>CP139509.1:358383620-358983620 GCA_021014915.2 Artemisia tridentata subsp. tridentata | reverse complement strand
ATACTGTGATGAGATGAGCTTGAAAGTACCTACGAAGACGCCTTGCAGCATAAACCAAGGCTAGGATCAACTTTTCAAACTCCGGATAGTTTAGTTCAGCCCCTTGTAGGACCCTGCTAACAAAGTAGATCGGGACTTGCTTCTTATCCCTTTGTGCCGAAGAACAGCACTGATGCTTTCAAAGGATGCCGCAATGTCCATGAACAACGCCTCGCCTTTGATTGGGGTCGTAAGTGTTGGTAAGATTTCCATGAACTCTTTCAGCTTTTGGAAAGCGGCTTCTGCATCACAACTCCATTTGAAAGTCTTTTTATCTGTACACCCCTTGAGTGTTTTGAAAAATGGTAAAGAACGATCCGCCCCTTTCGACAGGAACCTGCTAAGTGCTGCGAGCTTCCCATTTAGGCTTTGAACTTCTTTTAATGAATTTGGAGCTTGTAAATCAGTGATGGCTTTGACTTTCAAAGGGTTAGCTTTAATCCCTTGCTTCGTAATCAGATGCCCCAAGAACTGTCCTTCTTCCACGCCAAAGGAATACTTCTTTAGGTTAAGCTTCATGTTGATTGCCCTCAATTGATCGAAGGTTTCTTGAATGTTGGAGAGTAGGTCTTCCTCAGTCCTACTTTTTATTACCATGTCATTAACGTAGGCTTCCAGGTTCCTTCCTATTTTCTTGTGGAAGGCTTTGTCTACCAACCGTTGATAAGTTGCCCCTGCGTTCTTTAAACCGAAGGGCATTTTCTTGTAGCAATAGACACCCTTTCCTGTGTAGAAGGTTGTCTTCTCCTCATCTTCCTCTGCCATTTGTATTTGGTGATACCCTTTGTAGGCATCCAAGAAACATTTCAAACAGAACCCCGAGAGGGATTCGACCTCCCAATCAATTTCTGGCAGAGGGTAGCAGTCTTTCGGGCAAGCCTTGTTGATGTCGGTGAAGTCAACACACATTCGCCACCCTCCGTCACTCTTCTTTACCATAACTGGATTAGCTACCCAGGTTTGGTATTTTACTTCTCTTAGAATTCCTGCTCGTACAAGTTCATCCACCTCTTTGCAAGCGGCTGCGTTCCTTTTAGGTGCCAGGCTTCGTCGCTTCTGCTTAATTGGTTCCATGCGCTTGAACTCATTAAGCTTATGCTCTGTGTCGAAGGGCTTGCCATCGATCATAAAAGTCCGAGGAACCTCTGTCATGTCTGAGTACGTCCACGCGAAGACATCCTTGTGGGCTTTGAGTAGCTTCTCCAAGTCTGCCTTAAAGTTGGCAGGGAGTTGCTTTCCGATTACGACCGTTTGCTCTGGATAGAGCTCATTTACCACAATACGTTCTTCGGCATCTGTACAACTTTGGATGGCCTTCGGAGGCTCTTCGGGACTTTCTTTGATCTTTTTACCAACGTCTCCTGCCTTTTCCTGATTGTAACTAGAAAATACGATTCCTATCCCAAAAGGTGTATGGACTTTTACCGCTGCATGTATGGTGGAGACTACAATACCCATCTGTTGCATGGCGGTCCTTCCTATCAACAGCTTATAGGGAGAGTCGGACCTTACGATAGCAAATGTGAGGGTTTCTGTCCTTGCGAGCTTGCCTTCTCCAATTGTTATGTCAAATGGTACTTCTCCCAAAGGCCACGAATGCTCACCGGAGAACCCTATGAGAGGTATCTTCAAATTAACCCGTTGCAACCTGATCGAAGGCTTGAGCTTAAGAAAACAATGTTCGTATATGATCTTGCAGGAGCTTTCGCAGTCCATGTAGGCTCTGTTTACTTCCCGGTTGAAAATTAGGACTTTGATGACCACTGGATCATTCGAAGGGACTTGGCCTGTAAGAGGAGGAAATGTTACCTCCCCTACTTCATTTACCTCCTGCTCCGTTAACTTTCTTTTTAAGCTGGCTTCGCCCTAACGAACCATGAGTATTGGGGCTTCAAGAGGAGTAGTATCTTTGGCCAATTGAGTGTCGGACATTTTTTCCTTTCCCTTCTTTATACCCTTCACCAAATGTGCCAATTGCCCGGACATTACAGCTTCTTCAATCTGTTTCTTTAGCTCCCTGCACCTGTTTGTATCATGGCCATAGTCTTCATGAAAATGACAATACTTGCTCGTATCCCTATTTTTACCCTTGCTTGTCATGCGAGGGGGTGCTTCGAAGGCCTTAGCAGCCCTTTCTGCTTGTCATGGTTGGGACCTTTGCACGGAGAAAACCTGTCTCTGCTTTTGTTCTTGTTCTTTGAACCTTCCCACACAGAATGCTTTGAGAATTTGTTGTTGCTGTCTCTATCGATCGGAGCACCATTAGTAGATACTTCCTTTGCTTCAATCCAAGTATATGTCTTTTCCATTAACCCTTTGTAAGTTGTTGGAAGGTCAGTGAATAAGAACTCTACCAAGCTCCGATTTCGAAGACCATGTACAAAACCTGAAATACGCTGATCTTCATGTAGACCCAAGATCTGTAAAGTTTCATCGGTGTACCTAGTGACGAAGGCCCTTGTGCTTTCGTTTTCCTTTTGTTTAATGTTGTGCACCGTCAGATGGGTCCTTGTAAACTTCTTTTGCTGACTGAAGTGTGATCGGAACTTAGCCTTGAGATCATCAAGATTGACAATGCTGCCAAGCTTTTGCCCATTCCACCAAATACGGGTAGAATCCCGTAGGGTATATGTAAACATGTGACAGGCCACAGGCATAACCCACTTTTGCATCTTAAGTCCCAATATGTGAAGGCATTGTCAACCCATCAGGCAATGGGTAGTCTTCTATCCATCGGGCGAAGGGTGTAGCCGAACCCATAGGGTCCGAGTATAGACAATTATAGGGTGGTGCATACATAGGAACAGTATTATACGGATTATTGTTCGGGGGTATTCCCATAGGAGTTTGGCTTGGGTAGGACTGATAAGATGTGTTCATGGCGAATGGATAACCGTTTCCCATGGCATACGGAGGGTACGCCATAGGATGCCCGAAGGGTATGCTCCCATAAGGGTGAGGGAGACTTGGGTTATTAGGCTGCCCATTTACTAGAGGATATGAACCTTGAGGATAAGACTGAGTTTGGAACAAGGGGTACATACCATTGGGAGGAAGATTTCCTCCTATATTAATTGTAGGCGGATTGCCTTCCACGCCTAATGCGTGAGAAGGCTGCAACGGAACCCCTGTTTTGGTCCTTCCAAGATGAGCTGCTAACAATGGAGGCAAATTCACCCCCGTCTCTTCCCTTCGTTGGCTCCTCCCATTGGAACCTTCGACAACAGTTCCTTCTCTCCTAGTTGGAGCCCTCTCCGAGACTCCTTCAAACCCAACGGACCTTCTACTTAGCCTTCGACCCACTGGTGACCCAATCCTTAGGGCCGAGAGTGTTGCTCCTTGGGCCGGAGGCCTAGGCTCCATTTCCATCTCTTCATCATACTCGTCACTTGAGTATTCCAATTCCCTTCGCATCTCAGCATTCCTAACTTGCGTTTTGCGAGCCCTTAAGAGAGAATCCAATGCTTCATGGTTGGCTTCGACAAAGGCTGGGCTAATAATAGGCTCCGGATTAGCTGATGTCGAAGCATGATGGTTGGGTGTTACTTCTGGGTGAGAACGTGTTGTGAACGTGGAGGCAGTTATTGGGGGAAGGTTGTTGGAGTCGTTGATTGGTATTGGCGCCAAGGTCGAGAAACCCAGTGGGGGAGTATCTTCTCTCCCTTAATCCATGCCGGATATATAGTGAAAGTAGTTGGTTGGTTATAAGCTTGGAAATAACGAGACCAATTATAGCGGTCCCACGGATGGCGCCACTAATTGTACAATAAATTGCACGACCAGGCCTTCGATGATAATCAAAGGATATATGGGGTGTTGAGGTTGCGCCAAGCTTGTCTTTAACCTGAAATAAGAAATTCTAAGACACTACGTTAAGTGATTGCACAGGGGTTGGACCCTGTGAACCACCTCCGGTGTGCGAGTAAGTATGTGATATGGTAAGTTTGTAGTAAATCGAGAGAGTACAGTTATCATTACCATGGTTCTTGCCCGTCTAAGCTATTTATAGGGGAGAAATAGGCCTTAGAGGGCGGTTGCACTTGATTCGGAGATCATGGGGGCGTCCCATGATTTGTGGTACCGCTAAGGCTTTGTGGCCCACGATCTCCTCCTTAGCGGGAAAGCCTAAGGGAAGAGGGAACGTGGGTATGACCAGGTCAAGGTGGTTTTCCGTTCTAATTCCTTCGAAGGAGATACCCTGAAGGGCTTAGGGCTTCGATTGGCGGATTCCCACATGGTAACCACTTCATAGATGAATGGTTTTACGCCAATGAAATGTTTTAGGAGATTAACCTGGGCCTCCGAAGAGAGGGCCTCACACAGGCTCGAAGGGGAGTACTTCGACCCGTTCAGAGGGTACATCATCAGTACTCAAGTATAAAGATATTAAGGGTGGTGTTTGTGTGTAGTTTCGGCTAAAGTTCAAGTGGCATGTTAAATGTTCCATTCGACTAGCATTAGGTCCAAACGACTATAGAAACGTGACCAAAAGAATTAAGAAGGGTGTGAAAATGTTTATAGAAGTTGTTTAGGCTAGAAACAATGCATAACACTTAGGTAGAAATTAGTTTATTCGAATTTGGTTATACTTGAATGGATATGAACACATGTCGAATGGTGATAGCTTTGAGCCTCGTTATAAGATCAAACGTTCGAACAAGATAATAAGGTTGGTCTTTCTTGAATCCTTGAAATGTGAAGAATTGACCTATGTAAAATGTAGTATAGATTGTGTGTCGAAATAACAAAATATAGAGGCCAAGTAATCGAGTATTAGTTCGAGTGAAATAAAAGAAAAATATAAATTTGGGCTTGAATAGTGTGGGCTTTAAATAACCTATTGGGCCGAGAAATAGTAATGAGGATTCGTTTGGTTTTTATTCGTATAAAGGGTTGTCGTGGTCCGTGTGTGAGCTCGTTCCAAAGTATTGTGAATCACGTATCAACGTGTTTGAATCATTGTAATGTAATAAACAAAATTTTTAAATTTTGCTCGTAAAAATGGTTAAATGAACTATAATGGTAATTTAATACTTTATTAACATTTACAAAGTACTGGGGAATTTTACAGGTTGCTACAGTACCTACCCGTCAAACAGAACTCCGTCCCGAAATTTAAGTCTAAGATAGTTTTTAGGGTTATCTATGAAAATAAATGTGGGTATTTGTCTCGAATTTGGTCCTCACGTTCCCATGTATACTCTGGTCCTCGTTTAGAGTTTCATCGGACTTTGATGATTGGGATACGGTTTTGTTTTAGTTGTTTCACCTCTCAGTCCATTATTTCCACTGGTTCTTCTGTAAATACGAGTTTGTCATCAAGTCGGATTTCTTTCATTGGGATGACAAGAGTTTCATCTGACAGACATTTCTTCAAGTTCGATACGTGAAATGTGTTGTGTACTCTGCTGAGTTCCTCTGGGAGCTCAAGTTTATAAGCCACTGGACCAATCCTTTCAAGGATTTTAAGCGGTCCAATGTACCTTGGATTTAACTTTCCACGCTTTCCAAAGCGTACCATTCCTTTCCATGGAGAAACTTTTAACATAACCCTGTCTCCAACCTGGAATTCCATGGGTTTTCACCTCACATCGGCGTAGCTCTTTTGTCTGTCCCGTGCGGCTTGTAGTCATTGCCTGATCTTAAATATCTTTTCCATTGTCTCGTAAATCAGTTCAGGTCCTGTGAGTTGTACATCACCCACTTCAGCCCAAAAAAAACAGGTAGTCTGCACTTTCGGCCAAAAAGTGCTTCGAATGGTGCTGCTTTGATGCTGGCATGGTAACTGTTGTTGTAGGAGAATTCAGCCAATGGCAAGTGTTTATCCCAACCTTTCCTAAATTCGATTACACACGCCCGAAGCATGACTTCTAAGGTTTGGATTGTTCTTTCAGTCTGCCCATCAGTCTGAGGGTGATAAGCGGTGCTCATATCTAAACGTGTAACGAGAGCTTTATGTACAGTCTGCCAAAATCTAGAGGTAAATTGGATCTCTATCTGAGATAATGGAGATTGGAACTCCATGTCGGGACACTATTTCCTTCAGATACAACTGGGCGAGAGTGCTCATCTCGTCAGTCTCCTTGATAGGTAGGAAATGAGCGGATGATGAACTCAAATAAGTATATTTTATTATCATCATTTAAACTATTTATTTGACTTGTTTTATTATATTATATATGAGAATCGATACGTTAATGTTTACTTTTGTAATTCTTAGGTAAAAACTATTATGTGAAACTTGGCGATTTTAGACTAATTATGGAGCAAAACAAGCAAGATGTTAAAAGTCCACTGAAATGTACAAGATCAAGATCATTCTGCTCCAGATACGCCGCAACATACTTCGTACATACGGCGCATCACTATCAAGATTTCACAAGTTACAATCCAAGACAGCAAAGGACATGCGCCGCATAGAGAAATGGAGTTACGCCGCATCTTAAGGCGGTGTACGAATATTCCTGAATATATTAATCTTGGACCCCACGCGAAGTTAATTCAATGCGCCGCATCAACTTATCCTATGCGCCGCATCTAGCCCTTAGACAAAAACTATAAATACCCCAAGGCCAGACGAATTTCGTGACATTAGACTTTAGAGACCGAAGACAAAAGAAACCCTAAAGCTGAATTCAGACGTATTAGCAGCACAAGACACACCCTAAACTAAGATACAAGAGCTGTAAGAAGGTCCTGCATGTATTCAATTCATTAAGTAGTTTTATTTTATTGTATTAGTACACTTTAATTCATCAGGATTGATGGGCTGATGTCATGTGACTGCGGAATATCATGTCCACCCCTTAAAATTGCTTTCCCATTAATTAAAGTTTATATGTTGATGTCTTTGGTGACTTTTATTAGTGCATTGATAACCTCTGTGTCTAGCTAAGCATTGCTTGGGTCGCCATGACCCTTCCTCGCCTATTTATTCTATCGTTTCTAGGATAGTGGGATAGTCATAAGTGATCATTAAGGGTTTACTCGCCGATAAGATTAGAGCCAACGAGAAAGGGTTAATTATATATACTTCATATAAAACTAGCAATAAAACAAGTGACAAGCTACTTAATTATCAGGACAGGTGATGCGCGTGTGCGTTGTGCTCTAATTTATACCCACGGTATGTCGTTGTGGTTTTAGCAGTATTCAAGTTTTAAATTTATATTTAGCCGACTTATCAATAACACACACACTTTAACTAGCAGTGTACCCGGTCAGTATGAATATAATGGTAAGTAGAGTGTCGATCACTAAGAGTGGAACGTATTATCTAGTTATTCTAATCAGTATTTTAATATCTTAAGTTAGCTATACAACCTAATCTAACACAAGGGGGTTCAGCCTAAGAGTCTGGCACTGTTTGGTTATGATTAAATATAAACTAAACTAATAGGCACGAATCAGCGATTAGCACACACGTACACAAATAAATACTTGAGACAATAAGAAGACCTGTCCTGATAGTTAAGTAGCTTGTCACTTGTTTTATTGCTAGTTTTATATGAAGTGTATAGTTCGATGCAACGCACCGAGATTAATTCCTTTCTCGTTGGCTCTAATCTTATCGGCGAGTAAACCCTTAATGATCACTTATGACTATCCTACTAATCTTTCTTCCTACTTTTCTACAGACGATAGAATGCATAGGCGATATAATAAATAGGCGAGGAAGGGGCATGGCGACCCAAGCAATGCTCAGCTAGACACAGAGGTTATCAATGCACTAATAAAAGTCACCAAAGACATCAACATATAAACTTTAATTAATGGGAAAGCAATTTTAAGGGGAGTTGAAGTGCATGATTAAATCAATGACACAAGCCCATCAATCCTGATGAATTAAAGTGTACTAACACAATAAAACAAAACTACTTAATGAATTGAATACATGCAGGACCTTCTTATAGCTCTTGTATCTTCGTTCAAGGTGTGTCTTGTGCTGCTACACGTCTTAATTCGGCCTAGGGTTTTGTGGTCTTCGGTCTTCTTCTGTCTATTAGCCTTTTTAAATTCGTCTGGCCTTGGGGTATTTATAGTTTCTGTGGAGTTTGTTAGACTCCTTGGACCGATTTTTGAGCATCTAGGGTTAAACAATAACAACGATAATAACATGACATGCAGCGGAATTAAACAAACATCAAAGTTATTGACACAAAGTTTTACCAAACACCATCACCTCCAAATTCTATTCGATCATAATAGAACGGTTACTCAACAATAACAGGATCAAAGACACCTTTGATCTTGGAGGCTATGAACAACTTGTTTAGGCGTTTATAATCACACGCCTAAACACATACACACCCCTTTATTATTTACATTGTGGAAGACATTTTAAACTACGTACCCTGCCTCTCTTTATATAATAGAGAGTGCTAGGGTTTACAAAGAGATAAGACTAAATAATAAGTTATTTCCTGTATCTTTAATCATTGTAGCTTTCTCTCTTTGTCATCTTTAGTCCTTCTTGTTTCATTCTTTTATTTCTTTTGTCACATCAAATTAATAAACCCAACAATCTTCCCCTATTTGATGATGACAAAACAAACACCGTCTTGTACGAACTTCCCTAGACGAAGTAGCAGAAGTTGAGATAATTAAATCTCACCCACGAATGAAACAAATCTTGTCTTCCCCTTAAGCCATGCCATGCCATCACAATATTTCTTCCCCTTTTTGTTATCAACAAATAGAGAATGAATAAACAGTAGAAACTTCCCCTCAAGTGATGCATGTACATAAAATGATTCTTCAAATCTGTAGGCTTTATGTACTGTTGAAGAAAAATAATCATCACCAATTTGATGTTGAAGTAGAAGAAACCAACCCTGTGTCTTATGCCTTGTACTAAATACGACTTCGAACGTATACTTAACGTATAGGGAGACCGCAATCTCTTGACAATAATCACTGAGCACAAATAACGTAACTCCTTCAAGTGTTTTGTCAATTCGTAGTCACTTGAACGAACAAACAAGTATCTTTAAAACGAATGGGAACGTTTAAGATATGATAAGACACAACCTTGATAAATTCAACCGCTTCATCAAAGAAATAACAAATAATCCTCTCCTCCAATAAGAAAATTAATGCGAGCCTTTAAAACTTTAAGAACAAAGAAACAAACTTCTTGTGTGTGTGAACTTCCCCTGTGTCTGTGTAAACCAATAACCATACTTACTTCCCCTCACTGCTCGTAAATAATGCAAGTATCAATCGTGTAAACCCAACAATAATCATAGCAGCAGAGAGTAAGTCCAACAGCAGAGTCAATATGCGTAACATCAGAGTTATATAACATATCAGCAGAGTAAAATAATTTAGCAGCAGAGTGTATATCAGACGTAGCAGCAGAGTAATAAGCATAATAGCAGTATACTAGCAGCACTGATAATACAATTAATGTGAGCCACTGACCATAAGCGACAACCCAATTAATCTTCCACATGTCGACAAATACGCTTTATACTAGACACCAATTTAGTGATTAAAATAACTAAGCCAATGCAGAATACTACAAGATCACATTAACTCAGCCAATGATATCAATTCACTTTTGTCGCCTTCTTCATAATACGAAACATAAAATAATAGCTGAACGCATCGACCAATTAAAAAATACGAAGGATTATCCATGAATTAAAACAAATCCACTTGCACTGAATAATTTTACCGACCAATTCTCACTTGCACTATTCGATCAGACCCACGTGACTGATCTTTATGTAATACTGATTGTAAATACCGGCCCCACTTGATATTCAATTCAACGCAGCATATAATTAAATACAAACAGTACCGACATATTAATTCATTGATTGACTAATTAGTACGAGGTTTAACAAATTCAGCCAATCAAAATAATATATCACCAGCACTAATCGACAATCCTTAAAAAAATATAACGATTGATCAGAATACCTTTTACCGATCATCAAACCGTCTTCAAATCTGCTTCAGTCGACAATAAAACTTTGTGAATCCCTAGGTAACGAGCTCCCCAAGCTCTGATACCAATTGTGGAGTTTGTTAGACTCCTTGGACCGTTTTGAGCATCTAGGGTTAAACAATAACAACGATAATAACATGATATGCAGCGGAATTAAACAAACATCAAAGTTATTGACACAAAGTTTTACCAAACACCATCACCTCCAAATTCTATTCGATCATAATAGAACGGTTACTCAACAATAACAGGATCAAAGACACCTTTGATCTTGGAGGCTATGAACAACTTGTTTAGGCGTTTATAATCACACGCCTAAACACACACACACCCCTTTATTATCTACATTGTGGAAGACATGTTTAAACTACGTACCCTGCCTCTCTTTATATAATAGAGAGTGCTAGGGTTTACAAAGAGATAAGACTAAATAATAAGTTATTTCCTGTATCTTTAATCATTGTAGCTTTCTCTCTTTGTCATCTTTAGTCCTTCTCGTTTCATTCTTTTATTTCTTTTGTCACATCAAATTAATAAACCCAACAGTTTTTGTCTGAGGGTAAGATGCGGCGCATTGAATAAGTAGATGCGGCACATTGACTTAACTTCGCATGGGGTCCAAGATTAATATATTCAGGAATATTCGTACACCGCCAGAAGATGCGGCGTATCTCCATTTCTAGATGCGGCGCATATCCTTGCTGTCTTGGATCGTAGCTTGTGAAATCTTGATAGTGATGCGCCGTATATAATAAGTAGGATGCGGCGTATCTGGAGCAGAATAATCTTGATCTTGTACATTTCAGTAGACTCTTAACTTCTTGCTTGTTTTGCTCCATAATTAGTCCAAAATCGCCAAGTTTCACATAATACTTGTTTTTACCTGAGAATTACAAAAGTAAACATTAACGTATCAATTCTCACTGATAATATAGTAAAACAAGTCAAATAAATAGGATAAATGATGATAATAAAATGTACTTATTTGAGTTCATCAACAGGTCTTCTTATTGTCTCAAGTATCTATCTGTGTACGTGTATGCTAATCGCTGATTCGTGCTCATTAGTTTAGTTTACTATTTAATCATAACCAAACCGTGTCAGTCTCTCAGGCTGAACCCCCTTGCATTAGATTAGGTTGTACAGCTAACTTTAGATATTAAATTACTGATTAGAATAACTAGATAATACGTTCCACTCTTAGTGATCGACACTCTACTTACCATTATATTCATACTGACCGGGTACACTGCTCGTTAAGTGTGTGTGTTATTGATAAGTCGGCTAAATATAAATTTAAAACTTGAGTAGGCATTAATACTGCTAAACCGTAACGACACATCGCACGCATCAGCAGACTTGGTGAGACGATCAATGATGACCCAGATGGTGTCCAATCCAGTTGACGTCTTTGGTAATTTGGTGATAAAGTCCATAGTAAATCGTTCCCATTTCCATACTGGAAGTTCAGGTTGTACAAGCAATCCCGACGGCTTTTGACATTCCGCCTTGACTCTTGAACAGGTCAAACATTTCCCAACATACTCGGCGATGTTGGCCTTCATGTTTGGCCACCAATAGATCTTCTTGAGATCCTGATACATCTGGTCAGAACCCAGGTGAATGGAGTACTTGGATTTTTGGGATTCATGCATGATGAGATCACGTATACCTCCGTAGAGAGGAACCCAACTTCTTTCTTTGAAACAAAACATTCTGTTTGATCTTTTCACGAAACCATTTTCATTCTCTGGCATACCGTGAATTCTTTTACTGGGTCTGTTCTTTTCCCTGAGAGTTTCTAATTGAGCTATGAGGATTTGTGATGGAAGTGGTGAACAAATGGTCATCCCCAGAGATCGGACTCTGAGAGGTTTGATTCGTTCTTTTCTACTCAAGGCATCAGCCACAATGTTCACTTTCCTTGGGTGATAGCAAATTTCATAATCATAGTCATTGAGTAACTCTAACCATCGTCGTTGTCTCATGTTCAACTCCTTTTGATCCAGGATGTGTTGAAGACTTTTGTGATCGATGAATACCGTGCACTTGGTACCGTACAAGTAATGTCTCCATATCTTAAGAGTAAAGACTACTTCCCCTAATTCCAGATCATGAGTTGTATAGTTTTCTTCATTCTTCTTGAGCTGTCGAGAAGCATAGGCTATTACTTTGCTCCTTTGCATCAGTACTGTGCCTAAACCGTGATGTGACGCATCACAATACACTATGAAGTCTTCACTTCCTTCGGGTAGTGCTAGAATTGGTGCTTCACAGAGTTTTTGCTTCAAGAGTTGGAAAGTTGACTCTTGTTTTTCTTCCCAGTTATACTTCTTGTTCTTCTAGGTCAGTTCTGTCAGAGGCTTTGCGATCTTTGAAAAATCTTCTATGAATCTTCTGTAATAACCAGCGAGACCTAAAAATTGGAGAATCTCTTTTGGGTTTGTAGGAGATGCCCAATCTTTAACCGCCTCAATCTTGGCAGGGTCTACGTGGATACCTTGACTGTTGATAACATGACCAAGAAATTGTACCGTTGGAATCAAAAAATCACATTTGGAGAATTTAGCGTACAAATTTTCCTCTTTGAGTAACCCTAAGATGGTCCTCAAATGTTCAGCATGTTCTTCCTTGATGCGGGAGTAGATTAGAATATCATCTATGAACACGATCACGAATTTGTCTAAGTATGGTTTGCATACTCGGTTCATCAAATCCATGAACATTGTGGGTGCATTGGTTAGACCAAATGGCATTACTTGAAATTCGTAATGTCCGTACCACGTTCTGAAAGCTGTTTTGGGAATGTCTTCTTCTCTGACTCTCAGCTGATGATATCCCGACCTCAGATCAATTTTTGAGTAGACACTCGATCCTTGTAACTGATCAAACAAATCATCGATCTTGGGCAATGGGTATTGATTCTTCACGGTGAGCTTGTTCAATTCTATATAATCAATAAACATTCCAAACGTTCCGTCTTTCTTCTTGACGAATAAGACCGGAGCTCCCTAAGGTGATGAACTTGGTAGGATGAATCCTTTATCTGATAGCTCTTTCAACTACTCAGATAACTCTTTCATTTCAGAAGGTGCTAACCTATAAGGTGCTTTTGCAACTGGTGTCGCCCCGGGCACTAAATCAATATGAAATTCTACTTGACGGAAAGGTGGAATACCGGGCAAATCTTCCGAAAATACTTCTGGAAAATGTTTGACAACTGGCACTTCTTCAAGTTGTTTCTCTTTTGATTCATTCTCCATCACCTAAATAAAAAACACGTGACATCCCTTGTTCATATACTTCAACGCCTTGATATACAAGATGCTGTTGAGTCGGGTTCTACTTTGCTACCCACGAACAATAAGAGTTTCACCATTGAGTGAAATTTGGACGACCTTCTCGTCACAGATGATTCTAGCATGGTGTTTGGATAACCAATCCATGCCAATGACGACGTCAAAACTACCAAGTTGAATAGGCATGAGATCGATGGGAAAATGTTTTTCTAGTAACGTTAGGGTGCAACCTTGGATTATCGTATTGGTGCCTATAAGGTTTCCATTAGCTATTTCAATTTCATACGTAGTGTCTAGTTCTAATTGGGCAATGTTAAGCAGTGAAGCAAATGAAGTAGACACAAAGCTCTAATCAGCTCCGGATTCAAATAATATTTTAGCACTATGTTGGTTTAGTATGAATGTACCCGTGACTACGCTAGGGTCTTGTGGTGCATTTCCGTCACCGAGAACATATGCTCTCCCACGAGCAGCGTTGTTCTGATTAGTATTCTATTTTGGGCAGTGGTTCCTGTAGTTGCCCTTCTCGCCACACCCGTGGCACACTATTGCTACCGGTTGTAAATTTACACCAGTGGCCCTGCAATCATTAGTTATGTGGCCTACTTTTTGGCACTTTTGGAATTTGGCAGGACAAGGCCCAATGTGATGCAGTCTACATTGGTTACACTGGGGTAGTGTTCCGGTATAACCTTTTTCGTCAGTTGGAGCAGCAACATAAGCTCTGGCAGCTTCCTGTCTGCGATTCTGTTTGTGGTGGTAGTTGTTGTGATTTTTTTGGTAATTACGGTTACGGTTGTTGTTGTTGTTGTTGTTGTACCAGTTGTTGTTGTGAGTAGTTGTTCCACGATCATCCAACTTTCGTTTATGATCATTGTTTCCGGAGGTAGAACTCCGTTTGATTTATCATTCTAGTAATTTTTGAGCAATTGTGATGGCTTCTTCCAGAGTTGGTGGTTTTGATGTGGTGACATTTCCCTCGATGCTTCGAGGTAGTCCCTGGACATACTTCTCCAATGTCCTTTCAAGATCTGGTACCTTGGTTAGGCACAGTGCAGCCAGTTCTTGGAACCTTCTATTGTAAGTTCTTATATCGTTCCCTTTCACAACCAACTAGTGGAATTCCTTCTCCAGTTTCCTAATTTCTGTACGCGGGCAGTACTTCTTTAGCATTTTTAGTTTCAATTCGGCCCAGGTAATCTGATACGCTTCCTCAATACACATGGTCTAGGTGGTAGCATTCCACCATGATAGTGCATCTTCCAGAAGAGTCCCTGTAGCATAGGTGACCTTGCAGTTGTTTGGATAGTTGCTTCTCATGAATACCGTCTCTGTACACTCAAACCACTAAGTAAGTTCAGTTACTCCTTCGGAACCTTTAAAGTAAGTTGGCTTGCAACTCATGAAATCTTTATAGGTACACTTGCGAGATGCAGATGCCTCGCTTTCTGTTGTTGCCCTGTTGTTGCTACTCGAGCGAGCTATTGTAGCCGCTTGAGTTTCGAGAGCTGCAGCAACGCTATCGGCTACCAGTTTCTGGATAGCTAATGGAGTCATTGTTGGTGCGGGTGTGGTAGTTTCCTTTCTTGTGCGAGCCATAAGTCTATTAATACCACAATAAAACACAGATTTAGAATCCACATAATGACCATGTTAGAATAATTCGAGTAACAAGGTAATTGTATACAAGTCCTAACAATACTGTCACAATGTGAAATCACAACCAATTGAGAATCATAAAATCATGACATGTTTGGGTATTATCGTAAATAAATGATCAACTCTTGGTATAGGATTGCTAAGGAACAAACTGATTCATCATCTACAAAAGCTGAAGTTCAGCAACTTTCTCTACATTCATCAAGTTTCGTCTGAAATTTTCTTTATTAAAATATGTTATTATAGTCCAGTTATAACATTCAAAGTACCATAACAATCATAAGTAACATCACGACATGTCTTGATACAATCACAATACACATGAACAACCACGGTAACATAAATCAACATCAATATATAGTAAATCCACAACCAACAACATATATTAATAACTTGATCATTTGTGTTACATAACAAAATGATACAAGGTCCTTTATTAATGCCACATGCGGCAGGCTAAGATGCCTCAAAACTATAACTGATGTACAATACGTCTAACTACTGGAAGTCTCATCCATGTGCCCCGTGAGCTCTGTAATCTAATCCAAGAGTCACTGTATATCGGTCTGTTGCTGGACCTGCATGTCCTCGATGAGGCTCTCTAATGTAGTGACCCTTTGGCGCGCTTGCAGAACTTCTTCGATCTGCCTCAGTCTCTCCCACTGTAAAAACTGTCATATGAGAGCGCGTCTCAAACATCTTTGACTGAATCATCGTCAGACCATCCTATAGGTCCATCCTCTAGAATACGAGGTCATGTATAGTTCCGTCGACCGTCTCGGAGTGATGCTCTGTCAACGATGCTCAGAAGTGTATCAATTTGTTCCTCATGACACTCTAGTCGCTTCATGATAGTGGAGGGAGTAGGTGTGCGGGTAACTGCTGCCCTGGAGCTCTCTCTAGTCTCGAAAACTCGGGCTGGAGGGGTAAAACCTGGTGGGAATAGTAATGATGAGGAAGACGAATCACTAGGACCTGCTATGCGGGCCCGGCTCTGAGGGGGTAAATCCTCCTCAGGAGTCGGCTCCCGTTGGTAAGGTGCAAATGGGTATGATTGAGTGAGTAGGTTAAACAAGTAGTCAGGTCTGACCGACGGTGGAGGGGGTGATGATAGTAGTGGTGGTAAAGTATGCTCAGGAGATAATGGTGGTGTCATCCTGATCATATCCAATGGTGATGTAGGGGATAGAGATGGTAATGGTGGTATAATCGAAACTACTGATAATCGCACCCTCTTGCGAGGAGTGTGCATCCGGATAGGACCATTTGGATGGCTCCGGAATGGTGTTATAAATGGTTCGGGCTCATAGGGTTATAGGATCCTGACTCATCTGCGCCAGAATACCGGTGCAGGTGGGGGTGGTGGTGTAGTTAATGGAGTCTCTGAATCAGCTGCAAGTAGCTACTGCTGCGTCTGCATATACTGATCATCTGTAAGTGGAGTGTAAGTAGGAGAAACTGGACAGTTCTCCGGGTGAGGTGGTGAAATATATGCCCGCCTAGCTTGTACGTACGGGTCCTCTGATAAGGGTGAGTTTGGGTTACCTGGTGCAACAGGTGTCATAGGTGGTGTAGGGACGACTTTACCCTCTTCGAAAGGCTCCGTTTCGTCTAATGCGATGTTCGACACTGTAGCAGTCGATGTGCTAGGAACTAAGGGTGAGGTGATAGACGATAGAGTATCTTCGGACTCCATGTCAAATGGTATGGTGCTAATGTGAGACACTGAAGACATGGTACTGTAATAACCCCGAAAGTATTAAATGTAAGTCATCAATAAAATCAAGTATATGAAAGTTGATATGAAATAATCTTGTTAAGCAACATTTTAAACACGGTGTTGTGAAATATGCAGGCACGGAGGGCGTAAAGTGGTATGGTGAAAAGTGGTCCATTTTGAAAGCAAAGTTATAGTCCAATGTTTAAAATACATTTGGTTCTCTATAACCATGTCTCTGATGTCAATCTGTAACACCCCCTAAACTTCAAGTTAACAGCGGAAGACTTAATCGGGGTATTACTGGAAGGATCATAGTCATAATCATAGAAAACGACTCAAAAGAGGCATTTTGAAAGTTATTATCATTCATTTAATAATTCAGATACAAAAAGGAAATTTCAATGTTTAATATCTCACAAAAATATATGTTTGAAATGAATGATATAAATTATTTGACACCAAAAACCATCAGTTTATTTGCCTACTCCGTGCCTCGAATGCTCCATTAATTACCTAAGATAAACATGCTAAAAGTCAACAAAATTGTTGAGTGAATTCATAGTGTTTGTAATTGTAATCAGTTTGAACACAAGTCTATAATTGCATAGAAATACAATTATTTTGAAATAGTAATATTGCAGTTCGATAAATTGCCCTAAGTCTCATGACACTTAAACCTTAACAGTACCGCTCAAACGGCATGAACACGCCAAATTAATGGTGTGAGTTATGGCCCTCAATAGGAGATTGCCGTCTACCTATTTCCTTCAAATAAAGTGCATTTGACTAATCCAGCTAGCAACTAAGACCATCTTCTGGATAGTTCAAATAGGCAGTCAGGCTCCAACATATCTGTTTACTATATTCGCGTCCACTCGTAAGTGGTTAATGGCTCATGATGGGAGGGACTTGTAATAATGGCAAAAGTAGTGCTAACTTAGGCAATATCAATCAGGTATAGCATACATAAAATACTTGTGTTCTGTTTTGTAGCATGTATCTCCCCACGTATTTGAAAGTATGTTAAAGATAAAAGTGGGACTATGAGCTCACCTTGAATGTAGTGGCAAAGATAATGTGAAATCAAATGTAATAAGGGAACAGCTCCAACACACGACCTGAATAATTAGGGAAGTCTGAGATTACGATAGTTTGGCTTGGTTTAATACGAATAATCATTGTGGAAATTAGTGTCGGATAATGAATTGGTTCGTGATAAGAATGGATGATATGCTTAAAATGCTTAAAGTTCAAAAATAATATTATATATAATATTATCTTGTTTTTATGTTTATTGAATCCGTAAATATCGTTTCCTCGAATGTTGGTGAAAGATACTGATTGTACAATAAATTTCATGACCAGGCCTTCGATGATGATCCAACGATATATGGGGTGCTGAAGTTGCGCCAAGCTTGTTCTTAACCTAAAATAAGAAATACTAAAACACTACGTTAAGTGATTGCGCATGGGTTGGACCCTGCGAACCACCTCCGGCGTGCGAGTAAGCATGTGATATGATAAGTTGGTAGTGAAATGAGAGAGTCTAGTTTGCATACCATTGTTCTTGCCAGTCTAAGCTTTTTATAGGGGAGGAAATAGGCCTTAGAGAGCTCTTGCACATAATTCAGAGATCATGGGGGCGTCCCATGATTTGTGGTAACCGCTAGGGCTTTGTGACCCACGATCTCATCCTTGGCGGGAAAGCCTAAGGGAAGAGGGAACGTGGGTGTGACCAGGTCAAGATGGTTCTCCGTTCTAGTTCCTTCGAAGGAGATACCCCGAAGGGCTTAGGGATTTGATTGGAGGATTCCCACTTGGTAACCACTTCATAGATGAATGGTTTTACGCCAGTGAAATGTTTTAGGAGACAGACCTGGGCTTCGAAGAGAAGGCTTCGTACAGGCTCAAAGGGGTGTCCTTTGACCCGTTCGGAGGGTACATCATCAAGCCCCCCAGTCGAAAGTGATATATATGTACGAGTATATATTGCTTTCGACTCAAAAATCAGTGTACACCCTACCCTCTTCCTCACAAAATCGGACAGAAAAAAGATAATTGCTTAAACAAACTTGCGCAATAAATGCGTTTAATGAGCATCTAACTACCGCACCCTAGGCCATAACAGCTAGGAATTTGGTAACCACAAATTTCCTTTCAAAATTAAAAAAAATTGATTGAAGTCCATGTATGAATCAAATTATGATTGCACGTGGATGGTTAGGATAAGAACTACGAGGGATATATATAAACCCTTCATAATCCTAACCCTAGATTATTTTTCTCTTCCGCCCCAAATACACATACACAACACTGTGCTTCTTGCTTTGTTTGAGTTTAAAGCTAATTTTCCCTCCCCAATTCTTTGATTTCTTGCTGTCATTGTTCTAGTTAAAGATGAGTATGGCAGCCAAAAGAATTATCAGGCAACAAAAATGTACCCTATCAGAACAAGCGTGTAACATATTCATAATCATAACACACTCTTGAATATGTGATTAGACCGAATTCTAGAGGGAGAGAGATAGAAGTAGGTGTTTCTAGTGAGAGAAAACTATGTGTATTAGATTAAGAATAATGAAAGCTCCATCCCTCTCCCTTGGTGAGAGAGGGTATTTATACAACTTACTTAAAGCCCCACGTAGGCTATGGAGCGGGCTACAGTGGGTAAAGACCCGCCTCGACTCCATGGTGAAACGATCTCTAAACTATAACTATAAAGCCTACGAGCTATCTAATGCCAAAAGATACTCGGGGTGACCGAGTCTTTCATATGAATATTTATATTCCTAATTATCTCCCCCTAAGGGAGGTCACCCCGAAAAATACACTTTGAATTCTAGTATTCTATTACATGACTGTAAATTCCTTGCTCGTAGTCTTTTGATTCTTCAAGTTCAGCACACTTTGTACTTCAAATAATGATCGTGTGATTAATGTTCCTTTGGCATATGTGATCTTTGAGTATTCTTTGAGATCATCAGCCACCGTAAATCTCCAAGTTCATCCTTTGTAGTATCGCCTTCATGTGATGTAATGACCATTGGACCGACATGCTCACACTTTTCTGGATCAGGAGACTTTGCATCAGAGTTGCGGAAGCATTGTTGTAAGTCTCTCAACTTTAACGATCCTTTGATAATGAATTGGTCGTGTGAGCATGGGGTGTGGATTGACATGTCTCTGCTGGAATTAGGTACCACCATCACCATCTTTATATAAATCTGAAATAAAACAGTTAGCAATAAAGTTGGAGAACGAATATGGCTTTGTCTTTCGCTCGGTGTGGTTGGATTAACCTTCGGTTCCATGAGGACCGACCTGTGATCAGGTAGAATCCCCTTTAAAGAAAATTCTCCTTGACAGGACTTTCCAGCTTGTTGTAAAGAATCATCCAACGAATTAATATCAGAATCATCATACTAAGCATGTTCTCATACCGGAATGTCTCAAAGCAGACATCACGGTAGAGTGAATCAGTGAATTAAATACCCACTGATTGATGAGAAATTGATTAGAAAAATCACTCGTGTGTCACTGGATAAACATTTTGTGCAACACGGCGAGGGTTTTATAAATTGAATCACATTTCTGTCATAAACACATTTGTTTGAAAATTTACACAATCAATGTGCTCGAAACTCAGTTGGTGAGCACATTGAAAGGTTTTCCAAAAGCATCCATCAATCCATTTCATGGAACAAGTTTGATTCAAATGTGAATCGCCCCATCGTTTCTTTCCAGTTGTCACTAGTTTGATCCATGAAGGATCTCACATGTCACCTACCAAGAGCTTGTTTGGTGTTCGCTCTAGAAGGATTTCCATCTTCATTGTGAATACTTGCATATCACTCAGATGTTCTGGTAATACCACGAGGATAATGCGCAGGACTCTTAATGTATATATATTTCTTGCTTTTCACGGTTTATGAAATAACAAGCACATTTTAAGTGTGTCCTAATGAGATTTATGGATGATCTCTTGGCTCTAGACTCAATAGTGTGTTTTGATTTAGTGATCGGAGGCTGAGAGGACTGCCACCTTTTCAATATCATCTAACTCGGAGTGAGAGAGACGATAGAAATGTATTGATCTCCATGACAAATGAAACAAGATTCCTTTGAAGGACCTTGAGTGGCTAGGGAGGGTTGTGCAGCGTATCACTGGATCCATGATACTTGTCTTCAATGTCAGCAATCAACTAAGTGATTCTGACAGCATATGTATTGACCCGGTTTCTGCCTAAAGTGTAAGGAGGGCTTCTTTATTTTCACCCTTTATCTTTACATTTCTTTTTCATTCTTCAACCCCTTCAGCGCTTACCGAGACTTTATCACTAGTACCTTGTTGGGTTTGTTCCAGTACTAGCTCCATCTCAGTAGGCACTCTTCCCTTATTCTCACTTTTCTCCTTTTTAATCGTTCCTAAGGACTTCTATTCTAACTAGAGGATTGTTCCTGGGAAGATCCCTCTGGTTCTGGCTGGATCATGGGAACTGATACCTAACCTTACCATCCTTATAACTCCAGTACATTAAATAGAATGGTCGGTCTTTGGTATTCTCCCACAATTGCCATCATAAATCATTCGCTCCCCCTCAATATGTGCATCGATATACGAAAGAGTTTAGCACATATGAGAGAGCCTACACTTGAGTCCAAAAGATCACATTTTATCAGTTCTCATATTTAAATCACATTCTCTCCCCCGATCAAAAATTTTAAACCTTTTGAGATTTGGGATCTCAATTGATTTAAATAAGTTTAGAAAATTTAGGAGAAAATGTGGTCTGGTTTAATATGTGCTGATAATGGAACATACTAATGCTCCCCCTCAATCTATGAGGGAGAATGTTAGTGTCAGGTATGATAGATTTGAAAGATTTTGAATTAAAACAATCATTCACAGACACATAACAACAATTGTATATTCACTACTTATGATGTACAAGATAACTGTTACGACACAAATGATGTTGACCTTTACGCACAGATGATGTGATCATTCGCTTCTCTGAGGGAGTCAGTAGTAAACATCAATTATCCATCCACCAACAAAACTTCCCAAGTATTGTAGATCCCCACTCGGCGAGACCAGAATTAGTAATGCTTTGTTGAAGTGAAGGTGGTGGTGGTGGTGAAGGTGTTGTTGTTGTTGTTGTTGCCGATGTTGTTGTTGTGGTGAATTCAGAGCCAGTCAATGGAGTTTGAATATATGATCAAGTGGTTAGAACGGGAGCAGGCACATTCACATCAGCCATGGAATCTGCATAGGAATATCCACAAAGATGGGCATACATACAGATTAACTCTACATTAACCGCTACCACGCAGCGGTTTTCCTACTCATAAAATCATATTCATGTCATGATCAAACCACAATCAGGAAATTTTTCAAACCGCTATCTAGCATGAAGAGCAAGCAGCAATCATGAACATGGCAATTCACTCATATTTCAACATTCAACTCAGGATCTTATAAACAAGATTCTAACACGATAGCTACATACCTAAGCATATCCTGAGTGCACAAGCAATACGTCAAAAACAATTAAACAGCTATCGACTAACAAAAGTCAATCAACATTCGAAACTCATTTAATCAGATCATACAAATGCCTGTGGAGTATTCAAGAACATCAAACACAATGGGTTTTCTAAATTCTTTTATATTTCGAGTTTTAAAGTATTTAAGGGATTAAACGAGGATTCCAAAGTGACACAAATGAACCTTCAAGTTACATAAAGCTAGGAAACTATAAGCAAATTGCACATAATGCCCTAATCTTTCTAACAACTAACACATTTGACCATTTGAGATAAAGCTTAGTAAGTTCCTCTTCAACTAATACCCCATTAACTACAAAAACCTTTTCTAACAATTATGAGATAACCAAGAAACCCGTTTGATGATAAAAAATTTGAAATCACTCTCCCCCTCAATCAATTACCCGTATTCGAGTTAACAAGCTGTAGTCATTGATTGAGTGACAAATTTTATGAATAATCCAAGTCTGAAAGAATTTCAAACAACACGTTACCACCATGTGTCTCACAAATAATTTTCAGAAGAATCATAGAAGGAAAAATTATTTGTATACAAAGAAGACTTCTCTTCTTACACCATAAATAATGCACTGAAGCGTGCACTAGATCGGAGGTGCACGGATGTAAAGTAATCCACGCCCGGGAGAACTTAATCACCCGTTGTTAGGAACAGCCGTCTTTTTGGCGACGTGCTTTCCTCATTTTGAAGAGCGGGTTACAGTCTGAAGTAACTGCAAGCCATCTAGGCATGTTTTGAGAAACAATTTGAACTTCTGCTCGAACTTCATTTAAAGACCCGTGTCATTGTTGAATGACATTTCTAGGACCGTAAATGTTATCGATACCAGAAGACATGCCTTGAAAAACTATTTTTGGAATTTTCTATTTTTCTGATTTTTATGGTTTTTCTATTTATATGGTTTTTGTTGGTTTTATATTTTTCTATTTACATTTTGGTTTAAGATATGTACAAAATAAATTATTCAATTTAAGAAGATGTTGACATGAATACCGAAATAAGGATATCGTTCTGTACGTTGTAGAAGTCTGTAGTCAACATCTCTTAAACTTTCACCACCAAAGCTTTTGAGGCTCCTGAATGTCTGAACTTGAGCCTTCTCAATGTGAAGCTTTGATAGCTTCCTCCCAAACCGACAATCTACTTTTTGAGTAGTTTCAAAGCTCTCTTTCAAGCTTACATTAGTTAAGTTCACAGCGGAATCCGTAGCAAACCACATCAAATATTGCTGCTCCTTTTAAGAATAATCATCGTGATTATTCGTTCGGGGGATCATCAAATAGATCAGCAACGTATCATCTCACACTTGAGTAATTCTTCTCATATTTCTTCCCGCTGAAGTCTGAAATAATGCATACCAAAAGTATCCAGAGACCACTTTCCCCAAGTAGTTGAAGTGATGCAATCAGTCTCAGTGTATGAAGCTCAAAAACCTGAAGTACACACTCAATCCCATAAATGAAGTCGAAATCGTAACATCAAAATCAATTAAGACTCGGAAATGCACTTTTCTCCCTTCAGGAAATTGCAGATGAGAATTGCTACACCAAAGTCAACTAAGTCCCGAGTGTAGGCAAGTTATCCCGTATGTAGTCGAAATGATACAGACTAACTAGAGGAATCATCATACCATTGTGTACCTCTTTTATCATCAGAAACTGTTTCTTACATCTCTTCCCCCACGTAGTTGGAATAATACACCAAAAGGCACGAGTTAAAACACTGATTTTCTCTGCGATTATGACATTTGTCTTCCCGGAATAACTTCAATTTAGAAGAAGTATAAATTTCATCATGTGTACTCATTGTACGTTCAGATGTATGTCTCCTTCCCCCTTGCTGGTTTTGATACCTCAGAAACAGCAACACATTTTACGCACATATACTTGAAATCTTGTGAGAAGAACAAAATTGGCTCAAATGTATCCTGTGAGAATCAACTATTACAGAAACTCTCTCTGACTATCATTACCAACCCTTATGTTCTGACGGCTATTGCTGTGACCACTTGGTGAAGTAAACCCGATATACCAAACTTGACAATGAAGAAGAATTCCCCAAATTTGTTACTTAAGTTTGCATTGTTGATGATTGAAGAACGATGCAGAAGAAAACCTCTAAGTACCCTTATACACACAACTAAGAGCCAAAACAAGTACAACACCTTTTGAGACTATCCACATCTGCATCTGCGTGTAACATTGAGCACTACAATGTAACTCCTTGAAGTGATAGCTATAACCCGTGAGTACTACAATGTAACTCCTTACATCGGGTATAACTAGATAATCCAAGTCCCAATCATAGACTTTATTAGTTCAAGCAAGTCATCAATCGATAGATGAATTCTCGATGATGAGATAAGTAAAAGCCTTCGTGAAACCCACTTCAATCTCAAATAAGGGATGCCAAATAAACTCCGTGATCACTTGACAATCCATGTCCAAATTCTTATCCGTTTTGATGTTTTAGCTGACATTTTCCTTTATGTTCTTGTGGTTGATTTACAGAGTATACATTGGAAGGAACAACAATCCGTGATGAAGGAGATTCTTCAGAACCTGGTTCTGGGAAAGGAATGCCAAAGAACAGATCATTATTCATGTGTGCAACTTCAATATCTTGAGAGTCATTATCAACACCTTGAGGAATAATTGGAGATTGGGTTTCTTGAGTAGTCTGAGTTGTACTTCTAAATGGTGCATCTTGATCAGTGGAAATTGAAGAAGGTGAACCAGTTGAGTCAGCGGGAACCGGAGCAGGAGCTTCAAGAACTGGATGATCAACATTCGTTGGAGGTTGGAAGTATTCATCAAACATCGGTTGAACCAATAAATCCTAGTCATCCGTTGTTAGTGGAATATTTGGTGTTGGTGGAGGCACTTGTTGTGCACAGGAGCTGTATAACCATTTCTCAAACATCAATCAACATGTAGTTTATTCACACTTCTCCCCCTCAAAAATTGCATATGACTGCCAACTGCCATTTTTGATTGAACGAGTGAATAAGAATACAATCAACGGTAAGTAGATCCACTTGAGGACTGACATTTAGTTTATTCACACTTCTCCCCCTCAAAAATTGCATATGAGGTTGCCATTTTTGATTGAACGAGTGAATAAGAATACAATCAACGGTAAGTAGATCCACTTGATGACTGACATTTAGTTTATTCACACTTCTCCCCCTCAAAAATTGCATATGAGGTTGCCATTTTTGATACAGCAAGTGACTAAGAATATACTCCATTTTATGTTGATCCACTTGATGACTGAATGAGCATGGGAAGAGCATGAAGCTTGTTGATGAGAATGGTCATAAACAAGAAGATTTCTCTTCTTCCGAAGATAAAGCGCACTTAAGCGTACACCTTTCTTTTCTTTGAGGAACGGGGCCTGAAGTGTTGTCTGCAGACGCCATTATGTTGACATTGAGGCCCGAGGCTTGAACTGCAGTGTTCAAACATCATATGTCGTTGAAGAACGAGGCTTGAACTGATGTGTTCAAACGTCATATTTCATGTTCATCAAAGTTGAGTTTCATGAACCCCTAATTTATGAGATATCAGTCTTTTCGGAAACCAAACTCTGAGTCTTTCCTTAATGGGAGTGAACGATGTACCTGCACTTAAGTAAAGACTACCTGCACTAACATTAAGAGTTTGTTTGCATTTATGTGGGTTAGTGATATCAGCATCTAAACCATTTGGGGTTTCACTGTCAACCTTAGTTTTGCAATCAGTGAACAGCTTACTAGTAGGTATCCATCTAAGACCAACAATCTTAAAAATTCTACCCGTCGGTATCCACCTAAGGCAAGATCTAGGAGTGTTTGGTTTCTCATGTACAGTGGAAGACTTGTTGAGAGAAGACCTTTGTCCTACAGCAATCTGCCTACCAGGTTTCTGAGTATAACTCTTTGGTTTTACGGGCTTGTTGTTTTTTCTAGTCTTAGAGGATTGAACCTTAGCACGAGCATTCACTTCCTTCAGGAATTTTGTTATACAATCATCATGGTTTGCATTAAAAACACATTTCTGACAAGTTGAGCAAATAGAGTGTTTAGATTCAGAAAAAGATCTAGAATTCTTAGAGTGATCTGCTACGGGAATCGCTTTAATCGATACACAACTACTCTTAGAAACAGGAAAATTCCTAGTCTTTTCATGTGTGTTTTTCTTAGCATCCTCTAGGTTGTGATTCTGAACACTGTTTTTATGTCTAACATGTTCCTTTGGTGTCACAAATGACACACGCTTTGAACTAATCCTAGAGGAACTAGAAGCACTGATATGATGAGGTTTTGCAAAAGCATATTCCTTTACATTAGGTCTAGATTGTGAAGTGACTGGTTTTGACAAAACTTGTTTCGAATCAACTCGGGAGGCAAACCTGGTTTTGAAAATTTTGACCGTTCAGATCTAAACGTAGTCGGTTGTCTAACAACTGATTGGTTTCTAAGTGGTTGTAAAACTGGTTTCCCCAAGATTGATGGTTTTGCAAACTTAGTGTTCACACTATTTCCTGTTAATTTTCTTAACTCGTTTTTTAATGCTTCAATTGTAAAACCCTTTTCCTGAAGTTGAGCTTTGAATTCATCATTTTTGGCAATCAAAGAGGTTGTCTGTTCTATAGTCTTAGATCTCGTTTCTTTGATTGAATCACACAGGTTTTTGCAATGCTTTTTCAAAGTCTCATTTTCCTTAAGTAATTCAGCCACTTTAAGTTCCAATTTAATGTTTCTTGTTTCAGTTGCATCACTGTCATATTTAGCCTTGACTACATTTCTTATCTCATGCATCTCGGTAATTTGTGTTTTCAAGTTTTTGATCGTTGAGTTTTTGGCTTCTAGCTGAGCCTTCAAATCATTTATCATAAAAAATTCACGGAATTCAGGAAATTCCGGATTTTTACATGGTTGGTTAGTTTGAAGACTTTCTTCCTTTTGTTGCATTGAGATTTCAAGTGAAATACAATGTTTTTCAAGTTGCAAAAATCTGTTTGAAAGTTCATTAAAAACTTATTTTTCAACCATATCATTTGATTTAAAAGACTCAGCCGTAAACAAAGAACTTGAAGCATCATCATGTTCAGCATCCTGATCAATTTCTCCCCCTTTATGACTCATATTTGTTGAATCAGGAATGGTATTTCTAGCAGTCTTTTCCAACATATATGTGTCATAAGTGGGTTTAATTTGATCAGTATGTTGTCGTTCATTAGAAAGCACCTTATGTTGATCAGTGATATGTACCTCAGCAGATGGGAGTTGGTCATTTTCTGGTCTGTGATCAGTATCCACGCCATGTGTGATATAAGTCCCAGAACTGTCGCTTATATCATGCTTATCAGACTCAGAGCCACTGCGTTGTTGATGTTGCGCCCTTTCATTAATGAACTCCTTAACATTACCCATGAGTTGGAGTAGTGTAACTCTGAACATGTCAACCTCGATTCCAGTGTAATTAGCAAAACACTTTTTCTTCATTTGACTGTCATAATCATAATCCTCAGTGAATTGCGAATCAATGAACACTTTGAGTTGGTTGTTGATCACACAAAAGGTAGCCATGGATCTACCTTCAGAAAGTTCTCCTTTGTCAAGTTGTTGTTCAAGTTGATCTAAATACAGTAACATTTTGACTGTGAAAGTCTGAACATCTTGACCAAAGAGTGATGCGAATGCACGTTTGTATCCTCCCAAGTATCCAGGTCATTCAAAGAGAACCTTGAGATGTGAGTGAAGTAGTCGAAAACATTCTATGCAACTTTCCTTTGTATTATAAGGCAATTTTAGTGGCTGATGAAACTCTTTTTCTTGAGAATTCGAACACAAAGATTCCATATTAGCAATATCTGACTCAAAATCGTTTGTCAGTTTTACTTTGTTGGGAATCTTATGTTAATCGATCATGTCGTACAATTTCAGTACCTCAGCTATGACTGAATTCGAAGTTTTTGACATGATATTAATGAGCACGGGATTTTACAAATCTATGATTTAAACCGAGAAATAGAATCTTTCGCGGGATTTTACAAAATCAAGAAGAAACCGTGAAATGAGAATTGATATGTGTTATGATAACTGTTGGATCGGTACAGTGATTAGTGATTGTGTGCTAAAAGTGATGATCATTTGATAGACTAGGTGATATGTTGTTTAGTTGTGATTTGGTTTGGTTGATGCAAGTTGTTATGGTGAAATTTTGGTCTGAAAACTTAAAACCTTAATAACTTCATTCTGGAGGGGATTTGGGCCTCAAAATTTTCGTTTCATGACTTTGTGATGCAATCTTAGAATATTCAGGCTGTTCCGGTCGTTTTGACAGGTATTTCGCTGAAAACGGAGTTACGGTTCAAAAGTTATGGCCGTTTGAAGTTTTGTCGTAATGCCAAATCGCAATGCCAAATCGCAATGTCAAACCGCAGAGTCTTCAGTCAAACCGTAACAGACAAATCGCAACTGTCAAGTCACAACACTCAAATCGCAATGCCAAATCGCAATGTCAAATCGCAATGCCAAATCGCAATGCCAAATCGCAATGCCAAATCACAGTGCCAAATCGCAATCCCAAAGCGCAATGCCAAATCGCAAAGTCAACGCAGACTTGTTGGTCAAATCAAAATAGCTAAATGACAAATCGCAACAGAAAAATACGTCACTATCAAATAGCAGACCTCAAATCGCAACCAAGAAACTCACATCGAGAGTCAAATCGCAGTTCACACTTTTCACCTAAAAACACCTAAAAATCACCCTTTTTAACGTTTTTGCTTGGTTTCTTTTGCACCACTTGATCTTAGAAGGTTATAAAAACAATAAAAACACTAACTTTAACACCACAAATGTGAGAATCAAAGAAAGCCAAGAATAAGCCCATAAACCTTCAAAAACCAAACTTTTGATCTAAACTAACCAAGAAAATGCACACACAATCTAGCTAATCAAACCATGGCTCTTGATACCAATTGTAACATATTCATAATCATAACACACTCTTGAACATGTGATTACACCGAATTCTAGAGAGAGAGAGATAGAAGTGGGAGTTTCTAGTGAGAGAAAACTATGTGTATTAGATTAAGAATAATGAAAGCTCCAACCCTCTCCTTTGGTGGGAGAGGGTATTTATACAACTTACTTAACGCCCCATGTGGGCCATGGAGCGGGCTACAGTGGGTAAATACCCGTCCCGACTCCATGGTGAAACGATATCTAAACTATAACTATAAAGCCCACGAGCTATCTAATGCCAAAAGATACTCGGGGTGACCGAGTCTTTCATATGAATATTTATATTCCTAACAAAGCATTATCGGAATTTCTTGATACATACCCTATACCGAAGGAGTTTAGGGTGATGCTTCCGAGCGAAACCCAAAATATCTTTGACGCTCCAGCAGGGTATGTGGGACTTTTTGTTCATGCATTCACAGAATCCAACTTTAGGATTCCAATCCATCCCCTAATCCTAGAGTTTTTACAATATTACCAAGTACATATCTCCAGGTTGAATCCGTTTGGCTTAGCCAGGTTGACCACCTACATTATCATATGCAAAGCCTATAGCTATGAGCCAACACTGACTATGCTTAGGGGATTTATTAATCTTTGTCCTGGTGGTGATTGGATAACCTTAGCCAAGAGAAGCGAGCATGATGTGCCTTGCTTAATAACTAAACCCTTTGCCAATATAAGAAATTGGAAAGGTCTGTTTTTCTATGTACAAAACACAATCATACCTCCCGAATATCCAGCCTTGCTAGATAAAGCATTCTGGTTTGATGAGAAACGCTTTGATGACCCTTTTCCATACCACATAAGAAGCAATCCCCTTTACCAGCGTCTTGCACGCCACCCATTTGATGTTTAAACCTTTCCTGAGCCGATTCTGTACATGGCGGGCATTGTTGATCGTTGGGAAGGCTCTCCGTTGAAACCTGAGATAATATGTGATGGAGAAAGTATGTATATTCCGATTTAAATAAAGTAAATAATTTATATGCTGATATTTATCCTTTCTCTTTTGTTTTTGCAGGAATTGCGTTCAGAAATTTCGTCGTGGCCCGTGGTGTCAAGGAGGTCAGTTTCATCCCCCAAGATCCAAAGAATGTGAGCTACGGAGTAGGCTCTCCGTCGATGTCAGTCAACAATAATGATGTAGACGCTCAACCAACTAAGCCTTCATCAATAGTCCCCCTATCAATCCCGTCAACATTGGCGAGACTCCGCAATTTGTGGAGAATGTAGCAGATTCTGATGATCTCCTTTCCAAGGGTGATCAGGCGACGATCGTAGGGTCTTCCGGTATTTCAGACAAGATGAAGAATATGAAAGGAAAAATTGCTATGTCCGTGAAAGCCCCTTTGAAAAGGAAATTATCCCTGCCAACCCCTCCGACAAGAATGGTGAAACCCAAAGGCTCCCATGCTAAAACCTTTGTACCTACCACCTTAAAGATCCCCGAAGATGATACTCCTAGTAAGTGTAAATCTTCCATGCGTAATGAACATTATTCATCATATAGTTGATTTTACTATCTTTCATAGGTCTGCCTAATATAGAGGAGCTCCCGAATGCCTTTGCATGTCACCAGTTGGTTGAAAAGACGACACCTGCCAGTTGGAGAGGGATTTTGGATAACATGTCAATGGAGGAGCTTTGAAACTTTCATGACAAGAGTTATGCTAGACAATCTGTCTTAGACAATCATTTCAATTCCCGAACAAGGGACCTGGTTCGGACAGTGGTGGCTGTGAGAGAGAAGATGGATTCCATCTTAGCCAAGCAAAAGAATAGGGATCATGAGTATGCTGAGTTGGAAGCCAAGTGTAAAGAAGTAATGGAGGATTTTGAGAAGAATCCTATTGTCCAAGACATGCGAGCAAAAATCAATAGTCTCGAAGGACAATTGAAGGAAAGTCAAGCAGAATGTGGCAGATTGAGGGTGGAGGAGGCTAAAGTGTCCAGTTATAGAGCGCAAATTACTACACTAGAGTCCAAATGTGCAGGTCTCGAAACCGAAAGGGCTAGGTTGGGTGAGCAGGAGGTCAAGCTTTGTGAGGAGATGGATGGATTAAAACTCCAATGCAAGACCTTAAAGAAAGACAGAGCCGTGGTCGTCTCTATGGTTGTTCCTTACGTAGCAATGGAGTTGTACCCCAGCGATGAGGTGGGGGAGATCATTGGGAAGCTGGTGAATGCGGCCATTTTCTATGGTATATGTATGACATTAGAAGAAGTTGCCCAGACCAAGAAACCTGTGGTCTTGTCGGAGGTACCTTACTACCGCCCAAATTCTGAGCAAGAGTATAATGATGCTGGCAATGCGTACGCTTCAGCGGAGTACCCCTTTCTCACAGAGGCAACCAAGGATCCCTTAGCACCAATAGAAGATCTCCTCTAAAAAAAGCCTCGAAAAATTTCGCCTCCGTCTCCAACCAGGAAGACCGCCTCTGCGAAACCACTATCTACACCACATTAAGAGGATGCTAGAAGACTGCCATGTTGGCAGGAAATTGGCCCCAAGGGTGGTATGTACCCTTTAAACAATTTCTCATGATCCTTAATAGGCATGTGCCTATGTTTTAAACAATTTATCTTAGTTGCTTTATGGGCTTCGACCCATGTTTCAGACAATTGCTTGGGTCATTTTTGGTTGGCTTTGATCATGTTTAGTCTTATTAATTCCAGTTAGGGGACAATGTCCCGCTTTGAATGTCATGCTTTTCATCTCTTACGCTCATAATAAACGTAAACATACAACCTAAGGCTATAACCTTATTGTGTGTATTTTGGACCAAGATTTTTAGCAATCGTATAATTTAACTGCGACAGAGGGTCGCGACCCACTCCGTCTTTATCCTTATGATACAAAGGGCTTAGAATACCCTAAGACTTTGTAGGAAAGTTAATGTGAATTGTAATGGATGTTATTTCTATACAAGACACGTGTCATGTTTCATCCTTCGACATTGAAACTTGTAAAGTACTTGGCTGAACAAATCTTTGTTGTAAAGAACGAAACAAGATATTTGAGGGAAATGTGTTATATCATTAATTGGGTAGGGAGGATTACATCATTTTAAGAAATGAACACTAAGACACCTACCATTAATGCTTCTTTCCCCAAGTGAGAAGAATGTGTTACATGAATTTGAAAAAACAAACTGAGTGGTTTTTTAAAAATAGTAAGTGTAACACCCGCGACCAAAAACGTGAAATTTTTTCGCAAAAACATACCCAGAAACTGACATCCGGTTACTCTTTTACAAACTGAAAAAATTTGGTACACATTCAGCCATTGAGGCTATTTTTAGATGAAAGTAGACTCGATTAGCTTCGAAACGATAGGTCACACGACCCGGTTCGACTTACGGATCAAAAGATACGATTTTTCGAAAACTGCCAAAAATCTGCACAGTCGGCTCTGACAGCGTCAAGCCTTGATAGGCCAGACGAAGTTTTCGGAGTTTAAATGGTGACGGCGTCAAGAAGGCCATCAAGAACAAAACTGCAGTTTCACCATCAAGCCTTGATAGGCCAGAGAATTTTTGGAGTTTAAAGGGTGACGGCGTCAAGAAGGCCATCAAGAACAAAACTGCAGTTTCACCAGGCCCGCTCAGAAACCCGACCTCCGGGACTCGAAACTTGACCAAACTTTCCAGAATTCTTTAGTATATCGATAAGATCATTTTCATACAAAAACATTACCCGTTTGACCACCCAAAATAGTACCTTAAAATTTGACGGGTTATGCATAAAACTCATTTCGACCCATTGACACCCAAAACCACTTAGACCACTTCATTTACCCACCATATCCAACCCAAACCTATAACTTATCATACTCAACCTGTCTCAAGTGTCCATGACCCGATCAATAACCAAAATGGGTAAGAACTAGCTTATACCAAACATCCTCTTAAACAATCTTTCAAAAACACATTTCATACATAAATGCACAAACTATAGATATCCAATTTGACTTCTTCACAACATAACATTCCTAACATATTAAAAGAGTGTTGGTACATTGACATGACCCATAACTTCCCAAAATGGGTGAGATTGGCTAAATGCCAATCACCCTCTTTACTACCATTATAACCATGTAGCATATGGACTTCTTGACATGTACATAACTTGACTCTTGAACTAACATAGAAAATGACCATTGACTACCAAAATGACCATATGAAAGGAAATATACCCAAAACACGAAAAGACACGTCGGGGGCTTCCAAATTCAACACGCTTGGTCCAAAAGAAAACGGTCTTCTACTACATAATCACTTACACCTTTTCCTTACCTTTGCTCGGTCCTTCAACACCTATCAAGAAAAACATCACAACTAAACACGTAAGCAAAACGCTTAGTAAGTACATGGCATAACAAGCTAACATTATATATACAACCATAACTAGTCTAACCACTAGTTAAGCTAGCGATATAGGGGCACTTACCTCGCATCGACATAGTCGACCTAAACACGATCAACCCGTAAGGTTGAACCTCATCCCATAGTTAGCCTAACGACTAACTAAGCTACATCTAGAATGGATCCATACTAGCTAACGCACCCTATACCCTATACTTCACCATTATCATGTAAACAAACATGATAAAGCTAACACAATAAACATTATCATACCAAAATATGATAAAGCTAAACAAGACATGTTATAACCAATGTACTTACCTTGATTCTTAAGCTCAATCACACTAACAATAGCTTCCCCACTTATTACTTGCTTCCTATAACACAACCATCTCAAATTAGAGACTAATTAACTAGCTAATCATGATTTATCAACACTTGATCATTATGATCAAACATGAACCCTAATTTTACAATTTGGGGAAGAACACTTACTTGATGGGAAATGCAAATTAAAGCTTCCTAAAGTATTGGAATTACTTGACAATGATCAATATAGCTTGAATGATAACAAATAAGCTTCCCTCCTCTTTTCTCTTATGAGCCGATCTTCACAATGGCCAAAAGAAAGTCCTGGACATTTCTAAAATAATCTAGACTAGTATATTTAATTAATGGACTTTGCCCAATTGGCAATCTTAACCCTTCTAGTTTCATTCTTTCTAACTTGCCACTCTCCTTTATTTATTTAGCTAACATATATCACAAAACTAATAATATACAACACATATTATTTACATAACTAGTACCTTATCGGGATACGGGTGTAACAATTCTCCCCTCCTTAAAATAAGATTTCGTCCTCGAAATCTACGTTTGAAATAAATGAGGATACTCATTCCTCATCTTCTCCTCTAGCTCCCATCTAATGCTTGTACCTTTACGATGTCTCCATTGCACTTTAACTAATGTAATTTCTTTGTTTCGATGTTGCCTCACTTTCCTTCCTAAAATCGCTTCCGGCTCATCCTTTTGTGAAATCAATTCCGGATCAATTTCGATATCATCTAAAGTGACCACACTAGCCTCATCCGCTAAACATTTCCTCAAGTACGACACATGGAAGGTATTATGAATACCTCTCATTTCTTCGGGCAATTCTAACACATAGGCTACCTCACCAACACGTTTCAAGATTTTAAATGGCCCTATAAACCGTGGACTTAATTTCCCTTTGTTTTTAAACCTAAAAACGCCCTTCCATGGAGAAACTTTTAGCATAACCATGTCACCTACCTCGAATTCTATTGGCCTTCTTCGATTATCGGCATAACTTTTCCACCTATCTTGTGCCGCCTTAAGTCTTGCTGGAATCATCTCAACCTTTTCCGTCGTTGCCAACACTATATCCGTGCTAGCCAATTCTCTCCTTCCCACTTCTTCCCAACATACGGGCGTCCTACACTTTCTTCCATATAGCATCTTATAGGGTGGCATACCTATACTAGCATGATAACTATTATTGTAGGCGAATTCAACTAGGGGTAAATGGTCATCCCAATTTCCTCCGAAATCAATCATGCAAGCTCGAAGCATATCTTCTAAAGTTTGAATCGTCCTCTCGCTCTGCCCATCGGTTTGAGGATGAAAAGCCGTGCTCATATGAAGTTTCGTACCTAACTCTTCTTGGAAATCTTGCCAAAAATTTGAAGTGAACCGCCCATCTCTATCAGAAACTATGGAAATAGGTACCCCATGACGCGGGACTATCTCATTAACATAGACCTTCGCTAACTTATGAACAGGCATATTCTCCCTAATTGGAATAAAATGCGCACTCTTAGTCAAACGATCGACTACTACCCAAATGGTATCATTCTTCTTTTTCGTCTTTGGCAATTTCGTGATAAAATCCATAGTAATCTTCTCCCACTTCCAAACTGGAATGTCTAAAGGTTGGACTTTTCCGTAAGGCTTTTGGTGTTCGGCTTTCACTTTCAAACAAGTTAAACATCTTTCCACATACTTCACGCAATCTCTTTTCATACCCGGCCACTAATAGTTTCTTTTCAAATCAAGGTACATTTTCATAGCTCCTGGATGAATAGAATACTTCGACTTATGGGCTTCTTCCATGAGTAATTCTTTAACGTTGCTTCGAAAAGGAATGTAAACTCTTCCATACCGTGTCTTAATCCCACGACTGTCTTCATCGAGATGAGGAATGTGAGAAGTGATTCGTTCTTTCTCTTGATTCTCTTCTTTTAACGCTTCCTCCTGAGCTAACTTAATTCTTTCGAAAAGGTCAGATGTAATAATCATTCTCAAGGAGTGAATCCGTGTAACATCACTTCGGCCCTGACGACTTAGCGCATCCGCTACAACATTCGCCTTACCCAGGATGGTAGCGAATTTCAAAATCATAATCTTTCAGCAAGTCTAACCACCTACGTTGTCTCATACTCGGATCTTTCTTATCAAGGAAATACTGAAGACTTCTATGGTCGGTGTAAATTATGAACTTCACACCGTATAGATAATGCCTCCAAATCTTCAAGGCAAATACTACAGCCGCAAATTCCAGATCATGAGTCGGATATTTCTCTTCGTGCTTCTTTAGTTGTCTTGAAGCGTAAGCGATCACTTTACCCCTTTGCATAAGAACACATCCAAGACCGGAATAAGATGCATCACTATAGACCACCATGTCTTCGGTTCCCTCTGGTAACACTAAGATCGGTGCTTCACACAACCTCTTTCGTAAAGTACGGAAGGCTTCTTCTTGCTTCTCGCCCCACACAAAAGGAACATTCTTCTTGGTGAGTTCGGTTAACGAAGATGAAATTTTGGAGAAGTCTTGAATAAACCGTCGGTAATAACCCGCGAGTCCTAGAAAACTTCGAATTTCACCAATGTTCTTCGGCGCTTGCCAATTCATCACGGCCTCGACTTTAGACGGATCAACTTTAATACCATCGGGATTAATAACATGTCCAAGGAACTGAACTTCTTGCAACCAAAATTCGCATTTCGAGAATTTAGCATACAATCTTTCTTTTCTCAACGTTTCAAGGATTTCTCGAAGATGAAGTTTATGTTCTTCCTTACTCTTAGAATAGATAAGGATATCATCGATGAACACTATAACGAATTTATCCAACATCGGTCTACATACACGGTTCATGAGATCCATGAAAACCGCAGGAGCGTTCGTGAGACCAAAAGGCATAACCGTAAACTCGTAATGTCCATATCGGGTCCTAAAGGCTGTCTTAGGAATATCCTCCTCTCGAACCTTCAGTTGATGATAACCCGAACGGAGATCAATCTTTGAAAACCACTTCGCACCTTGAAGCTGATCAAATAGATCATCTATTCTTGGCAACGGGTATACATTTTTCATCGTGACTTTGTTCAATTCACGGTAATCAATGCACATCCGCATACTACCGTCTTTCTTTTTAACGAACAGAATCGGAGCTCCCCAGGGCGAGCTACTTGGGCGAATAAAGCCCTTGTCAAGTAACTCTTGGAGTTGACTCATTAACTCCTTCATTTCAGATGGAGCAAGACGATAAGGAGTTTTGGCAATAGGAGTAGCACCCGGAACAAGATCAATACGGAACTCAACTTGTCTATCGGGAGGAATACCCGGCAAATCTTCCGGGAATACATCACGGAATTCATTTACAATCGGAACATCGTCGATATTTTTCTTTTCAAAACTCGTATCTACCACGTGATGCCATAAAGGCTAGACAACCACGTGATAGATATTTTCTAGCTTTCATCACGGAACAAAGTTTTAACTCGCCTTTCCTTTTATCACCGTAAATCATCATTTCTCGACCACTATGGTTCACAACTCTAACGATCTTTTGTTTGCATAGAATGGCGGCATTGTGTTTGCTAAGCCAATCCATGCCAACAATAATATCAAACTCTCCAAGCATTATGGGGATTAAGTCGATCCTAAAAACATTCTCATCGATCTCTATTTCTACATCACGATACACATTTGACACTACCACAACTTTACTATCGGCGATTTCAACTTCTATAGGTATTGGAAGCTTATCTAACGGGGTTGACAATTCTTTACTGAAGTTATAAGATACAAAGGACACGCTTGCACCAGAGTCGTACAAAACACGAGCGGGTTTGGAATTAACAAGAATTATACCTGTGACAACATCTGAACTCGACTTCGCCTCTTCGGTACTCATCTGATAAACACGAGCTGTAGGCCTTGGAACCTCAACCTTTTCTCCTTTAATCGGCTTGAACGGCTTCGCTTGCTTAGGATTAGATTTAGGACATTCACTTACCTTATGTCCTTCTTCATTGCACTCGTAACATATTACCAAAGGCTTGGTGCAATCCTTGCTAATATGACAGTATCCCCACACTTATAACATCCCTTCATCCCGGATTTACATTCTCCCACATGATTCTTACCGCACCTATTACACTTAGGAGGTAGCTTTCCCGTGTTATCCTTTCTTGTAAAATCGAACCTGCCTCGCTTACTAAATGTTGATGGATGATCATGCTTCCTTTTTAAGTCCTTCTTCTCTTTGCTTTTCATTCTATCCAAGTCCGCTTCACGAGTACGTGGCCTACTTAGAAGATCCTCCATGTCGGCGCACTTGAACGGTGACACTATCGTACGAATTTCATCCTTGAGCATTCTTTGAAATTTGTCGACTTTAAGCCTTTCATTGTTAAGATATTCCGGGCAATATTGTACCATGTCACAAAACTTTCCCCACAACTCATTCACCGTTTCATCAGTTTGCACAAGAGAATGGAAAGCTTCTCTTATTTTATCAATTTCCTCCGCAGGAGCATACTCTTTCCTAAACACTTCCTTAAATTGATCCCACGTGCACGATTCTCTCCAAGCACTACCTTTCTCGTTTGCCTTGCCTTCCCACCATACTTTAGCCCGTTCACGAAGGTAATTAGTAGCAAAGTTCACCTTATCCTCTTCTACACAACGACTCGTACGAAAAGCCCCTTCTATATCGGTAATCCATCGAGAACTCTTTAACGGATCAAGAGTCCCCGTAAATGTGGGTGGAGCACAAGCAGTGAAATCACGATAAGTAGACTTCTCTTTCCCTACCCCGGGTCTAGCATTCGGATCATTCAATAACTCCCCACTCTTCTTAAGCTTTTCTATCTCCTCTTTAAACATCTTTTGCACATTCTCGGTTGTTTGTTTAACATAATAGGGCATGGCCTTCTCAATAGCCCTCCCCACTCTATCAGTCACCAAGACATCCAATTCTTTCAACTCAGCTTTCGTAAAACTTGTAGGGACAAGATTCTCCGGTAATGATATTGACCTGACACTACTAGAATCTCCTTCATCATTTGAATCATCATCATCATTATGGCGAGAGGAGGTCGTTCTCAACACCTCCTTATTTCGGATATTCGCCATCTTTCTACTAACTGAAATTTAGCAATTCACACTATTAAGCAAAATCATGTACATAATTGATGCATGAATAACATATTTATCCTTACACTAAACACCCTAGCGTTTATCATCCATGTATAGCCTAAATGATTTCGATCTCACATATGTGTCATATTTTTATCACTACGGTGGCCAGGCGTAGTCATAAAAATACTTAACATATGTGTTCCCGAAATCACCCAAACAATACACAAATAACAAACACCGATACTAACCGCGTCTACACAAGGCCTAAGTCTAGGAAATCCTAAGGGGAAATCCTAAATCTCTTAGACCGAAGCTCTGATACCAAGTTGTAACACCCCGTGACCAAAAACGTGAAAATTTTTCGCAAAAACACACCCAGAAACTGACATCCGGTTACTCTTTTATAAACTGACAAAATTTGGTACACATTCAGCCATTGAGGCTATCTTTAGATGAAAGTAGACTCGATTAGCTTCGAAACGATAGGTCACACGACCCGTTTCGACTTACGGATCAAAAGATACGATTTTTCGAAAACTGCCAAAAATCTGCACAGTCGGCTCTGACAGCGTCAAGCCCAAGCCTGACAGCGTCAAGCCTTGATAGGCCAGACGAATTTTTTGGAGTTTAAAGGGTGACGGCGTCAAGAAGGCCATCAAGAACAAAAAATGCAGTTTCACCATCAAGCCTTGATAGGCCAGAGAATTTTTGGAGTTTAAAGGGTGACGGCGTCAAGAAGGCCATCAAGAACAAAACTGCAGTTTCACCAGACCCGCTCAAAAACCCGACCTCCCGGACTCAAAACTTGACCAAACTTTCCAGAATTCTTTAGTATATCGATAAGATCATTTTCATACAAAAACATTACCCGTTTGACCACCCAAAATAGTACCTTAAAATTTGACGGGTTATGCATAAAACTCATTTCGACCCATTGACACCCAAAACCACTTAGACCACTTCATTTACCCACCATATCCAACCCAAACCTATAACTTATCATACTCAACCTGTCTCAAGTTTCCATGACCCGATCAATAACCAAAATGGGTAAGAACTAGCTTATACCAAACATCCCCTTAAACAATCTTTCAAAAACACATTTCATACATAAATGCACAAACTATAGATATCCAATTTGACTTCTTCACAACATAACATTCCTAACATATTAAAAGAGTGTTGGTACATTGACATGACCCATAACTTCCCAAAATGGGTGAGATTGGCTAAATGCCAATCACCCTCTTTACTACCATTATAACCATGTAGCATATGGACTTCTTGACATGTACATAACTTGACTCTTGAACTAACATAGAAAATGAACGTTGACTACCAAAATGACCATATGAAAGGAAATATACCCAAAACTCGAAAAGACACGTCGGGGGCTTCCAACTTCAACACGCTTGGTCCAAAAGAAAACGGTCTTCTACTACATAATCACTTACACCTTTTCCTTACCTTTGCTCGGTCCTTCAACACCTATCAAGAAAAACATCACAACTAAACACGTAAGCAAAAAGCTTAGTAAGTACATGGCATAACAAGCTAACATTATATATACAACCATAAATAGTCTAACCACTAGTTAAGCTAGCGATATAGGGGCACTTACCTCGCATCGACATAGTCGACCTAAACACGATCAACCCGTAAGGTTGAACCTCATCCCATAGTTAGCCTAACGACTAACTAAGCTACATCTAGAATGGATCCATACTAGCTAACGCACCCTATACCCTATACTTCACCATTATCATGTAAACAAACATGATAAAGCTAACACAATAAACATTATCATACCAAAATATGATAAAGCTAAACAAGACATGTTATAACCAATGTACTTACCTTGATTCTTAAGCTCAATCACACTAACAATAGCTTCCCCACTTATTACTTGCTTCCTATAACACAACCATCTCAAATTAGAGACTAATTAACTAGCTAATCATGATTTATCAACACTTGATCATTATGATCAAACATGAACCCTAATTTTACAATTTGGGGAAGAACACTTACTTGATGGGAAATGCAAATTAAAGCTTCCTAAAGTATTGGAATTACTTGACAATGATCAATATAGCTTGAATGATAACAAATAAGCTTCCCTCCTCTTTTCTCTTATGAGCCGATCTTCACAATGGCCAAAAGAAAGTCCTGGACATTTCTAAAATAATCTAGACTAGTATATTTAATTAATGGACTTTGCCCAATTGGCAATCTTAACCCTTCTAGTTTCATTCTTTCTAACTTGCCACTCTCCTTTATTTATTTAGCTAACATATATCACAAAACTAATAATATACAATACATATTATTTACATAACTAGTACCTTATCGGGATACGGGTGTAACAGTAAGTCTTATATGTAAAACTTACGAAGATTGGTACCATTCCAAGTCCTATCAATGACCTATCCCTTAAGCATTGCGAGCTTGTATGCTCCGTTGTCGTAGGCTTCTGATATTACGTAGGGTCCTTCTCATGTGGGCCCTAGCTTTCCTTCGTACTCAGCCTTGCTTGCACTGTTTAACAGAAGGACATATTCACCTGGCTTGAATGTGGAGGATCGAACTCGGTTGTTGTAGTACTTTTCAAACTTTTGTTTGTAGATAGCCTCTCTTATTGAGGCTATTTCCCTTCGTTCTTCGAGTAGATCAAGGTTTTTCTGAAGCCTTTCTTCATTTGTTTGTGCCTCAAAGTTCACAATTTGCTCTGTTTCAATGCTTATTTCGGAGGGTATAACCGCCTCCGTTCCATAAGTAAGGCTAAAAGGAGTTTCCCCGTGGCTTGACTTGGGATGCGTCCTATGTGCCCACAGAACTTGGGGTAGTTCGTCTACCCACCCATGATGACTTCGTCCTAACCTCTTCTCGATTCCATTAACAATGTCCCTATTGGTGACTTCAACTTGCCCGTTACCCTGAGGATGGTACACGGAAGTGAATGACTGTTTGATCTTTAGGCCTTCGCAGAAAATCGGGAACACCCCTTCGGCGAATTGCTTTCCATTGTCAGAGATGATAATGTGAGGAACCCCAAATCGACAGATTATGTGTTCCCACACGAACTTTTCCATATGTCTTCCTGTTATCGATGCCAAAGGCTTGGCTTCAACCCATTTGGTGAAGTAATCTATGGCTACGACCAAGAATTTTACCCCTCCTGGAGCTACTGGTAGGGGTCCGACTATATCTATTCCCCAATGGCAGAAAGGCCATGCTGAAGTGACAGAGGTCATGTCTTGCTTGGGCAGTCTTGGGACTTTGGAGTGGATCTGACATGCTTCACACTTTTGTATTATCTCCGTTGCATCCCTGTGCATGGATGGCCAGTAGTATCCAAGCTTCATTATTTTTGAGACAACGGAGCGAGGGCCTGCATGCAAGCCGCAAGATCCTTCATGTACTTCGGAGATGATGTTCGAAGCTTGCTTTGGCTCCACACAACGAAGCCATAGAGATAAGAAAGATCTCCTGTAGAGATTATCCCCAATAAGTCTGTATTGGGGAGCCTTGACCCTAACCTTTCATGCGAGTTTGGGCTCTTCTGGCAGAATACCACTAATCAAATACTCCCTTATTGGAGTCATCCAATTGGAGCCTTCTTCAAGTATGATGTCAGACACTTCGCCTCGTTTGATTGACCTATCGGCCAATACTTCCACTAAAACCTCCTTTGTTAGGTGAGCAAATGCTATCGAAGCCAGCTTGCTTAAGGCATCTACTTTTTTGTTTTGGTTTCTTCGAACATGTGCTATCTCATAGGACTCGAATCCGTGAAGGAGTTCTTTAGCTTTATCCAAATACTATTTGATGGTGGGCTGCCTTGCTTCGTAAGAGCTCTTGATTTGGTTGGTGACTAGCTGCAAGTCCAAAAAAATGGAGAGGTCACGAACCTCCATGTCCTTTGCGAGTCGAAGGCCTGCTAGCAAAGCTTCGTACTCAGCTTCATTGTTTGTAGCTTCGAACTCAAAACGTAATGTATAAGTGTATTCCTTTTCCTCCGGACTAACCAGCATTAGACCTGCTCTCGAAGGGACTTGGCCTGTAATAGGGGGAAATGTCACCTCCCTTACTTCATCAGATACGTTATGTTATTCGTTAGAAATCTCGTTACATAGATATATATAAACGTATGGTTTGTTAAATAAATCGTACGAAATGTATAAATGACTTTTAAGAATGAAAATGTATAAAACACATAATGGAAATATATATAAAATAAAGTCACTGAATGGTCCTTGAAGTTATATGAAATGTACACTTTTAACCCTAACGGTGAAACTTTTGCACCGTTAGTCATTGGTTAGTTAATATTTACACTTTTAGTCCAAAATGTTCCAATATGACATTTTATGGCTTCTGGTTACTGTTTTATCATTTTCTACCCATAAGTTATCAAAATGACAGTTTGACTCGTATTTATGTGAAAGTTACAATTTCTACCCGATAAACTTAATTATTTGCATTTTAAGTCCAAAAATCAAAAAACTTATAGATTAAATTTTTCGAGAGTTTCTCAAGCCTCAAACAGCTTATTTAAGTTTAGGAAACTACTTAATACTTAAAAAGTGTTTATTATTAGCTTATTGGGCCTTAACGAATTAAATACAGGCCCATTAAGAATTTACGATCCATTGGGTTTTAAAACGTTTTGGGCTTGACTTTAGGCTTATTTTATAGTCTTATTAACATAAACAAACTGCTTATTGGACTGCTTATATGAAATAGCTTATTTTGAGCTTAATGGGCTTTAAAGCCCACTCGATATATGTTATGACTTAAAAACTGGTTCGAGTGTCATTTAACTTGTACGTTTAGAAAGGTATTATACGAGTTCATTAGAAGAGCTTATCTGAACTGCTTATTAGTCAAGCTTATAGAGAAACGAGTTGAGTATTTTATTTGATAGGTTGCTCGTATAAAAACGATTTAATGGGTCTATTTCTAATCGATAAAACAATATGGTCCAAAAGATTAAAAAGATATATATACGTTCGATATTCAATCTATGTTCAAAATAAGTCTCATTAAGCATTTATATGAAGAAATATGATACGAATGAATGTAGTGCTTAATTTCTAGCTATCCTTTGAATTAGGAGGTCATATGCATACGAAAAATGAATAACAAGAACTTGTAAAAATAAATAGAAAGCTTGAAATGATACGAATGAAATAAAACGATGCATGAACCAAGGAAATCATAAGAATGTATAGGAAATGAGTTCAAAGGCTTACTACACCAAAATGGTGGTGAGAAACACGTTAAAATGTACTAGAACTCGAATGGTTTACACGTCACTTGCTAGAACGATCACAAAAGAATCGAGATCAAGGCTTGAACGTTTGGAAATTGGTTCGAACGCCTAGGAGATGGTTATTGTTCTTGAGAGACTCGGCTAGGGAGCAAATGACTTAGAACATATTTTTGTTATAATAGTTTTGAGTGTGAATGAGAGTGTGAATGTATATCCGTATATGTATGCATGTATACTAGTTTATATTGTATTAAATTCATCAAGTTGGGATTTGATGGGATGCTAAGAAGATTAAGGGAATATGTATAGCATAGGTACTCAAGTATAAAGATATTAAGGGAGGTGTTTGTGTGTAGTTTCGGCTAAAGGTCAAGTGGCATGTTAATTGTTCCATTCGACTAGCATTAGGTCTAAACGACTATAGAAACGTGACCAAAAGAATTAAGAAGGGTGTGAAAATGTTTATAGAAGTTGTTTAGGCTAGAAACAATGCATAACACTAAGGTAGAAATTAGTTTAGTCGAATTTGGTTATACTTGAATGGATATGAACACATGTCGAATGGTGATAGCTTTGAGCCTCGTTATAAGATCAAACGTTCGAACTAGATAATAAGTTTGGTCATTCTTGAATCCTTGAAATGTGAAGAATCGACCTATGTAAAATGTAGTATAGATTGTGTGTCGAAATAACAAAATATAGAGGCCAAGTAATCGAGTATTAGTTCGAGTGAAATAAAAGAAAAATATGAATTTGGGCTTGAATAGTGTGGGCTTTAAAGAGCCTGTTGGGCCGAGAAATAGTAATAACGATTCGTTTGGTTTTTATTCGTATAAAGGGTTGTCGTGGTCCGTGTGTGAGCTCGTTCCAAAGTATTGTGAATCACGTATCAACATGTTTGAATCATTGTAATGTAATAAACAAAATTTTTAAATTTTGCTCGTAAAAATGGTTAAATGAACTGTAATGGTAATTTAATACTTGATTAACATTTACAAAGTACTGGGGAATTTTACAGGTTGCTACACCTAAAATACTAACGGAACTCTCTAGGTTGTTGTATGATGATCACTACCCAATTTGGTAGTTGATTGTGTGATACAAAGACACACAAATGATATACTAAGGGGGTGCTTGGTTGGGGGTATTGGGGGGTAGGGAATGGGAAAGGCAATGAATAAACATGCCTGGTTAGGAGTAGGGAATGCTATCATTGCTTAGTAGTGGGTAATGAGGCATTACTCAATAAATTGGGAGGAATGGTAATGATTACCCACCAAGACCACCACCCACCACTACCACCAGCCACCACCATCACCAGCCACTACCACCAGCCAACACCACCAGCCACCACCACCACCACCACCAGCCACCACCACTACCACCACTAGCAGCCACCACTACCAATAGCCACCACCAGGAGCCACCACCACCACCACCACCACCACCAGCCACCACTACCACCACCACTAGCAGCCACCACCACCACCAGTCACCACCAGCCACTACCACCGCCAGCCACCACTACCACCACCACTAGCAGCCACTACCATCACCACCACCACCAGCCACCAATACCACCACCATCACCACTACCACCACCACTAGCCACCACCACCAACAGCTACCACTAGCAGCCACCACCACCAGCAGCCACCACCACCACCAGCACCACCGCCACCACCATCAGCCACCACCACCACCAGCCACCACCAGTAGCAGCAGCCACCGCCACCACCACCACCAGCAGCCACCACCAGTAGCAGCAGCCACCACCACCACCACCAGCCACCACCACCACCACTTTGGAGGTTAATGTATTTTTCTTAAACCAAGCACTATCAAAGATAATGATAATCCTCATTCCATTCCTTTATATTCAGTTGATGCAAATAATGTTCTAAAAACGTTATTTATATCTTTCGATAACTTCACGTTTTGATGATAACAAAATGTTAAAACACTTTACGTTAAAATTAACGTAAACAAGTTTTTAGTCGAAAGATCTCATTTCTACGCAAATCACTCTAGGTATGAAAAAACAAATTTACAACTTGACAAATGATCAAAGAAGTGAATTTGTGTTTAAAACTTCACATTTTTAATGTGACAAATTTTTTTTTCAAAAAAACACTTTACAAGTTATTTTTGAATTATTAAGAAATGTTTTATTGGAAAAATAAGTTTAAATATCATAGCAGCTATTTTCCCCCCAAAATTAGCTCCAAACTTCCCCAAATAAACTTTCACCACTAAAGACAAAAAGATGAGCGTTTTTGTCTGGCACGGTACCACTAAATTTAGTGGTACCGTGTGACATTTAGTGGTACCGTGTCCTCATAACGGCTAGATTTCTTCTGCCTATAAATACCAGCCCTCTTCACAGTTTTTGGGCATCCTTTTTCTCACATATCTTTCTGAGTTCAATACTCTTATCACATCTTTTCTTCTTGATCATTTAGTTTAGTTTTCTTTTGTTTAAAGAGTGATCCAATCATCAAACCAAGTGATCACCCTCATTCCTCTACTAGTGCAAGAGAAGAACACAAGGTATCCAAGAAGATAGATAGTGTTGTAGTTATAGTTAGTGCACTTGTAACACTTTTTATATACTTGTTGTATCTTTGCTTACATCAAGTTTATTTTTCTTTTGAGAGTTTGTGAGAGTAGATCATTGAGATCTTATCGAGATCTTGTAGATCTCTTGTAGCTTGTGGGCTTGTGTGTTGATCAAGTGAATCAAGGGTAGATCGAGTCTAGTGTGTTGATTGTGTGAAGTAGAAAGGATCGTGTGGATCGTGGTAGGTTGGTACTAGCTAAGATTAGTACTCGACATTTAGCTTAGTGTCGGAAATAAGGATAAGCGAAGTTGTACGGTTTTCTCCGCCTGAAGGGAGCTTTGTTGACATAGTGCTTAGAACTCTCGAGTGTGGTACTCGGGGAGTGGAGTAGAGCGAAAAAGAGCTTCGTGACCGGACCACTATAAATCTCTTTGTCCCGATTTGATCTTTCCATCTCTTTTCTTCATAATTATTGTTTATACTAGTTAGTATTGTTTAGTGTTCATATTGATGTTGATTGATTTCACACAAGAATTGAATCAAAGTTTTTCACAAGTAAAGTTTTTGAAACAAATTAAAAAATGGTAAAACTATTCAACCCCCCCCCTCCCTTCTAGTTTTTCACAATTGGTACCAGAGACAGGTCAGTCAAGATTTTAAAGTAAATTGTATTTTAAAACTTGAATCGATCAATGGATTCCGAAAAATATCAAGAATGGCAATCTATGCAAAGACCACCACTTTTCGAAACCGATTGTTTTATATATTGGAAAACAAGATTCAAAACGTATGTGAAATCAAAAGACATTGATCTTTGGCATATTATTACCGAGGGTGACTTTCAACCGATTCAAAAGAATTCGGAAACTAAAAGGGATGAAATAGTTCCGTATAATAAACAAAGTGATGAACATAAAAGAAAACTAGCCAAAAATGATGAGGCTAAAATGATGATTTATAATGCTTTGCCGAAAAAGGAATTTGAAAGAATTTTCATGTGTAATACGGAAAAACATATTTGGAAAACTTTGTTAGTCACTCACCAAGGTAATAATCAAGTCAAAGAGACCAAGATAGATCTTCTTGTGCAACAATATGAACAATTTTCCATTCCGGAAGATGAATCTATTGATAATGCTTTTGCTAAATTTAATACTATTATTACTAGTCTTAAAGCTCTTTATGAAGGTTGTTCTAGCAAGAACTATGTTAGAAAGTTTCTTAGGGCTCTATATCCCAAATATAGAGCAAAGGTCACCGCCATTGAAGAGTCAAAGAAATTGGCGACATTATTACTTGATGAACTTATAGGAAACTTGAAGGTTCATGAAATGATAATCAAGAAAGACTTCGATATAGTCAAAAGGAAAAGCGAGAGAGTTAGATCTCTAGCATTGAAAGCCAAAATGGAGTCTAGTGATGAGGAATGTTCGGATTCTGATAGTGAAGATGAAGAGTATGCGTTAGCCGTTAGAGACTTTAAAAAGTTCTTTAGGAGAAGAGGTAGGTTCGTTAGGCAACCTCGTGATGATAAGAAGTTGTCACAAAAGAACCGAGATGAGAAGAAATGAAAGAGTGATAGGAGATGTTTTAGATGCGGAGATTCGAATCATCTCATAGGAGAATGTCCTAAGCCACCGAAAACCAACAACTAAAGAGCTTTCATAGGAGGCTCTTGGAGTGATAGCGGTGAAGAAGAAGAGAAGAAGCCCAACGATGAAACATGCCTAATGTGTAACACCCCAACCCGGCAAGGGTAGAGATATCACAACAATGGCTTCATATCAGATTACAAGCATTAAATCCAAAACATCAAGTCCATAACATTAATGATCAAAGGAAATAAGTCAACATAACTTATGTCCAAAACAGAAATAAACCGAAGTACATAAATCCAAAATGCCTAAACAATGGCATAACAGAAACAGAATCCGAAATGGCATAACTAGAATACTAAGGTCTAAGCTTCACACAGTTGCTCTCATCCCCCAAAGCTAAAACCCAGATCCAAGCTTAAATACCTGCCGTACATGAAAAGAAAACGTACGGCTGAGCTTAAAAAGCCCAGTGAACAGATACATATACAAAGCAATAATAATGAAACAGAACTGAAATATGGTGCACGGGGAATATCATGAAGTATAAACAAAAAGACAGAAAAATAAAAGAAGAAATAGGATAGTCATCCACCACGAGCCCAGAACATATCAGATAGTAACCATCATAATCTAGAGGGGATGCCTCTTAAGTAACCAGATAATATGAGGGGTGTCCTCATGTATCAAATGGAGTGATCAGCTCCCAGATAAATGTGAAAGGCGTGTATAGCACACAAGCACCAGTCACCAGAACAGAAATCATATCATATAGTTAAATCCACTAACAGAACAGATCTAGGATGCATCCATACGCCCCCCAGAAACATATATAATCCATAATCAATATAATGCGCATATCATAATCAGAATGGGGACGTGGCGGAACATCACTCTACCGCCCTAGAGTCATGCCATTGGTGCATCAATGACACGGACATGGAACCCCCATGCCTAGTGAAATGGCTCGGGTATCAAACTAAGAGTCAGACATCAGATCATAATCAGAGGGTCACATATCAAAGGTCAAATCAGATGGTCCATAATAGATGGTTCATAAACAGATATATCAGATGAAATACCAAAGGTCCAAATCAAAGTGTAATCAGAAAGGTTCATAATAAAAGGGAATCATAGCAATGGTTTTGGGAAAACTTAAACGAATCAGAATCAGAATCATAACCATGAGATAGGACACCCTTACTGAAAAAGGGCAGAGTATCTGTACCTTATTGCAAGCAAAACAAAACCAGAAATAGCAAACACTGACAGCTCAGGATCTCTCCTTCTTCACACCTAAGAGAGTAGAAGAGTATTACAATAGGTTTTAACCGACTTTCCATTTTAAGTAACTTTCCCTTTTTAGCAGGTTTCCAAATTTAGTAAGTTTCCATAATTAGAAAGTTTCCTTATTTAGAAAGTTGGATCAACATTCATAGTTAAATCATTATTTCTGGAATTAGGGTATCTTTTATCACATTTACATATTTGGTCCTTATGAATTTACAATTTACACTTTACACCCTTTAGTTTCACAAGTTACACTTTAGACCCTTAATTTATCAAAGTTTCACAATGGTCACTTATTTTATCATATTGAAAGAATGTATCCTCAATTTTATAGAATTTACACAATAGGTCCCTCTAGTTTACAAAGTTACATATTAAACCCTTAATTTCCATTTTCAAACTTTAATTAATAATAATTACACATTAGTCCAATAATTTCCCAAAATTACACATTTCATCCTCATTATATTTTAATGTTCGAATCCTACTTCAACTTTCCAGAAATTACAAGTTTAGTCCCTCTATTTTATTATTTCTAAAAATCGAATTACACTTTATCAACATAAACATTTTGATCCTTTTAATTATAAAATTTACACATGACACCCCTAACTCATATTTTATTCGAATAGGAAACATCCCAAAATAAGTTCTAAAATAACCCTTGAGTTTTAAAAGTTACAAAACAAGTCCTCCTATTTTAAATAATTTCCATTCGATCTAAACAACTTTCCATAATTTACAACTTAAATCTTTTAAATCTTATATTTACACATAGGCCCTTCATCTCAGATTTTATTCACATTTAACACAGTTAAATACACCTTACAAAAATGGCCCATTAGTTTCAGAATTTATGAAACACACCCTTATATTTATAAAAGTTCAAATCGCACGTATCTTAATTCGAAACCCTAAATCAATTTAGCAAAACACGACCTAATCATGATCAATCATTAACATATCATTTTCTGCATTTATTTATTTCCAGGAACACCACAACCTTAACCCTAATCGAGTTAGGGTTTTTATTTCACTCGAATTATTTCTTTCCATTTTAGCGATAAGACATAATTATACCACGATCAAATCTAGCTTCAAACATTCAAATTCTTATTTTTCCCAGGTCACATAGATCGAATAGAGTCCAGGAAAATTGTTTACAACATCCAGAAAATTCGCATACAATATATTAAGTTTTATACGTGTTTTTTTCATTTTAATTCATGCGATTTGTTTAAGGTTGCATGCATCGAATTTTATATTTTATCTGAGTTATAAGAAGATGATAGATCATAGGAAAAATACCGAATCAGAGATTTAATGTGTGGATGAGCAGAAATCAAATTACACCTTGTCGAGTGGATTTTGGAACCAAGAATTTCTAGCGATCGATCCACAGCCTCCACAACCTTAGGAATATTTTTCACAGAACATATTTGACATGAGGAACATGAGAAAAATGATTACAAGATTTTAGAAGGGTCGTATGACATGATTTGGAATATTACCTATCGAATGCAAAATAATCTCTAGCGATCAAAAGAAAGCCTCCCACGACCTAAACCCAATTTTCTTAGCTTCCTTAAATCACGTACAACACCAGAAAAATAGCCTTGTATCTCCAGAAATTCGTATGAAGGAAAGGTGAAATTATTGTGTGTTTTCTTTTTAGTCGGCAATAGAGAAAATAGGGTTTGATGGGATTTATTTTATGGGTGAGTATGGGAGCGTCTAAGGGGGAGGGAAATCAGCCCAAATCACGGAAATAATTATGAACATTCAATTTGATTTAATCTTCCCCTTTTTAGTGTGATTTTATTGCTTTTAAAATTAAATTAATTGCTAATTTAGCCATTCGGTTATATCAAGGGCATTTTGGTAATTTCATAGCTTGTATAAATATTAATCAGAGTTGTCAAAATTATGTTACAACATATCTTGTTCTTTTCCAGAAGTTTGGGATCGATTCGGTACTTTTATAAACTTTTAAGTAATTTTATAATTTGTAGGGGCAAAATGGTCATTTTACACGTTTTGGATTTTTAGGTGTTACAACTTCTTCCCCTCTAACAGAAAAATTTCATCCTCGAAATTTGCAAAAAGGTACAGATGAAATGAAACAGAAGACAAGACAAAGACATACCAGATCAGAATACAAAGTGAGGATAACTAGCACGAATCGATTCTTCAGTCTCCCAGGTAGCCTCGCGCTCTGGGTGATTCTTCCAAAGAACCTTTACGAATGGAATGACTTTATTCCTCATGACCCGCTCTTGCCGGTCCAGAATAGCCTCCGGCTCTTCGGATAAAGACATATCCGGCTGAATCTGATCAAGTGGATAAGACACCACATGCAACGGGTGATAGTTGTATCCCCTCAGAAGAGATACATGGAAAACATTATGCACATGAGATAGCTGAGGAGGTAGAGCCAGACGATAAGAAACCTCCCCAATACGATCCAGAATTTCAAAGGGACCAATAAACCGAGGACTCAACTTGCCCTTAATTCCAAAACGCTTAACCCCGCGGAAAGGAGATACTTTCAGAAATACCCGGTCACCAACATTAAACTCTAGGTCACGACGGTGCTTGTCAGCATAGCTCTTCTGACGAGCACGGGCCTCCTTTAACTTTTCCCTAGCAACAGCTACCTTTTCGTTGGTGTCCTGAACCAACTCCGGACCCTCAATAATACGCTCCCCTACTTCGTTCCAACAAACCGGCGCTCTACACTTGCGCCCATATAACATCTCGAAAGGAGCCATCCGAATACTGGCATGCCAACTGTTATTATACGCAAACTCCACCAAACATAAATACTCATCCCAACTACCGGTCTATTCCAAAGCACAAGATCGTAACATGTCTTCCAAAGTCTGGATGGTCCTCTCAGACTGACCATCAGTTTGGGGATGAAATGCAGTACTAAACTTAAGGCGAGCGCCCCAAGACTTATGAAGTCCTTTCCAGAAACGCGAAGTGAAACGAGGATCACGATCAGAAACAATAGATGAAGGCATACCATGCAATCTGACAATCTCCTGCTGAAAGATTTCCGCCAACTTACTGATACTATAGGTCATACGGATGGGTAAGAAATGAGCAGATTTAGTTAGTCGATCAACGACCACCCAAATCGCATCATGTCTTTTACGAGTCAAAGGAAGACCAGAAACGAAATCCATGGAAATCTCATCCCACTTCCAAGTAGGAATCTCCAGAGGCTGCAACAGACCACTAGCTCGCTGATGCTCAATCTTAACTTGCTGGCAGGTCATACATCTAGCAACAAATAACGCCACATCTTGCTTCATGCCGTTCCACCAGAAATGTTGCTTTAGGTCCCGATACATCTTGGTAGAACCAGGATGTATAGAGAAAGGAGAACTGTGAGCCTCAGTCAACACCGCCTCGCGCAAATTAGAATCATTAGGCACGCATAAACGATCCTCATACCAGACAACTCCGTTATCATCAACTCTAAACTCAGTTTGCTTACCCTCTTCAATATTTTTAACAATAGCCCAGAGTTCACCATCATCTTTCTGAGCCTCTTTAATACGCAACATCATATTCGACTCAATTTTCAAACTAGCCCAGTAACCAACGTCACGCCGAACACACAACTCGACATCCAAACGCTCCAAATCTTTAAGAACATGTGGATCAATCTCCAAGCTAGCAATCATCCCAGACTTACGACTAAGTGCATCAGCAACTACATTAGCCTTGCCTGGGTGGTACTGGATGTTTGTGTCGTAGTCTTTTAGAAGCTCTAACCATCTCCTCTGCCTCATATTAAGCTCTTTCTGAGTAAAGATGTATTTGAGACTCTTGTGATCGGTGAAGATATCACACGATTCACCATACAAGTAATGTCTCCAGATTTTTAATGCAAAAACGACTGCGGCTAATTCCAGATCATGAGTTGGATAATTTTCTTCATAGGGTTTCAATTGCCGAGAAGCATAGGCAATCACTTTGCCGTGTTGCATAAGCACACAGCCTAAACCCTTCTTAGACGCATCGCTATAGATCTGGAAACCTCCAAAACCAGAAGGTAAGGTCAGAATAGGTGCAGACACTAATCGCCTTTTCAACTCTTCAAAACTCTGCTCGCGCTCATCAGTCCATAAAAACTTTTCACCCTTCTGCATCAACTGAGTCAAAGGCAAAGCCAACTTAGAAAACCCTTCAACAAAACGCCGGTAATAACCAGCTAATCCCAGAAAACTCCGTATTTCAGTCACCGTGGTAGGTCTCGGCCACTTAGTGATAGCCTCAACCTTAGCAGGATCCATGGTGATACCCTCTGCAGACACGATATGACCAAGGAAAGCGACTTGGTTAAGCCAGAACTCACACTTAGAGAATTTCGCGAATAATCTCTGCTGCCTTAGAATACCCAGAACAATACGCAAATGCTGCTCGTGCTCCTCAGACGATTTAGAATATACCAGAATATCATCAATAAAAACAATGACAAACTTATCAAGAAATTCATGAAAGATCCGGTTCATCAAATCCATAAACACAGCAGGAGCATTTGTTAGGCCAAACGGCATAACCAGAAACTCATAGTGTCCATAGCGGGTACGGAAAGCAGTCTTAGAAACATCCTGCTCTTTAACTCGCAATTGGTGATAACCAGATCGCAAGTCGATTTTAGAGAACACCTTGGCTCCTTGCAATTGATTAAACAAGTCATCAATGCGAGGAAGCGGATAACAGTTACGAATGGTAATACGATTCAACTCACGATAATCAATGCACAACCTCATAGACCCATCCTTTTTCTTCACAAATAGAACCGGAGCACCCCAGGGCGAAACACTAGGCCGAATAAAACCGTTCTCTAATAGTTCTTCCAATTGCTCCTTTAATTCCTTTAACTCAACAGGCGCCATCCGGTACGGAGCCTTAGAGATAGGTTCGGCACCGGGAATCAGATCAATAGAAAATTCAACTTCTCTAGCCGGAGGAAGACCAGGAAGCTCATCAGGAAAAACATCAGCAAATTCCCGAACAATGGGAACGCTAGCAACATCAGGACTTTCTACAGATGAATCTTTAACAGAAGCCAAATAGCCTTGGCAACCATGAGATATCAGAGTTCGTGCTTTCATGGCAGAAATAATCTTAACGGATTTCAGAGGCTGGGAACCATGATAAATGAAATCAGGATGATGAATATCGCCGAAGATCACCTTACGGGCATAACAATCGATGGTAGCCTTGTGATCAGCCAACCAATCCATGCCCAGAATCGCATCAAAATCGGTCATATCAATGGGAAGCAGATTTGCCGGACGAACACGATCATCGAAACGTAGAGGGCAGTTCACATATTCATGATCAATAATCACTTGGGTTTTCATTGGGGTTGCAATGGATATACGATTTATTAATGGTTTTGGTTTCAGATTTAGTTTCTTAGCAAAGTTTACAGATATAATAGAATGAGTAGCACCGGTGTCAAACAATACAAAAGCCGTACGATCTCCAATGTAAAGTATGCCAGTAATGGTACCTGATGTGTTGGCAGCCTGATCCCGAGTAGTAGCATAAACTCGGCCCATGGTGGGAGCTGGCCTAGTCGTGTTTACTGGCATGATAGGGTTCTTCTTGGGGCAATCTTTGATCCTGTGCTGATTAGAGCCACACGAAAAACAACCGCCAGAAGCTTTATAACAAGGACCTGGATGTGGTTTCCCACATGTAGTACATAAAGGAGGAGGAGGTAGAGTCTCAACAGCCTTCTTCTGACCTGACGATCCCGACTGCTGATACTGCTGAGAATCCCTACGCCTGCTATTATCACCCTGACCCTGACGGTCACCACCATACCGACCATAATCCTGCCGGCCCTGGTTCCTAGAATCCTGTCGCCTATAATCACCACCTCGGTCCTGGCGACCCCGCTGATCCTGCCCATGGTCCTGACGACCCCGAAAATCCTGTCTCTGGTCCTGACGACCATGACCCCGAGTATCAACCCTGTTGCCATCCCTATCACGCTTATTAGATCCCCTGTCCGCATGCAACAACTCAATGTTGCGCGCAGCATCCTGAACACTAGCCACATCATCAAATGGAGTGTTAACAATCCGGTCTAACACCCACCTCTTAAGAGCCCACTTGAAATGACGAGCCTGCCGAAACGAATCCCCAGTAACCTCTGGCCCCACGAAGCTAGCCAGACGTAAGAATCGCAGCATAAAGTCTCCTGAAGACTCATGATCACCCTGACGAATCGACCCGTATTCCCTCTCATATCTCTGCTGTTCTGCCATAGGAATGTACTGCTTATAAAACGCCTCAATGAACTCTGCCCACGAACAAGTCTCAGCATAATCATCCCCCTTTGCCTGCACAAGAGCAGTCCACCAGTTCTGAGCGTCACCCTCCAGCTTGAATGTAGCCAAACGAGTTTTAAACTCGTCAGCACATCCGAGAACCCGAAACAATTTCTCCACATGCGTAATCCAGTCCTCTGCCTCATGAGGAGTGGCAGCGGACTTGAACGAGAGAGGCTTGAGCTTGTTGAACCGCTCAATCCACACATGAATACCGACCGGTGGAGCAGCGGGTGGAGCACCGCCAACACCACCTCCAGAAGGACCTGCCCCATTCTGAATATTGTTGGTGACCTGAGTCACCAAGTTAGGAAGAGCGTTGGCCAAAGCTTCTGCTATCATGGCCTGAAAATCAGGGTTCCCTCCATTATATTCCTGATGTCGGGTATTCACCATCTGAAGGTTTACAAAAAGGATTAGCAATTTAGATAGAATATGACAGAGCAGATCAAGAATATATGACAGATCGAAACAGGAAAAGAGTGCGCGAAAGGAAACCTAAGTTCTACCCAATCCTCACAGGTCACGAGCCTAAGCTCTAGGGTTTCGGATAACCTGTTCTCTGAAACCATAAATTGTAACACCCCAACCCGGCAAGGGTAGAGATATCACAACAATGGCTTCATATCAGATTACAAGCATTAAATCCAAAACATCAAGTCCATAACATTAATGATCAAAGGAAATAAGTCAACATAACTTATGTCCAAAACAGAAATAAACCGAAGTACATAAATCCAAAATGCCTAAACAATGGCATAACAGAAACAGAATCCGAAATGGCATAACTAGAATACTAAGGTCTAAGCTTCACACAGTTGCTCTCATCCCCCAAAGCTAAAACCCAGATCCAAGCTTAAATACCTGCCGTACATGAAAAGAAAACGTACGGCTGAGCTTAAAAAGCCCAGTGAACAGATACATATACAAAGCAATAATAATGAAACAGAACTGAAATATGGTGCACGGGGAATATCATGAAGTATAAACAAAAAGACAGAAAAATAAAAGAAGAAATAGGATAGTCATCCACCACGAGCCCAGAACATATCAGATAGTAACCATCATAATCTAGAGGGGATGCCTCTTAAGTAACCAGATAATATGAGGGGTGTCCTCATGTATCAAATGGAGTGATCAGCTCCCAGATAAATGTGAAAGGCGTGTATAGCACACAAGCACCAGTCACCAGAACAGAAATCATATCATATAGTTAAATCCACTAACAGAACAGATCTAGGATGCATCCATACGCCCCCCAGAAACATATATAATCCATAATCAATATAATGCGCATATCATAATCAGAATGGGGACGTGGCGGAACATCACTCTACCGCCCTAGAGTCATGCCATTGGTGCATCAATGACACGGACATGGAACCCCCATGCCTAGTGAAATGGCTCGGGTATCAAACTAAGAGTCAGACATCAGATCATAATCAGAGGGTCACATATCAAAGGTCAAATCAGATGGTCCATAATAGATGGTTCATAAACAGATATATCAGATGAAATACCAAAGGTCCAAATCAAAGTGTAATCAGAAAGGTTCATAATAAAAGGGAATCATAGCAATGGTTTTGGGAAAACTTAAACGAATCAGAATCAGAATCATAACCATGAGATAGGACACCCTTACTGAAAAAGGGCAGAGTATCTGTACCTTATTGCAAGCAAAACAAAACCAGAAATAGCAAACACTGACAGCTCAGGATCTCTCCTTCTTCACACCTAAGAGAGTAGAAGAGTATTACAATAGGTTTTAACCGACTTTCCATTTTAAGTAACTTTCCCTTTTTAGCAGGTTTCCAAATTTAGTAAGTTTCCATAATTAGAAAGTTTCCTTATTTAGAAAGTTGGATCAACATTCATAGTTAAATCATTATTTCTGGAATTAGGGTATCTTTTATCACATTTACATATTTGGTCCTTATGAATTTACAATTTACACTTTACACCCTTTAGTTTCACAAGTTACACTTTAGACCCTTAATTTATCAAAGTTTCACAATGGTCACTTATTTTATCATATTTTAAGAATGTATCCTCAATTTTATAGAATTTACACAATAGGTCCCTCTAGTTTACAAAGTTACATATTAAACCCTTAATTTCCATTTTCAAACTTTAATTAATAATAATTACACATTAGTCCAATAATTTCCCAAAATTACACATTTCATCCTCATTATATTTTAATGTTCGAATCCTACTTCAACTTTCCAGAAATTACAAGTTTAGTCCCTCTATTTTATTATTTCTAAAAATCGAATTACACTTTATCAACATAAACATTTTGATCCTTTTAATTATAAAATTTACACATGACACCCCTAACTCATATTTTATTCGAATAGGAAACATCCCAAAATAAGTTCTAAAATAACCCTTGAGTTTTAAAAGTTACAAAACAAGTCCTCCTATTTTAAATAATTTCCATTCGATCTAAACAACTTTCCATAATTTACAACTTAAATCTTTTAAATCTTATATTTACACATAGGCCCTTCATCTCAGATTTTATTCACATTTAACACAGTTAAATACACCTTACAAAAATGGCCCATTAGTTTCAGAATTTATGAAACACACCCTTATATTTATAAAAGTTCAAATCGCACGTATCTTAATTCGAAACCCTAAATCAATTTAGCAAAACACGACCTAATCATGATCAATCATTAACATATCATTTTCTGCATTTATTTATTTCCAGGAACACCACAACCTTAACCCTAATCGAGTTAGGGTTTTTATTTCACTCGAATTATTTCTTTCCATTTTAGCGATAAGACATAATTATACCACGATCAAATCTAGCTTCAAACATTCAAATTCTTATTTTTCCCAGGTCACATAGATCGAATAGAGTCCAGGAAAATTGTTTACAACATCCAGAAAATTCGCATACAATATATTAAGTTTTATACGTGTTTTTTTTCATTTTAATTCATGCGATTTGTTTAAGGTTGCATGCATCGAATTTTATATTTTATCTGAGTTATAAGAAGATGATAGATCATAGGAAAAATACCGAATCAGAGATTTAATGTGTGGATGAGCAGAAATCAAATTACACCTTGTCGAGTGGATTTTGGAACCAAGAATTTCTAGCGATCGATCCACAGCCTCCACAACCTTAGGAATATTTTTCACAGAACATATTTGACATGAGGAACATGAGAAAAATGATTACAAGATTTTAGAAGGGTCGTATGACATGATTTGGAATATTACCTATCGAATGCAAAATAATCTCTAGCGATCAAAAGAAAGCCTCCCACGACCTAAACCCAATTTTCTTAGCTTCCTTAAATCACGTACAACACCAGAAAAATAGCCTTGTATCTCCAGAAATTCGTATGAAGGAAAGGTGAAATTATTGTGTGTTTTCTTTTTAGTCGGCAATAGAGAAAATAGGGTTTGATGGGATTTATTTTATGGGTGAGTATGGGAGCGTCTAAGGGGGAGGGAAATCAGCCCAAATCACGGAAATAATTATGAACATTCAATTTGATTTAATCTTCCCCTTTTTAGTGTGATTTTATTGCTTTTAAAATTAAATTAATTGCTAATTTAGCCATTCGGTTATATCAAGGGCATTTTGGTAATTTCATAGCTTGTATAAATATTAATCAGAGTTGTCAAAATTATGTTACAACATATCTTGTTCTTTTCCAGAAGTTTGGGATCGATTCGGTACTTTTATAAACTTTTAAGTAATTTTATAATTTGTAGGGGCAAAATGGTCATTTTACACGTTTTGGATTTTTAGGTGTTACAACTTCTTCCCCTCTAACAGAAAAATTTCATCCTCGAAATTTGCAAAAAGGTACAGATGAAATGAAACAGAAGACAAGACAAAGACATACCAGATCAGAATACAAAGTGAGGATAACTAGCACGAATCGATTCTTCAGTCTCCCAGGTAGCCTCGCGCTCTGGGTGATTCTTCCAAAGAACCTTTACGAATGGAATGACTTTATTCCTCATGACCCGCTCTTGCCGGTCCAGAATAGCCTCCGGCTCTTCGGATAAAGACATATCCGGCTGAATCTGATCAAGTGGATAAGACACCACATGCAACGGGTGATAGTTGTATCCCCTCAGAAGAGATACATGGAAAACATTATGCACATGAGATAGCTGAGGAGGTAGAGCCAGACGATAAGAAACCTCCCCAATACGATCCAGAATTTCAAAGGGACCAATAAACCGAGGACTCAACTTGCCCTTAATTCCAAAACGCTTAACCCCGCGGAAAGGAGATACTTTCAGAAATACCCGGTCACCAACATTAAACTCTAGGTCACGACGGTGCTTGTCAGCATAGCTCTTCTGACGAGCACGGGCCTCCTTTAACTTTTCCCTAGCAACAGCTACCTTTTCGTTGGTGTCCTGAACCAACTCCGGACCCTCAATAATACGCTCCCCTACTTCGTTCCAACAAACCGGCGCTCTACACTTGCGCCCATATAACATCTCGAAAGGAGCCATCCGAATACTGGCATGCCAACTGTTATTATACGCAAACTCCACCAAACATAAATACTCATCCCAACTACCGGTCCATTCCAAAGCACAAGATCGTAACATGTCTTCCAAAGTCTGGATGGTCCTCTCAGACTGACCATCAGTTTGGGGATGAAATGCAGTACTAAACTTAAGGCGAGCGCCCCAAGACTTATGAAGTCCTTTCCAGAAACGCGAAGTGAAACGAGGATCACGATCAGAAACAATAGATGAAGGCATACCATGCAATCTGACAATCTCCTGCTGAAAGATTTCCGCCAACTTACTGATACTATAGGTCATACGGATGGGTAAGAAATGAGCAGATTTAGTTAGTCGATCAACGACCACCCAAATCGCATCATGTCTTTTACGAGTCAAAGGAAGACCAGAAACGAAATCCATGGAAATCTCATCCCACTTCCAAGTAGGAATCTCCAGAGGCTGCAACAGACCACTAGCTCGCTGATGCTCAATCTTAACTTGCTGGCAGGTCATACATCTAGCAACAAATAACGCCACATCTTGCTTCATGCCGTTCCACCAGAAATGTTGCTTTAGGTCCCGATACATCTTGGTAGAACCAGGATGTATAGAGAAAGGAGAACTGTGAGCCTCAGTCAACACCGCCTCGCGCAAATTAGAATCATTAGGCACGCATAAACGATCCTCATACCAGACAACTCCGTTATCATCAACTCTAAACTCAGTTTGCTTACCCTCTTCAATATTTTTAACAATAGCCCAGAGTTCACCATCATCTTTCTGAGCCTCTTTAATACGCAACATCAGATTCGACTCAATTTTCAAACTAGCCCAGTAACCAACGTCACGCCGAACACACAACTCGACATCCAAACGCTCCAAATCTTTAAGAACATGTGGATCAATCTCCAAGCTAGCAATCATCCCAGACTTACGACTAAGTGCATCAGCAACTACATTAGCCTTGCCTGGGTGGTACTGGATGTTTGTGTCGTAGTCTTTTAGAAGCTCTAACCATCTCCTCTGCCTCATATTAAGCTCTTTCTGAGTAAAGATGTATTTGAGACTCTTGTGATCGGTGAAGATATCACACGATTCACCATACAAGTAATGTCTCCAGATTTTTAATGCAAAAACGACTGCGGCTAATTCCAGATCATGAGTTGGATAATTTTCTTCATAGGGTTTCAATTGCCGAGAAGCATAGGCAATCACTTTGCCGTGTTGCATAAGCACACAGCCTAAACCCTTCTTAGACGCATCGCTATAGATCTGGAAACCTCCAAAACCAGAAGGTAAGGTCAGAATAGGTGCAGACACTAATCGCCTTTTCAACTCTTCAAAACTCTGCTCGCGCTCATCAGTCCATAAAAACTTTTCACCCTTCCGCATCAACTGAGTCAAAGGCAAAGCCAACTTAGAAAACCCTTCAACAAAACGCCGGTAATAACCAGCTAATCCCAGAAAACTCCGTATTTCAGTCACCGTGGTAGGTCTCGGCCACTTAGTGATAGCCTCAACCTTAGCAGGATCCATGGTGATACCCTCTGCAGACACGATATGACCAAGGAAAGCGACTTGGTTAAGCCAGAACTCACACTTAGAGAATTTCGCGAATAATCTCTGCTGCCTTAGAATACCCAGAACAATACGCAAATGCTGCTCGTGCTCCTCAGACGATTTAGAATATACCAGAATATCATCAATAAAAACAATGACAAACTTATCAAGAAATTCATGAAAGATCCGGTTCATCAAATCCATAAACACAGCAGGAGCATTTGTTAGGCCAAACGGCATAACCAGAAACTCATAGTGTCCATAGCGGGTACGGAAAGCAGTCTTAGAAACATCCTGCTCTTTAACTCGCAATTGGTGATAACCAGATCGCAAGTCGATTTTAGAGAACACCTTGGCTCCTTGCAATTGATCAAACAAGTCATCAATGCGAGGAAGCGGATAACAGTTACGAATGGTAATACGATTCAACTCACGATAATCAATGCACAACCTCATAGACCCATCCTTTTTCTTCACAAATAGAACCGGAGCACCCCAGGGCGAAACACTAGGCCGAATAAAACCGTTCTCTAATAGTTCTTCCAATTGCTCCTTTAATTCCTTTAACTCAACAGGCGCCATCCGGTACGGAGCCTTAGAGATAGGTTCGGCACCGGGAATCAGATCAATAGAAAATTCAACTTCTCTAGCCGGAGGAAGACCAGGAAGCTCATCAGGAAAAACATCAGCAAATTCCCGAACAATGGGAACGCTAGCAACATCAGGACTTTCTACAGATGAATCTTTAACAGAAGCCAAATAGCCTTGGCAACCATGAGATATCAGAGTTCGTGCTTTCATGGCAGAAATAATCTTAACGGATTTCAGAGGCTGGGAACCATGATAAATGAAATCAGGATGATGAATATCGCCGAAGATCACCTTACGGGCATAACAATCGATGGTAGCCTTGTGATCAGCCAACCAATCCATGCCCAGAATCGCATCAAAATCGGTCATATCAATGGGAAGCAGATTTGCCGGACGAACACGATCATCGAAACGTAGAGGGCAGTTCACATATTCATGATCAATAATCACTTGGGTTTTCATTGGGGTTGCAATGGATATACGATTTATTAATGGTTTTGGTTTCAGATTTAGTTTCTTAGCAAAGTTTACAGATATAATAGAATGAGTAGCACCGGTGTCAAACAATACAAAAGCCGTACGATCTCCAATGTAAAGTATGCCAGTAATGGTACCTGATGTGTTGGCAGCCTGATCCCGAGTAGTAGCATAAACTCGGCCCATGGTGGGAGCTGGCCTAGTCGTGTTTACTGGCATGATAGGGTTCTTCTTGGGGCAATCTTTGATCCTGTGCTGATTAGAGCCACACGAAAAACAACCGCCAGAAGCTTTATAACAAGGACCTGGATGTGGTTTCCCACATGTAGTACATAAAGGAGGAGGAGGTAGAGTCTCAACAGCCTTCTTCTGACCTGACGATCCCGACTGCTGATACTGCTGAGAATCCCTACGCCTGCTATTATCACCCTGACCCTGACGGTCACCACCATACCGACCATAATCCTGCCGGCCCTGGTTCCTAGAATCCTGTCGCCTATAATCACCACCTCGGTCCTGGCGACCCCGCTGATCCTGCCCATGGTCCTGACGACCCCGAAAATCCTGTCTCTGGTCCTGACGACCATGACCCCGAGTATCAACCCTGTTGCCATCCCTATCACGCTTATTAGATCCCCTGTCCGCATGCAACAACTCAATGTTGCGCGCAGCATCCTGAACACTAGCCACATCATCAAATGGAGTGTTAACAATCCGGTCTAACACCCACCTCTTAAGAGCCCACTTGAAATGACGAGCCTGCCGAAACGAATCCCCAGTAACCTCTGGCCCCACGAAGCTAGCCAGACGTAAGAATCGCAGCATAAAGTCTCCTGAAGACTCATGATCACCCTGACGAATCGACCCGTATTCCCTCTCATATCTCTGCTGTTCTGCCATAGGAATGTACTGCTTATAAAACGCCTCAATGAACTCTGCCCACGAACAAGTCTCAGCATAATCATCCCCCTTTGCCTGCACAAGAGCAGTCCACCAGTTCTGAGCGTCACCCTCCAGCTTGAATGTAGCCAAACGAGTTTTAAACTCGTCAGCACATCCGAGAACCCGAAACAATTTCTCCACATGCGTAATCCAGTCCTCTGCCTCATGAGGAGTGGCAGCGGACTTGAACGAGAGAGGCTTGAGCTTGTTGAACCGCTCAATCCACACATGAATACCGACCGGTGGAGCAGCGGGTGGAGCACCGCCAACACCACCTCCAGAAGGACCTGCCCCATTCTGAATATTGTTGGTGACCTGAGTCACCAAGTTAGGAAGAGCGTTGGCCAAAGCTTCTGCTATCATGGCCTGAAAATCAGGGTTCCCTCCATTATATTCCTGATGTCGGGTATTCACCATCTGAAGGTTTACAAAAAGGATTAGCAATTTAGATAGAATATGACAGAGCAGATCAAGAATATATGACAGATCGAAACAGGAAAAGAGTGCGCGAAAGGAAACCTAAGTTCTACCCAATCCTCACAGGTCACGAGCCTAAGCTCTAGGGTTTCGGATAACCTGTTCTCTGAAACCATAAATTGTAACACCCCAACCCGGCAAGGGTAGAGATATCACAACAATGGCTTCATATCAGATTACAAGCATTAAATCCAAAACATCAAGTCCATAACATTAATGATCAAAGGAAATAAGTCAACATAACTTATGTCCAAAACAGAAATAAACCGAAGTACATAAATCCAAAATGCCTAAACAATGGCATAACAGAAACAGAATCCGAAATGGCATAACTAGAATACTAAGGTCTAAGCTTCACACAGTTGCTCTCATCCCCCAAAGCTAAAACCCAGATCCAAGCTTAAATACCTGCCGTACATGAAAAGAAAACGTACGGCTGAGCTTAAAAAGCCCAGTGAACAGATACATATACAAAGCAATAATAATGAAACAGAACTGAAATATGGTGCACGGGGAATATCATGAAGTATAAACAAAAGACAGAAAAATAAAAGAAGAAATAGGATAGTCATCCACCACGAGCCCAGAACATATCAGATAGTAACCATCATAATCTAGAGGGGATGCCTCTTAAGTAACCAGATAATATGAGGGGTGTCCTCATGTATCAAATGGAGTGATCAGCTCCCAGATAAATGTGAAAGGCGTGTATAGCACACAAGCACCAGTCACCAGAACAGAAATCATATCATATAGTTAAATCCACTAACAGAACAGATCTAGGATGCATCCATACGCCCCCCAGAAACATATATAATCCATAATCAATATAATGCGCATATCATAATCAGAATGGGGACGTGGCGGAACATCACTCTACCGCCCTAGAGTCATGCCATTGGTGCATCAATGACACGGACATGGAACCCCCATGCCTAGTGAAATGGCTCGGGTATCAAACTAAGAGTCAGACATCAGATCATAATCAGAGGGTCACATATCAAAGGTCAAATCAGATGGTCCATAATAGATGGTTCATAAACAGATATATCAGATGAAATACCAAAGGTCCAAATCAAAGTGTAATCAGAAAGGTTCATAATAAAAGGGAATCATAGCAATGGTTTTGGGAAAACTTAAACGAATCAGAATCAGAATCATAACCATGAGATAGGACACCCTTACTGAAAAAGGGCAGAGTATCTGTACCTTATTGCAAGCAAAACAAAACCAGAAATAGCAAACACTGACAGCTCAGGATCTCTCCTTCTTCACACCTAAGAGAGTAGAAGAGTATTACAATAGGTTTTAACCGACTTTCCATTTTAAGTAACTTTCCCTTTTTAGCAGGTTTCCAAATTTAGTAAGTTTCCATAATTAGAAAGTTTCCTTATTTAGAAAGTTGGATCAACATTCATAGTTAAATCATTATTTCTGGAATTAGGGTATCTTTTATCACATTTACATATTTGGTCCTTATGAATTTACAATTTACACTTTACACCCTTTAGTTTCACAAGTTACACTTTAGACCCTTAATTTATCAAAGTTTCACAATGGTCACTTATTTTATCATATTTTAAGAATGTATCCTCAATTTTATAGAATTTACACAATAGGTCCCTCTAGTTTACAAAGTTACATATTAAACCCTTAATTTCCATTTTCAAACTTTAATTAATAATAATTACACATTAGTCCAATAATTTCCCAAAATTACACATTTCATCCTCATTATATTTTAATGTTCGAATCCTACTTCAACTTTCCAGAAATTACAAGTTTAGTCCCTCTATTTTATTATTTCTAAAAATCGAATTACACTTTATCAACATAAACATTTTGATCCTTTTAATTATAAAATTTACACATGACACCCCTAACTCATATTTTATTCGAATAGGACACATCCCAAAATAAGTTCTAAAATAACCCTTGAGTTTTAAAAGTTACAAAACAAGTCCTCCTATTTTAAATAATTTCCATTCGATCTAAACAACTTTCCATAATTTACAACTTAAATCTTTTAAATCTTATATTTACACATAGGCCCTTCATCTCAGATTTTATTCACATTTAACACAGTTAAATACACCTTACAAAAATGGCCCATTAGTTTCAGAATTTACGAAACACACCCTTATATTTATAAAGTTCAAATCGCACGTATCTTAATTCGAAACCCTAAATCAATTTAGCAAAACACGACCTAATCATGATCAATCATTAACATATCATTTTCTGCATTTATTTATTTCCAGGAACACCACAACCTTAACCCTAATCGAGTTAGGGTTTTTATTTCACTCGAATTATTTCTTTCCATTTTAGCGATAAGACATAATTATACCACGATCAAATCTAGCTTCAAACATTCAAATTCTTATTTTTCCCAGGTCACATAGATCGAATAGAGTCCAGGAAAATTGTTTACAACATCCAGAAAATTCGCATACAATATATTAAGTTTTATACGTGTTTTATTCATTTTAATTCATGCGATTTGTTTAAGGTTGCATGCATCGAATTTTATATTTTATCTGAGTTATAAGAAGATGATAGATCATAGGAAAAATACCGAATCAGAGATTTAACGTGTGGATGAGCAGAAATCAAATTACACCTTGTCGAGTGGATTTTGGAACCAAGAATTTCTAGCGATCGATCCACAGCCTCCACAACCTTAGGAATATTTTTCACAGAACATATTTGACATGAGGAACATGAGAAAAATGATTACAAGATTTTAGAAGGGTCGTATGACATGATTTGGAATATTACCTATCGAATGCAAAATAATCTCTAGCGATCAAAAGAAAGCCTCCCACGACCTAAACCCAATTTTCTTAGCTTCCTTAAATCACGTACAACACCAGAAAAATAGCCTTGTATCTCCAGAAATTCGTATGAAGGAAAGGTGAAATTATTGTGTGTTTTCTTTTTAGTCGGCAATAGAGAAAATAGGGTTTGATGGGATTTATTTTATGGGTGAGTATGGGAGCGTCTAAGGGGGAGGGAAATCAGCCCAAATCACGGAAATAATTATGGACATTCAATTTGATTTAATCTTCCCCTTTTTAGTGTGATTTTATTGCTTTTAAAATTAAATTAATTGCTAATTTAGCCATTCGGTTATATCAAGGGCATTTTGGTAATTTCATAGCTTGTATAAATATTAATCGGAGTTGTCAAAATTATTTTACAACATATCTTGTTCTTTTCCAGAAGTTTGGGATCGATTCGGTACTTTTATAAACTTTTAAGTAATTTTATAATTTGTAGGGGCAAAATGGTCATTTTACACGTTTTGGATTTTTAGGTGTTACATAATGGCTCAGGCTTCAAATGAGGTACATTCCGACTCTTCTTATTATAGTGATGATAATTCGTCAATAGATGATAACATACTATATGATGAATATAATAAACTATGTGAAGTAAGTTCTAAAATCTTAGGTAGAAACAAAACACTAAAATTCAAATTGCATGAACTCGAAGTGCAAGTTTTAGAACTAAAGGGTCAAGTTAAAAGACTTGAGAAAAATAAAGAAATAGAAGTAGGATGTAGGTCATGCATATGTCTTTGAGAAGAAAATGAAAAACTCAAAGAAAATGCGTTAAGGACCATTAAGTTTGAAGAAGGAACAAAGGCACTTAATGATATGCTTGAAAACATTAGGTTTAGTGAACATGCCGGTGCAGGCTTAGGATTTGACCCAAACCAAGCTACTACAAGTGGTACTAAACAAGTAAAATTTGTAAAGCCTGGAGAATCTGAAATAGCAGATGACGGTACCACTAAAGGTACAGATGGCACCACTAAAATTAGTGGTACCGTGGTACCGTCTGGTGCTAAATTCAGATCTGGGTCAATCTTAAAAAATAATTTAAGTCCTAAACTGAGTCACATAGTTATTAATAATGTAGAAGTACCTATTGCTAGTAAAAAGGAAGTCAAAAATTTTTACAAACCCTTGTCAACCCCTGGACTTGGCTTTGTAAAACCTGATATTAGATCAAAGACTCCTTCACCTAGAAGAATAAATGCTCCTAAACCTCGGTCAAGAACTCCTCTACCGAGAGGTAACTTTAGAAGACAAAGTTATCCAAGTAACTTTCCCGTAACTTGGAATAACCGTCAACCCCAAAGTTACTTACCATGGGAAATGTGTCCTCCATTTCAACATCCCAACCAAATGCAACAAATGCATGGGATGTTTAACACTAACAACTTTGGACCCATGAGATATTGGGGACCAAATGTTTGAGCTTCTGTCTTGCTAGATAGATATGGTTGTGAAGCAACTTAAAGTCCGACGAATGGAGTATGATTAGTGATTGAACTAATCTTGTGATGCAAAGTCAAGTCTTGTCTCATCTTGCTTAGCTTTCAACAAAGGTAGTCTAGACTTCTAGTTTTAAGGGCAACACCTCAGGCTAAGGTACGCTTTCTTGAAAACCCTTTTTTAGTAGACATGTCTAGCATATAGTATTCTTAGAATATAACTTAGTAAGCGCTAACATAATGGACGTAAAAAGTGCACCCTCAAATGGTTTTGTCAACAAGGAAGGTATATGTAGTACAACCTCCAGGATTTGTTGATCCATAAAAACCATATCATGCTTATAAACTCAAGAAAGCATCGTATGTTCTTAAAAAAGCCTCTTAAGCTTGGTAAGACATATTAAAGGCTCTCTTACATAAACATGAATATACCATGAAAATGGTTGACAACATGCTTGATGAACTCAAATAAGTACATTTTATTACTATCATTTATCCTATTAATTTGACTTGTTTTACTATATTATGTATGAGGATTGATACTTAATTGTTTACTTTTGTAATTCTCAGGTAAAAACAAGCATTTGGTGAAACTTAATGATTTTGGACTAATAATGGAGCAAAACATGCATAAAGTGAAAGTCTACTGACATGGACAAGATCAAGTCAATTCTGCTCCAGATGCGCCGCATCTCACTCTCAACATGCGCCGCATCTCTATCAAGATATCACCAGATACGATCCAAGATACAAGAGGACATGCGCCGCATCTAATAAAGAGTTACGCCGCATCTTCTGGCGGTGTACGAATATTCCTGAATATTATAATCTTGGACCCCACGCGAAGTTAAGTACATGCGCCGCATCTACTCCTTAGATACTCCGCATCTTCCCTCAGACAGAAACTATAAATACCCCGTAGACCAGACGAATAAAAAAGTTCCAAAACCCTAACACCGAAGACCGAACAGTAGGAACAAAGGACGAATTCAGTCAAGGAGGCAGCACAAGACACACCCAAATCAAAGATACAAGAGCTGTAAGAAGGTGTTGCATATGTTTAATTCATTAAGTAGTTTTGTTTTATTGTGTTAGTAAACTTTAATTCATCAAGATTGGTGGCTTGTGTAATGTGGCAACGGAAAGATTGCACTCCCTTAAAACTGCTTTCTCATTAATTAAAGTTTATATGTTGATGTCTTTGGTTACTACTTATTAGTGCATTGATAACCTCTGTGTTTATTAGTGGCTTGCGGGCATTTGACTGCGGGACATAATGTGGCTCCCACGGTTGTTTCTAAATTGATCACTTAGGAATAACTTTTAGACATAAGTAATCATTAAGGGTTTACTCGCCGATAAGAATAGGACCAACGAGAAAGGATTAACTACATACACTTCATATAAAGCTATCAATAAAACAAGTGACAATCTACTTAATTATAAGGACAGCCCTCTTATTGTCTCGAGTATCTATCTGTGTACGTGTGTGCTACTTGCTGATTCGTGCCTATTGGTTTATTTTATTATATTAATTGCAACAAATCGTGCCAGTCTCTCAGGCTGAAACCCCCTTGCGTTAGGATATTAAAATACTGATTAGAATAACTAGATAATACGTTCCACTCTTAGTGATCGACACTCTACTTACCATTATCTTCATACTGACCGGGTACACTGCTCGTTAAGTGTGTGTGTTATTGATAAGTCGGCTAAATATAAATTTAAAACTTGAGTAGGCATTAAAACTGCTAAACCGCAACGACACATCACGCGCATCAAGTTTTTGGCGCCGCTGCCGGGGAGTGAATTGTTATTATCTGTTAATTTGATTAGTATTTTAATTAGTTTTTTCTTTTTTATTAGATTAATTGCATCATTGTACTATTTTGCATATTTGTTGTATTGTGTGTTAATTGTTTTCTTTTATTTTTGTGTGTTTATTTTTGTTTGTGTGTTTAATTTTTGTTTTTATTTTTCGTATTTTTCTGTTCTGCTATCGTTGTACTGTGCTAAATCAAACGATACGGCGCATCTGATCTCTCAGATACGGCGTATTGCGTTTAATTTTTTTTTAATACAACGCGTTTAATTAATTCGATACGACGCATCTTTTCCCCAAGATACGGCGTATCTGTTTTTAATAAGAAAATTTTTCTAAGCGATAAAGTAATACGACGCATCTGCTTTTGCAGATACGGCGTATCTGTTTTTGATAAAAAATTTTCAAAACATTCACGCCATACGACGCATCTGCTTTAGCAGATACGGCGTATCTATTATTTTAATTAAAAACAGTTTGCGAATTATTAAACAGATACGGCGTATCGATCTCTGTCGATACGGCGCATCTTACTGAATCAAAAATCTTTTATTTTTAAACGTAACGAAAATACGGCGCATTAACTTTCGTTAATACGACGCATTTAATTTTAATTAGATAAGTTGATTTTTGATTAATTAATTCGATACGGCGCATTCTTAAATTCTAAGCGGCGTATCTATTTTCTGAATAAAGTCTGATTAAATTTTAACGTATTAAGATACGGCGTATCCAACTTTTTGGATACGGCGCATCATCTGCAGATATCAGCTATATTTATTCTTATATCCGTTTCTATATTCATTAATTTCTCTTCTTGCGAACAAATCCTACTGATGCTTTTCGTGATTGTTTCAGAAGGATAATGGAAGGATACGGAGAACTGATTAACTTCGACTTCGAAGCCAATTTTATGAATGAAGTATTAGTGCATGATAAATCACTCGAACGTTACGATGGGGACTACATTGAACTTAATGACCTTAATGGACCATTGGAATCCAATGACCTGTTCATGGATGATGCTGAATCTGAGTTAGAAGAAGGAGAAATTGTGGATAGTCCAAAAGTCAACGTTATTAATACTAGGAATTACGATGAATTTGAGGGATATGATGGTTCTTGTGATTATGGTAGAAGGATCCACGCCAATTGTGCTTACAATTTGCAGTTCCCATGCATGATTGGATACAAATGTATTGACGCCAATTTCTTTCCTATTTTGCCGATCAATGTTATGTCAAGAAGCTTTTACAATTCTATTATGAGAAATAAAGTGGAGTGTAGGGGAAAGAATGTAGTTGGAGCCTTCATTAATGTCCCGATCTTCGTTGGACGCTTTACTATTGTAACTGAGTTCGCCGTTGTTGAAGACATGAATGCCTATCGTGACAGCAGTATGGGCGACGTGATTGTTGGAAAACCATTCTGTAGGGAGATCACTATTAATGCAAAGCGATTTGAAGGAAAGATCACCTTTCAATGTGGAAGCGACGTTATCACTTATATGATGCCCCGAACTCACCCTGGATTTAAACATGCTACTAATAGGGTCTGCCACAAATTCTCTCCATTCCTTTTTATTAGTAATGATGACATGATGAGAGGGATTGAATACCCGTATCAGATGATGGAAGGATTCTATAAAGGAGTTTTGAACTTGGGGCCTGAATATATACGTGACGAATTAGTTGCTAAGTGGATCCTACACGGCAATGTAGGAGTCAATGATCGATAGTAAAGAGCTGAACGTGAGTCTAACTTGAAGACTCTGGAATAAAGACAAGTGCTTACCGGGAGACAACCCGGATTTATCTTTTATTATTCTGTTTTCTGTGTCGAGTCAGTCCAGGCCGCACGAAGATACGGCGCATCTCAATTCTGAGATGCGACGCATCCTCTGCAATGGTCATATCTTATTTTATTTTTTTGCATTTTTATTTTCGACTTTAAAACTATTTATCAGTTTATTTTAATGCGGCGCATCCCTGGTTAAGGATGCGGCGCATCTTTATTCTGATCCGTATTATTCCAGGCTCGATACGGCGTATCTTCTTCAATAAGATACGGCGCATCGACTGACCTGATGATTTTCAGTTTTAATTTTTAAGTTTTATTTTTCCTAACTACTAATGTATTATGCAAGTTTGAACCTTTCTTATCTTAGGTGTGTTTTAAAGTGTTGGTGGTATTATAGTTTCCTGGATTTCCTGTGGATACATCAAGTATGAAGCTTTAACGTTCTAATCCACAAGAAAGATGATTTTTGCTCTTATACTAATGGAGGATCATACCGAGCAAATCTCAGGGGAGTTTTTCCGTTCTAATTCTTTTATTTTCCAGTTTTTAACCTTTTATACAAACAACGAGGACGTTATTTAACTTAAGTGGGGGGATTGGAGAATTAGAACACTTAACACTTACTTGTCCTAAACTTTTTCAAAAATTATGCTTAAAATGTGCTTAATATATCAAACTTAAATTTTTTTTTTTTTTTAGCATGTTTTTGTTTAAGATCTAAGTTACATAACTGCACACATGACGTTATTTTCAAAAATTGTGATTTTTCAAAATTCACAAATCTATGAGTGTGCCGGTGACTTGTAAACTTTAGAACTTGGCTTGTATACTATTCGAGACCACCATAATAAGTATTATTTTATATAATTGGAATGACTTGTCTAAATTGGTAAAATTCTAGGATTACACCAAATAGCCCTTATATGTTATGTGTTATTAGCTAACTACACTGGTTAGTTAACCCCCGTATAAACCCTTTTGTTACTCTCATTTTTAGAGTAAGATACCCCTAGAAAAACACTCAGAGCCATTCCTTTCGTTTCTTACACCTATGTTTAAAATGTTTCGTTACACCCTTACACCTTAGCCTACCCTGTAGATTAGAATCCGTGGTTGGTTAATTGCTATAGGCAAAGTGTGTTTCCTTACATTACCTGTGTTCGCGTGCGTAATTCATTATCTATGGTTAGGTCGGGAAATTGCACAATGCAAATTGGAGTGAAAGTAAATATTGTATATCTTTGAGTTTATTTTTCGTGTGTTTACTACTTTCACTATTACTACTATTTCTGAAGTCATGAAAAGTATGGAAAAATTATCCGGAAAGAAAGTTAGTGATGTGGTGAAATTTTACACATCTTTGTTGATGTCAAAAAAAAAAAAAAAAAAAAAAAAAAAAAAAAAAAATCGAAAAAATAAGAAAAGAAAAAAAAAGAAAGAAAAGTTGGATGTTTATTTTAACCAACTTATGTAAAGTTATGTAAGTGGTCGATATCACCACTATTTGTTGTATTATATCTATGGATTGAATGGGAATTGGCAGTTATGGGAACGCCAATTAAGGTTTATTCTTTGATTAAGATCTTGTTGAGTATAATTCGTGTCTACCTAAAGCGTGTGTTTCAAGTGTTAAAGCGTGAGTTATTCGATGATATGAGTCTTATTCATGGGATGGTTGGGATAGTGATTAACCACACTTAGGATTTTAATTTATTTGTTTTGTTTTGTTTATTTTTATTTTTACACCAATTTATATCCCAAATGTTATCCATACCCTATATTATTCATTATCCAACCAAACCTTTGATTTATTGAGATTAGGGATTTGAGCAATCTTAAGTATCGTAGTCGTGGATTCGGCTATGTATTTATGATTTTGTCGCCCTTTTTGATATATTATTATTGGTGAAGTTTGGACCTATCTTTAGCCTATTCGAGTTAAGGATTTGAGCAATTGCAAGTATCGTGTTCGTGGATTCGATCATGTATTTGTGATTTTGTCGCCTTTTCTGGAATTTGAGATCGATAGTGATTAAGAATAATTAACCCTTAAGCCTAAAAACCCTTTTTACCGCTTTAGACTTGTTATTCCTTAGCTTTAGTGGTGGAGATGTGTATACTTGCCAAGCTTATGATAGAATATTCGTCGCGACTGGACAGTTAAACGATTAGATTTGATTTTATCGACTTATTTTATCTTACTTCTAATTCGTTAAGTGTTTAGTTGTGTGATTATGAGTTAAACGAATACATGCTTAAATATAAAAATAAATCCTAACATCTTTTAGGATACATTTTCATAAATGAAATTCTAAGGTTTACTTGGGGACAAGTAAAGTTCAAGTGGGGGGATATTTGATGAACTCAAATAAGTACATTTTATTACTATCATTTATTGATTGCGTGGTTTTGTAACCTTACAACAGGTTTTACCTCTCGAGGGATCTCAAGAGGCTTACAACCCCACCAGGCAGTGTACCTGACCGATGTAGTATAGTGTAGTGGTAAGTACGGGGGATTGATCGTTCTCCACAGGGAATAGTGTTCGTTAGGTATGAAAGGCTACTCTAATTAGGTCTAAGGGTTGAGGAAGATTCTTTTTATGTTTTTATATTTTTATGAAAGCAAGTAAAATCTCGGTTTTGAAGGAGTGGGCGGAATTAGTTGCTAGTCAACTAACCCAATTTACTACGAATGCAAATAAAATAAAATAACAAAAATGAAATGTGGTGAGAAACTTATGTGTAGAGAAATGTGTTTACTTAGATTTCCTTACTCCCTAACTATCTTTTACCGGTTAATTAGTGTGTATTAGTCGCGTGGATGACGGGTGTATTCCTTAATACCATTCGTGGGGTGGCGTACTTACTTCCCCAAACTCTACAAACTCCTACTTCACTCCTATGTCGAGCCGGCTAGGAAGCTCCTAACATGGGATCACTAGAATTCGCTTGTGCATTAAATACAACCATAAAAACCTTTAGTACGCGTTTGGTTCATGTTTCTTAAGACGTTCAAGCAAGTTACCGAATAGGAAGTTAGCCAGTTTTCTTAAGCCTAACATAGATAAACAATCATCCAATACAACTAATAACACACTAACAACCAATAATCAATAGCTAGGTTTCATTAGATCTAAGCAAACACAAGATAAATTTAGCCTAACATGTTAAACAAAAGACAAGAATAAGATAGAATCAAACAACACATAGACATATTGAATGATTAATTGATAACTTATCTTTCAATGAAACATGGAAGATCTCAAGGCAAAAAGCCCTGAAAAAGTAGCTAAAATCGTCTTAGGGTTTTATCCCAAAATTCCACACACTAAGCTCTCCTTAATGACAAAAGATTAGAAAACTATATATAGATTTTTGGATCTGACGGCGTCACCTTATGGAGTGTGACGCCGTCACCCCGCCGCTTTTAGGGTTCCCGGATGACCATCTTGACGCCGTCCCTCTTTAGCTCTTCAAAAATCCATTCTGGCTTATCAAGGCTTGACGCCGTCGGATCATGAACGTGACGCCGTCCCCTTATGAATTAAGCCGTGACGCCCTTGATCAAGTTAAAGCGTGACGCCGTCAGAATTCACATGCTAACTTACTGGCCCGTCATGAGTAAATTTCATGTCCAACTTTTCTTGCCAAGGCATGACGCCGTCCCATGTTAATTGTGACGCCGTCAAGAGTAACTTTTAGCCGATTCTTGAGACTTTGCCGTTTTCTTCACTTTAATGCTCCAAAAACGTCCAAAATGCCTCCTTTTCCAGATTTCTCCTCAAAAGTACCTAAAATGACAAAAGGAACGATTTAGGGCAATATTTGATCAAATAAATACGATTTAGGGCTTAAATGACCCCTTAAAAGCGGTACACTTTTCGCCTCATCAAATACCCTTACACTTGAGATTTGCTTGTCCTCAAGCAAATGCGCTTTTATTCTAATCAAAATACAAGTTAGGGGTCATTTAATGCAAACATAAAAGTAATTACAACAAATAATCGTTCCACTTCAATCATAATAAGCACGGAGATTATATACTAGCACCTCACAAGTAGTGTTTAGATACTCACATCTCTCAAGTGTCATCAAAATAAATCTCATAAATGAAAACGGAAAATATCTCTCACTACCTGCCATAGCAAATAGATTACCATAGGCTTGGGAAAGGATCGAAAACCTCCTCCACTAGGCGTAAGCACCTAAGATAAACTATCAAAGAGGGCTTTTAAATGGGTTATAACGTTAGGTGTAGGGAAAAGGAAAACACGGTTTTGTTGGATAAAGGATATTTTACTGGTGGCGAGTTAAAAATCTTGATCAATTACATGTACTATACAATGTTGCTAAGCCAAGACTAGACTCGATCTTAAGCTAGAAACAAAATAACAAAATAACAAAAATATAAAACAAACATAAAATAAAACGGGATGGTAGTCCGTATGTTTTTTCTATTTTTCTTTTTCTCATTTTTTTTTTTTTTTTTTTTTTTTTTTTTTTTACATACACTTTTACCCTACCATCCAAAATAATACATCATAGGGGCATTGCATTCCCCTTACACTTGAATTTTTACATAACTTTACAAATACTAATCTAATGACTCGAATTAAGATAATTGAAAAACTTGGAGTACTTTTAAAATATTTAGCACATATGGGGGTAATAAATGATGTTCTTCCCCATTACTCCATTATACTAGTACTTTACCCATGAGTCCCAATCGTCCCAAAACAATATGTACAAGGATATGACTCGACTTAGCAACCATGTAATCAACTAGATAATTAACTTGGGTTTAAACAAATGTTGTAACAATAATGCACTAAAGATGAGTGCATACAAGGTAGGCTAAGGCGATTTGGGTGTACATTTTAGTGGGGTGTAACAAATTCTTCCTTTAAGTAAAATGCTTAAAGGTCGAAACGAAAAGATAGGCTCTGAGGGGTGTACTAGGGGTATCGTGTACTAAAAATGAGTACAACGCAAAGGGTGTGGGGGAATTACTTGACCAATGTAGCCAATGTAATTATAACAAAAACACAGGTGTAAAACAATGGGTTAATCCTAATGCCTCTTATCATGTAGTAAATCTAACTACACGAATGTAGTCTCACTTGTGGCCTCGGAATGGTCCTAACTCAAGTTCTAGAATCTAAGTGCTACCGGTACACACATCATAGCATAAATGCTTTTCCTACCAATTCTAGGGGCGAACCTCACATATTTGGGGGTGGAAAATTTTTTAGTGGTACGGTTTTTGTGCTAGTTATATAACTCCTATCCGTGAGACGCTTATTAGAACTAAAGTTTCACTCCTAAATGTTGTAAAAAATTTTAAATTTGGCACTAAAATTACCTTAACAAGTATTTCTCTCAGTTTTATTACACATCTACATCAAACAAACAAAAATCAAGCGCAATTGTATTCTCTAAAATCGTACTTTTACCCTCCCCTTACACTTAAGATGAACATTGTCCCCAATGTTCAATTAACAAATGTAAAAGCAAAAAGTAAAAGAATGAAATCAAATACTCCCCTGATTCGCTCGGTGGATAATGAAATTACACGGTTAAATTTTCCTCCAAAGAGAATGTTGAAGCTCCATAACTAATGCATCGCCATAAGCTTGATCCAAAAACATTTCCTTGTCCAAAATAACCTGTTAAACCTGAGAAAACAAACACGAAAACCTGCATAACATCGGCGGGAAAAATCTATATATAAGGATATAATGCTTGTGGAATGATAATTTTGCAGATTCCTGGAGATTATAAGTTGGAGATTTTAATAAAAACTTTTTATGAAAACAAAAATTTCAAAAATTTCTGGAAATTAAATCTGACGCCGTCAGGTTATAACCCCTGACGCCGTCAGAAATGACCTGACAAAAATTTTCATTTTAAGTTTCCGGAAAATTTCTGGAAAAACCTTTACCTTACTTCCTGGAAATCCTGCAAAACATCATTATGACTCGATACAAGCATTTGACTCAAACAAACACGAATATGTATGCTAATTTATTATTATTACGATTCATGTTAATTTGTGTTCTAGTAAACCGATTTAGATTTCCCTTACACTTATCTTTTGCAAAATACCTTTATATGTAGTTAAGACGAAGTTAAAAACAACATAAAGCATTTTCACAAATTACTTTTGAACATGAATCAATAATGATAAAATTTAAACATACATACGGAAACAAATAAAATCAAACAAACAAATAAACAAACACACAAAGCAAATAAAACAAATAAAGCTTGGGTTGCCTCCCAAGAAGCGCTTTTCTTTATTAACGAGTCTTGTAGCTAGACTCAAAGTCACGCTACCCTATGTAAGTAAGCTCATCATCAAGGACGTCTTTAGGGTTAAGCTTGGATTGAAGTTTCCTATTGGTTCGCTTAGTACGATATATCTTTTCAAACTTCTCTCCATCCGGGTCATACAACGTCATCTTAATATGCCATGACCCATCTCCATCTTTGGGTGGTTTATCCCAATTCCACTTGTGATCATCTTCCTCACAAGTCCACTTATTCATTCCTAGGTTAATTGGAAAAACTCCTAGGAAATCAATCATCTTTCTAAAAACTAGAGAATCTTCAAATGGATCCAATTCGGTGTCCCTAGCCAAGAGTTGTTCTACCGTATGTGTTCGGTTAACAAAGTCCTCTTCTAGGTAAAATGGGCGTTGGGGTCCTATGAAGTCTCTATCAATCCAAGGTCCATATCTAGATGGTCTCCTATTTGATTCTAGCCAATGTGGTGTTGGTTCCTCACTAGTATCATAGGCATGTTTCTTAACATCATAGACAGACCAAGTATCTCCTTCTCCTACCGCTATCTTGGATTCCTTACAATCAATCATAGCACTAGCGGTCGCCAAAAATCCTCTACCTATCAACAAGGGGCATGTAGGGTCGCTAACCATATCAAGGACGTGGAAATCGGCTAAAATGGTTAGTTTTCCAATGTGCACTAACACGTCCTTAACTACTCCAACCGGGTAAGCAACACTTCCATCCGCTAAGCCTATTATTACCTCGGTTTCTTCAAGTTTTCCAAGTTTTAGAGAGGTGTAGAGAGGTAACGGAAGTAGGTTAAGGCTTGAACCAAGATCGGCTAATGTGTCATAAGCCTCCGAATTACCGATCTTGCAAGGTAGAACAAATAAGCCCGGATCATCTAATTTCTTAGGTAGCTTGTTTTGAACAAAGGCGGTCCCTCTTTCGCCTAACTTGAGCTTCTTTTCATCCAACTCATCAACAACCGGACTTTCAAGTTGGAGCTCCTTGAATTCTTCGTCAAGGTTTTGAGTGGGAGGTGTTTCAACTATGTTGTTGACCAATTTGGATGTCATAACTTCTTGGTCATTTGGAACGACTTGGGTTTGTTTGAAACACGTGCTCATGGAATTGACCGAATAATATTGTGGACAAGAACTAGGGGACGAAACCGATGAAATAGCGTTGACATTTAGTTTCGGGTTCTTGACCGTGTTGCTAGGGAGTGCTCCCATTTCTCAGTCATTGAGGGCTTTCAACAAGGTGTCAATCTTATAGGTCATCTCGCTTTGTTTTTGTTTGAAATCGGCTTCAAACTTGGCTAAACGAGCTTCTTGAGATGCCATAAATTGAGACATCAATCCTTCAAAGTTATTGGTACTACCATTTCCGGAAGGATTGTTGTTGAAAGTACGGTTCGAGTTGGAACCGCTTGATTGGAAACGATTAGGTGGGTTGGAAGAATTGGTTTGTTGTGAGTTTTGGTTTTGTTTCCACCTAAGGTTCGGGTGATTTTTCCATGAGGGGTTGTATGAATCACCATAATGGTTTGGCTCGGGTTTGAAAGTGTACCACTTGTCTCCCGCTCCGTCGGTACGCGAGGATGCGTAGTCCACAAAAGCTTGTTCGGGGAGTTCCATGCAATCACGAGTGTCGTGGGGACCACTACATAATTCACATGAAGAAGTGATTTTGTTCACTTGGTTTGAAGGTTTAGGAGCCTCGTAAGATTTCATGAGAAACTTGACTTGGTCTTCAAGTTCTATGATCCTACGGTCAGAAGTGCTTGAATTGTTCGAAGGCAAAGATATTGCCTTGACCGTTTTATTCAAATCACGGGGATCACTCCAACTTTCGTTGTCATAAAGAGCAAGATCCTCTAGGAGAGCCCATGATTGTTCCGCACTTAGATCACGTAGCTTGCCACCGGCCGATTGGTCAATGGTTTGCCTCGTGTAGAGATTGATATGGTCATAGAAGATTTGGACTTGGAGCCAAAGTTCTATGCCATGGTGAGGGACTTTTTGGAGTAAGTCCTTGAATCGAGTCCATGCCTCGTAGAGAGTTTCGCCTTGACGTTGTTGGAACATCAAGATATCATTCCTTAGCTTGGTAGTTCTTCCCGGTGGGAAAAACTGAGCAAGGAAACGAGTGGTGAGATCATCCCAAGAGGTGATGGATCCTGCGGGTTGACGTTCTAGCCACTGACTAGCTTGGTCCCGCAGAGAGAATTGAAAGAGACGCAATCGGGTCGTCTCTCGAGTGGCAACATCAAGGTCTATAGAATCAACGATTTTAAGAAAGTCCTTGAGATGTTGATTAGGATCTTCAGAACGAAGTCCATGGAATGCGCATCCACTTTGCACCAACCGGATGGTGTCGGATCGCAAGGGTGTGATATTGGCTCCTTGAGTGAGCTCAATGGTGTTTCGATAGCCATGGTGGCTAGGACGGGAATACTCTCCTAAAGTACGGGCTCTAGGAGGTGGTTGTGGTTGTTGTGGTGGTGGGTTGTGGGGGTTAAGGATATTACCATCTTCCATGATGTCGGATGGTATGGTTACGAACAAAGACACGAAGAAAATAGATAGACTAAAGAAATCCTAGAAAAATAAAATAAAAATCTCACTAGAAAGGAATCTAGTGAGTAGACCTAATAGAAATAAAAATTCAACCTAAACAATAACTATTCCCCGGCAGCGGCGCCAAAAACTTGATTGCGTGGTTTTGTAACCTTACAACAGGTTTTACCTCTCGAGGGATCTCAAGAGGCTTACAACCCCACCAGGCAGTGTACCTGACCGATTTAGTATAGTGTAGTGGTAAGTACGGGGGATTGATCGTTCTCCACAGGGAATAGTGTTCGTTAGGTATGAAAGGCTACTCTAATTAGGTCTAAGGGTTGAGGAAGATTCTTTTATGTTTTTATATTTTTATGAAAGCAAGTAAAATCTCGGTTTTGAAGGAGTGGGCGGAATTAGTTGCTAGTCAACTAACCCAATTTACTACGAATGCAAATAAAATAAAATAACAAAAATGAAATGTGGTGAGAAACTTATGTGTAGAGAAATGTGTTTACTTAGATTTCCTTACTCCCTAACTATCTTTTACCGGTTAATTAGTGTGTATTAGTCGCGTGGATGACGGGTGTATTCCTTAATACCATTCGTGGGGTGGCGTACTTACTTCCCCAAACTCTACAAACTCCTACTTCACTCCTATGTCGAGCCGGCTAGGAAGCTCCTAACATGGGATCACTAGAATTCGCTTGTGCATTAAATACAACCATAAAAACCTTTAGTACGCGTTTGGTTCATGTTTCTTAAGACGTTCAAGCAAGTTACCGAATAGGAAGTTAGCCAGTTTTCTTAAGCCTAACATAGATAAACAATCATCCAATACAACTAATAACACACTAACAACCAATAATCAATAGCTAGGTTTCATTAGATCTAAGCAAACACAAGATAAATTTAGCCTAACATGTTAAACAAAAGACAAGAATAAGATAGAATCAAACAACACATAGACATATTGAATGATTAATTGATAACTTATCTTTCAATGAAACATGGAAGATCTCAAGGCAAAAAGCCCTAAAAAAGTAGCTAAAATCGTCTTAGGGTTTTATCCCAAAATTCCACACACTAAGCTCTCCTTAATGACAAAAGATTAGAAAACTATATATAGATTTTTGGATCTGACGGCGTCACCTTATGGAGTGTGACGCCGTCACCCCCCCGCCGCTTTTAGGGTTCCCGGATGACCATCTTGACGCCGTCCCTCTTTAGCTCTTCAAAAATCCATTCTGGCTTATCAAGGCTTGACGCCGTCGGATCATGAACGTGACGCCGTCCCCTTATGAATTAAGCCGTGACGCCCTTAATCAAGTTAAAGCGTGACGCCGTCAGAATTCACATGCTAACTTACTGGCCCGTCATGAGTAAATTTCATGTCCAACTTTTCTTGCCAAGGCATGACGCCGTCCCATGTTAATTGTGACGCCGTCAAGAGTAACTTTTAGCCGATTCTTGAGACTTTGCCGTTTTCTTCACTTTAATGCTCCAAAAACGTCCAAAATGCCTCCTTTTCCAGATTTCTCCTCAAAAGTACCTAAAATGACAAAAGGAACGATTTAGGGCAATATTTGATCAAATAAATACGATTTAGGGCTTAAATGACCCCTTAAAAGCGGTACACTTTTCGCCTCATCATTTATCCTATTAATTTGACTTGTTTTACTATATTATGTATGAGGATTGATACTTAATTGTTTACTTTTGTAATTCTCAGGTAAAAACAAGCATTTGGTGAAACTTAATGATTTTGGACTAATAATGGAGCAAAACGTGCATAAAGTGAAAGTCTACTGACATGGACAAGATCAAGTCAATTCTGCTCCAGATGCGCCGCATCTCACTCTCAACATGCGCCGCATCTCTATCAAGATATCACCAGATACGATCCAAGATACAAGAGGACATGCGCCGCATCTAATAAAGAGTTACGCCGCATCTTCTGGCGGTGTACGAATATTCCTGAATATTATAATCTTGGACCCCACGCGAAGTTAAGTACATGCGCCGCATCTACTCCTTAGATACGCCGCATCTTCCCTCAGACAGAAACTATAAATACCCCGTAGACCAGACGAATAAAAAAGTTCCAAAACCCTAACACCGAAGAGCGAACAGTAGGAACAAAGGACGAATTCAGTCAAGGAGGCAGCACAAGACACACCCAAATCAAAGATACAAGAGCTGTAAGAAGGTGCTGCATATGTTTAATTCATTAAGTAGTTTTGTTTTATTGTGTTAGTAAACTTTAATTCATCAAGATTGGTGGCTTGTGTAATGTGGCAACGGAAAGATTGCACTCCCTTAAAACTGCTTTCTCATTAATTAAAGTTTATATGTTGATGTCTTTGGTTACTACTTATTAGTGCATTGATAACCTCTGTGTTTATTAGTGGCTTGCGGGCATTTGACTGCGGGACATAATGTGGCTCCCACGGTTGTTTCTAAATTGATCACTTAGGAATAACTTTTAGACATAAGTAATCATTAAGGGTTTACTCGCCGATAAGAATAGGACCAACGAGAAAGGATTAACTACATACACTTCATATAAAGCTATCAATAAAACAAGTGACAATCTACTTAATTATAAGGACAGCCCTCTTATTGTCTCGAGTATCTATCTGTGTACGTGTGTGCTACTTGCTGATTCGTGCCTATTGGTTTATTTTATTATATTAATTGCAACAAATCGTGCCAGTCTCTCAGGCTGAAACCCCCTTGCGTTAGGATATTAAAATACTGATTAGAATAACTAGATAATACGTTCCACTCTTAGTGATCGACACTCTACTTACCATTATCTTCATACTGACCGGGTACACTGCTCGTTAAGTGTGTGTGTTATTGATAAGTCGGCTAAATATAAATTTAAAACTTGAGTAGGCATTAAAACTGCTAAACCGCAACGACACATCACGCGCATCAATGCTTTTCACAAAGAAACGAAATTCACATCCCATCATGACTCAAATAGTCATCGAAGACAATTATATCAAATTCAACTTGTCCGGAAATGTACAATGATCGCTCAAAGATCATGCGTGACAAGTTTGAAGATGAGCATGATGAGTGAATTAAGCTTCTGTCCTAGCCCTCATATAATATTACTTGAAGATAGTATCTTCTTAAGTTTAAGTATACTAAAGTGTATATATATATATATATATATATATGTATAAGATATTTAGCTTAGAACAATCTTAATCGGTATAAACGCCCATGTCCGCAGAAACGAATCTCACAAGTGTCGATGAAGGTGAGTGCGCAGATAGTACTAGGTTAGGGGCATGATAGGTAATTTATTTTACCTAACGGCAAGTAGGCCCGATATCATGTCTAGTGTCTGCCCTTGTGCCCGTTTGTAAGAAGGATCCCAAAACTTCTTACCTTAAAGAGGTTAAGTGTATCTTCCGATGCATTAAAGACACTATACACTTGGGATTGTAATATCTCAAGGGATTGGTGTAGAAACTATTGTCTATACCAAATCTGATAATGCGGGAGATAATGTGGATTGAAAAAGTAAGAGTGATGTTTGTACCTTCATAGGTTGTTGTCAAACTTCTTGGTTCTCCAAGAAACAAACGACTCTTGCTATCTCCACGACCGAAGCCGAATACGTAAGCATTGGAAAGGCATGACAACAAGCACTATGGATGAAACAAGCTCTAATCGACTGCGACATCCATCTCAATGACATTCCTATAAAGTACGACAACCGAGGTGCAAATTGACTTGACCAAGAACCCCGTGGATTGCTCATGTAGCACATCGAAGTACGTCATCTCCTCCGTCATGATAATGTCCAAAGAGGAATCATTTTCTTAGAAAAGTTTCCATCAAAGGACAACATCGTCGATATCCCAACCAAACTTCTCAAACGAGAATCCTCTAACTATCTTTTGTTAAATAAATCGTATCGTTTGTTAAATAAATCGTACGAAATGTATAAATGACTTTTAAGAATGAAAATGTATAAAACACATAATGGAAATATATATAAAATAAAGTCACTGAATGGTCCTTGAAGTTATATGAAATGTACACTTTTAACCCTAACGGTGAAACTTTTGCACCGTTAGTCATTGGTTAGTTAATATTTACACTTTTAGTCCAAAATGTTCCAATATGACATTTTATGGCTTCTGGTTACTGTTTTATCATTTTCTACCCATAAGTTATCAAAATGACAGTTTGACTCGTATTTATGTGAAAGTTACAATTTCTACCCGATAAACTTAATTATTTGCATTTTAAGTCCAAAAATCAAAAAACTTATAGATTAAATTTTTCGAGAGTTTCTCAAGCCTCAAACAGCTTATTTAAGTTTAGGAAACTACTTAATACTTAAAAAGTGTTTATTATTAGCTTATTGGGCCTTAACGAATTAAATACAGGCCCATTAAGAATTTACGATCCATTGGGTTTTAAAACGTTTTGGGCTTGACTTTAGGCTTATTTTATAGTCTTATTAACATAACCAAACTGCTTATTGGACTGCTTATACGGAATAGCTTATTTTGAGCGTAATGGGCTTTAAAGCCCACTCGATATATGTTATGACTTAAAAACTGGTTCGAGTGTCATTTAACTTGTACGTTTAGAAAGGTATTATACGAGTTCATTAGAAGAGCTTATCTGAACTGCTTATTAGTTAAGCTTATAGAGAAACGAGTTGAGTATTTTATTTGATAGGTTGCTCGTATAAAAACGATTTAATGGGTCTATTTCTAATCGATAAAACAATATGGTCCAAAAGATTAAAAAGATATATATACGTTCGATATTCAATCTATGTTCAAAATAAGTCTCGTTAAGCATTTATATGAAGAAATATGATACGAATGAATGTAGTGCTTAATTTCTAGCCATCCTTTGAATTAGGAGGTCATATGCATACGAAAAATGAATAACAAGAACTTGTAAAAATAAATAGAAAGCTTGAAATGATACGAATGAAATAAAACGATGCATGAACCAAGGAAATCATAAGAATGTATAGGAAATGAGTTCAAAGGCTTACTACACCAAAATGGTGGTGAGAAACACGTTAAAATGTACTAGAACTCGAATGGTTTACACGTCACTTGCTAGAACGATCACAAAAGAATCGAGATCAAGGCTTGAACGTTTGGAAATTGGTTCGAACGCCTAGGAGATGGTTATTGTTCTTGAGAGACTCGGCTAGGGAGCAAATGACTTAGAAAATATTTTTGTTATAATAGTTTTGAGTGTGAATGAGAGTGTGAATGTATATCCGTATATGTATGCATGTATACTAGTTTATATTGTATTAAATACATCAAGTTGGGATTTAATGGGATGCTAAGAAGATTAAGGGAATATGTATAGCATAGGTACTCAAGTATAAAGATATTAAGGGAGGTGTTTGTGTGTAGTTTCGGCTAAAGGTCAAGTGGCATGTTAATTGTTCCATTCGACTAGCATTAGGTCTAAACGACTATAGAAACGTGACCAAAAGAATTAAGAAGGGTGTGAAAATGTTTATAGAAGTTGTTTAGGCTAGAAACAATGCATAACACTAAGGTAGAAATTAGTTTAGTCGAATTTGGTTATACTTGAATGGATATGAACACATGTCGAATGGTGATAGCTTTGAGCCTCGTTATAAAATCAAACGTTCGAACTAGATAATAAGTTTGGTCATTCTTGAATCCTTGAAATGTGAAGAATCGACCTATGTAAAATGTAGTATAGATTGTGTGTCGAAATAACAAAATATAGAGGCCAAGTAATCGAGTATTAGTTCGAGTGAAATAAAAGAAAAATATGAATTTGGGCTTGAATAGTGTGGGCTTTAAAGAGCCTGTTGGGCCGAGAAATAGTAATAACGATTCGTTTGGTTTTTATTCGTATAAAGGGTTGTCGTGGTCCGTGTGTGAGCTCGTTCCAAAGTATTGTGAATCACGTATCAACATGTTTGAATCATTGTAATGTAATAAACAAAATTTTTAAATTTTGCTCGTAAAAATGGTTAAATGAACTGTAATGGTAATTTAATACTTGATTAACATTTACAAAGTACTGGGGAATTTTACAGGTTGCTACACCTAAAATACTAACGGAACTCTCTAGGTTGTTGTATGATGATCACTACCCAATTTGGTAGTTGATTGTGTGATACAAAGACACACAAATGATATACTAAGGGGGTGCTTGGTTGGGGGTATTGGGGGGTAGGGAATGGGAAAGGCAATGAATAAACATGCCTGGTTAGGAGTAGGGAATGCTATCATTGCTTAGTAGTGGGTAATGAGGCATTACTCAATAAATTGGGAGGAATGGTAATGATTACCCACCAAGACCACCACCCACCACTACCACCAGCCACCACCATCACCAGCCACTACCACCAGCCAACACCACCAGCCACCACCACCACCACCACCAGCCACCACTACCACCACCACTAGCAGCCACCACCACCACCAGTCACCACCAGCCACTACCACCGCCAGCCACCACTACCACCACCACTAGCAGCCACTACCATCACCACCACCACCAGCCACCAATACCACCACCATCACCACTACCACCACCACTAGCCACCACCACCAACAGCTACCACTAGCAGCCACCACCACCAGCAGCCACCACCACCACCAGCACCACCGCCACCACCATCAGCCACCACCACCACCAGCCACCACCAGTAGCAGCAGCCACCACCACCACCCCCACCAGCAGCCACCACCAGTAGCAGCAGCCACCACCACCACCACCAGCCACCACCACCACCACCACCACCACTTTGGAGGTTAATGTATTTTTCTTAAACCAAGCACTATCAAAGATAATGATAATCCTCATTCCATTCCTTTATATTCAGTTGATGCAAATAATGTTCTAAAAACGTTATTTATATCTTTCGATAACTTCACGTTTTGATGATAACAAAATGTTAAAACACTTTACGTTAAAATTAACGTAAACAAGTTTTTAGTCGAAAGATCTCATTTCTACGCAAATCACTCTAGGTATGAAAAAACAAATTTACAACTTGACAAATGATCAAAGAAGTGAATTTGTGTTTAAAACTTCACATTTTTAATGTGACAAATTTTTTTTTCAAAAAAACACTTTACAAGTTATTTTTGAATTATTAAGAAATGTTTTATTGGAAAAATAAGTTTAAATATCATAGCAGCTATTTTCCCCCCAAAATTAGCTCCAAACTTCCCCAAATAAACTTTCACCACTAAAGACAAAAAGATGAGCGTTTTTGTCTGGCACGGTACCACTAAATTTAGTGGTACCGTGTGACATTTAGTGGTACCGTGTCCTCATAACGGCTAGATTTCTTCTGCCTATAAATACCAGCCCTCTTCACAGTTTTTGGGCATCCTTTTTCTCACATATCTTTCTGAGTTCAATACTCTTATCACATCTTTTCTTCTTGATCATTTAGTTTAGTTTTCTTTTGTTTAAAGAGTGATCCAATCATCAAACCAAGTGATCACCCTCATTCCTCTACTAGTGCAAGAGAAGAACACAAGGTATCCAAGAAGATAGATAGTGTTGTAGTTATAGTTAGTGCACTTGTAACACTTTTTATATACTTGTTGTATCTTTGCTTACATCAAGTTTATTTTTCTTTTGAGAGTTTGTGAGAGTAGATCATTGAGATCTTATCGAGATCTTGTAGATCTCTTGTAGCTTGTGGGCTTGTGTGTTGATCAAGTGAATCAAGGGTAGATCGAGTCTAGTGTGTTGATTGTGTGAAGTAGAAAGGATCGTGTGGATCGTGGTAGGTTGGTACTAGCTAAGATTAGTACTCGACATTTAGCTTAGTGTCAGAAATAAGGATAAGCGAAGTTGTACGGTTTTCTCCGCCTGAAGGGAGCATTGTTGACATAGTGCTTAGAACTCTCGAGTGTGGTACTCGGGGAGTGGAGTAGAGTGAAAAAGAGCTTCGTGACCGGACCACTATAAATCTCTTTGTCCCGGTTTGATCTTTCCATCTCTTTTCTTCATAATTATTGTTTATACTAGTTAGTATTGTTTAGTGTTCATATTGGTGTTGATTGATTTCACACAAGAATTGAATCAAAGTTTTTCACAAGTAAAGTTTTTGAAACAAATTAAAAAATGGTAAAACTATTCAACCCCCCCCCCCCCCTTCTAGTTTTTCACAATTGGTACCAGAGACGGGTCAGTCAAGATTTTAAAGTAAATTGTATTTTAAAACTTGAATCGATCAATGGATTCCGAAAAATATCAAGAATGGCAATCTATGCAAAGACCACCACTTTTCGAAACCGATTGTTTTATATATTGGAAAACAAGATTCAAAACGTATGTGAAATCAAAAGACATTGATCTTTGGCATATTATTACCGAGGGTGACTTTCAACCGATTCAAAAGAATTCGGAAACTAAAAGGGATGAAATAGTTCCGTATAATAAACAAAGTGATGAACATAAAAGAAAACTAGCCAAAAATGATGAGGCTAAAATGATGATTTATAATGCTTTGCCGAAAAAGGAATTTGAAAGAATTTTCATGTGTAATACGGCAAAACATATTTGGAAAACTTTGTTAGTCACTCACCAAGGTAATAATCAAGTCAAAGAGACCAAGATAGATCTTCTTGTGCAACAATATGAACAATTTTCCATTCCGGAAGATGAATCTATTGATAATGCTTTTGCTAAATTTAATACTATTATTACTAGTCTTAAAGCTCTTGATGAAGGTTGTTCTAGCAAGAACTATGTTAGGAAGTTTCTTAGGGCTCTATATCCCAAATATAGAGCAAAGGTCACCGCCATTGAAGAGTCAAAGAAATTGGCGACATTATCACTTGATGAACTTATAGGAAACTTGAAGGTTCATGAAATGATAATCAAGAAAGACTCCGATATAGTCAAAAGGAAAAGCGAGAGAGTTAGGTCTCTAGCATTGAAAGCCAAAATGGAGTCTAGTGATGAGGAATGTTCGGATTCTGATAGTGAAGATGAAGAGTATGCGTTAGCCGTTAGAGACTTTAAAAAGTTCTTTAGGAGAAGAGGTAGGTTCGTTAGGCAACCTCGTGATGATAAGAAGCTGTCACAAAAAAACCGAGATGAGAAGAAAGGAAAGAGTGATAGGAGATGTTTTAGATGCGGAGATTCGAATCATCTCATAGGAGAATGTCCTAAGCCACCGAAAACCAACAACTAAAGAGCTTTCATAGGAGGCTCTTGGAGTGATAGCGGTGAAGAAGAAGAGAAGAAGCCCAACGATGAAACATGCCTAATGGCTCAGGCTTCAAATGAGGTACATTCCGACTCTTCTTATTATAGTGATGATAATTCGTCAATAGATGATAACATACTATATGATGAATATAATAAACTATGTGAAGTAAGTTCTAAAATCTTAGGTAGAAACAAAACACTAAAATTCAAATTGCATGAACTCGAAGTGCAAGTTTTAGAACTAAAGGGTCAAGTTAAAAGACTTGAGAAAAATAAAGAAATAGAAGTAGGATGTAGGTCATGCATATGTCTTTGAGAAGAAAATGAAAAACTCAAAGAAAATGCGTTAAGGACCATTAAGTTTGAAGAAGGAACAAAGGCACTTAATGATATGCTTGAAAACATTAGGTTTAGTGAACATGCCGGTGCAGGCTTAGGATTTGACCCAAACCAAGCTACTACAAGTGGTACTAAACAAGTAAAATTTGTAAAGCCTGGAGAATCTAAAATAGCAGATGACGGTACCACTAAAGGTACAGACGACACCACTAAAATTAGTGGTACCGTGGTACCGTCTGGTGCTAAATTCAGATCTGGGTCAATCTTAAAAAATAATTTAAGTCCTAAACTGAGTCACATAGTTATTAATAATGTAGAAGTACCTATTGCTAGTAAAAAGGAAGTCAAAATTTTTTACAAACCCTTGTCAACCCCTGGACTTGGTTTTGTAAAACCTGATATTAGATCAAAGACTCCTTCACCTAGAAGAATAAATGCTCCTAAACCTCGGTCAAGAACTCCTCTACCGAGAGGTAACTTTAGAAGACAAAGTTATCCAAGTAACTTTCCCGTAACTTGGAATAACCGTCAACCCCAAAGTTACTTACCATGGGAAATGTGTCCTCCATTTCAACATCCCAACCAAATGCAACAAATGCATGGGATGTTTAACACTAACAACTTTGGACCCATGAGATATTGGGGACCAAATGTTTGAGCTTCTGTCTTGCTAGATAGATATGGTTGTGAAGCAACTTAAAGTCCGACGAATGGAGTATGATTAGTGATTGAACTAATCTTGTGATGCAAAGTCAAGTCTTGTCTCATCTTGCTTAGCTTTCAACAAAGGTAGTCTAGACTTCTAGTTATAAGGGCAACACCTCAGGCTAAGGTACGCTTTCTTGAAAACCCTTTTTTAGTAGACATGTCTAGCATATAGTATTCTTAGAATCTAACTTAGTAAGCGCTAACATAATGGACGTAAAAAGTGCACCCTCAAATGGTTTTGTCAACAAGGAAGGTATATGTAGTACAACCTCCAGGATTTGTTGATCCATAAAAACCATATCATGCTTATAAACTCAAGAAAGCATCGTATGTTCTTAAAAAAGCCTCTTAAGCTTGGGAAGACATATTAAAGGCTCTCTTACATAAACATGAATATACCATGAAAATGGTTGACACCATGCTTTTCACAAAGAAACGAAATTCACATCCCATCATGACTCAAATAGTCATCGAAGACAATTATATCAAATTCAACTTGTCTGGAAATGTACAATGATCGCTCAAAGATCATGCGTGACAAGTTTGAAGATGAGCATGATGAGTGAATTAAGCTTCTGTCCTAGCCCTCATATAATATTACTTGAAGATAGTATCTTCTTAAGTTTAAGTATACCAAAGTGTGTGTGTATATATATATATATATATATATATATATATATATAATATATATGTATAAGATATTTAGCTTAGAACAATCTTAATCGGTATAAACGCCCATGTCCGCAGAAACGAATCTCACAAGTGTCGATGAAGGTGAGTGCGCAGATAGTACTAGGTTAGGGGCATGATAGGTAATTTATTTTACCTAACGGCAAGTAGGCCCGATATCATGTCTAGTGTCTGCCCTTGTGCCCGTTTGTAAGAAGGATCCCAAAACTTCTTACCTTAAAGAGGTTAAGTGTATCTTCCGATGCATTAAAGACACTATACACTTGGGATTGTAATATCTCAAGGGGATTGGTGTAGAAACTATTGTCTATACCAAATCTGATAATGCGGGAGATAATGTGGATTGAAAAAGTAAGAGTGATGTTTGTACCTTCATAGGTTGTTGTCAAACTTCTTGGTTCTCCAAGAAACAAACGACTCTTGCTATCTCCACGACCGAAGCCGAATACGTAAGCATTGGAAAGGCATGACAACAAGCACTATGGATGAAACAAGCTCTAATCGACTGCGACATCCATCTCAATGGCATTCCTATAAAGTACGACAACCGAGGTGCAAATTGACTTGACCAAGAACCCCGTGGATTGCTCATGTAGCACATCGAAGTACGTCATCTCCTCCGTCGTGATAATGTCCAAAGAGGAATCATTTTCTTAGAAAAGTTTCCATCAAAGGACAACATCGTCGATATCCCAACCAAACTTCTCAAACGAGAATCCTCTAACTATCTTCGTCTAGATCTAAGAATGATGGAACACATTCTATGAATTTCACAATTCCCATGTGTTCAAATACGTCCTTCACATCCTTTTTATAATATTTGAATATTTCTCTAGAAATATTGAAGTCATCTCTCATATCTCGTCTCATGACTTTCTAAATATTTCACTAGAAATATTGAAGTTATTTCTTACGTCTCGCCTCATGACTTTTTAAGTCATTCCTCACATCCTCCTTATGACTACTTAAATATTTTACTGGAAATATTAAGTCATCCCTCACATCCTTCTTATGACCACTCAAATATTTCACTGGAAATATTGAAGTTATTTCGTACGTCTCGCTTCTTGACTTTTCGAGTCATCCTTTTCATTCCTCTCATGACTATTTAAATATTTCATTGGAAATATTGAAGTCATCCTTTACGTCTCGTCTTGTGACTTTTAGATATTTCACTGGAAATATTAAGTCATCTCTTACGTCTCGTCTAATGACTTTTAAACATTTCACTGGAAATATTAAGTCATCCTTCACGTTCCTCGTATGATTACTTGAATATTTCACTGGAAATATTAAAGTCATCCCTCGCATTCCTGCAATGACTACTTATGCATTTCCTCGAAAATACTAAAGTCATTTCTTGTCATCTCGCCTAATCGTTTCCGTTAAAGAGTTTATTAGGTATAAACTCTTCCCTCGCGTCAAAAAGTCTTACTAATTAAGTAAGATTAATTCGTCAAAATTCAAAATGGAACAAAAATGGGTCTCAGATACGCACGTCTCCACTAAAGTGGCACGGCACCACTAAACATTAGTGGTACCGTGGTACCGTGTGTCTGATAAACTCGTTTTCTTCCCTCTTTCCCTTTGCACATTCACTCAAAACAAAATACCCACTTCTCTTTTGTTGTCAAAACCGAACACCACACCCAAATCCTACTACACTCTTGTGAATCAAGATCGAGGCATTGCACTTAAAGAATATCAATCACTACAATATCAATTGTAAGTTAATTAACCTTAATTTCTTTCTAATTTGAGTCTAGGGTTTGTTCTTATGCATAAAATCGAATTGGGGTTTTTCAGTTTTGATTGAATTTTTATGCAATTAGGACTAGGATTAGACAATGTATAACTTACATGATTCCCTAATCACAGGATTTGCGTAAACCCACTTATATTATATATATTAGTCTGAATTTTACTATTTATATCGGATTAAGATTAAATATTTTTAGTGGAATCATGTCTAGGACACTTGAAATTGGATTAGGAGTCATCAACATTCAAGCTTTTTAACTTTAAGAATTTTGGCGCCGAATTTTCGCCTTTGCCAAACACCCCAATTCCATTGGTTTCGAAAAATTTCACATATCTAGGATCATGAAACATTTTTCGTGCATTGTTGATGCAAACTAAAAACGTTTTTGCATGCATACATGATCTCACAAATATTGATCGAATTACATAACTAATATGTATTCTTCGACATACTTGATTGAGCTAAAGTGAAGTTAGGAGCGTTTGGGTACTCTCATTATTTTTGTTTTAGAGTCGAGATTACCGCACCTCCACATTGTTTGCATTTAGGCACACACACACTAGAAATGTGATCATCAAAATGCAACAAGTTAACATATACATACTTATATTTTGTAGGTAACAATGCCTCGTACCGATTATCAAGATACCAAATCTTACATTCCTTTTCTCATCGATGACCCAAACATTTCCGATGAGCAAAAAGCTTATCTCATTAGAGTCCAACATCAATATATACATGAAAGTCGTGTAGTTGATGCTTATTTTGTTCCTTTGAATGGCATCCAAGCATGCTTTCCTACGATCCAATTTGGTTGTTTATATAAAATAAATGATCAAATTTGTCCTCGTTTCATTCTCGAATTCTACAGTCGTGTTCGTACCTTCAATGATCTTGAGGGTAATGTCTTTCTTGATTTTTGGATTGAAAATGAACATATCATTTTATCCATCACCGAACTCGGGGACATTCTAGGTGTTCCTTCCCATGGTCAATGTGCCTACACAGAAGACCATTCTTTAAAGTCACTTCACTATCACCTTAAAAGTGAAGGTCCTTATCTTACCGAAATCCCCGACCTTCAAAGCATAAAGCAACACTTCCAAATCCCTCGAGTCGCCAACACGCACCAAAAACGTGATGGTTCCATAGTTCATCTCGACCCCAATCGCATCTATCTCAAAGAACTCCTTCCCGATCTCAAAAGTTAGGAACTCCTTCTGCGTGAAAACGTTTTGTGTCTTGCCGGCAATCGGGATAATGTTCCGAAAAGTCTTGCCCATATGCTCTATTGCCTTAGTAACGAGAAGCCATACAACCTCGCATACTACATGGCAAAAAGAATGCAAACATTCACAGTCGGACCGATAAGCTCATGCCATATGGTATGTTGCTTACTTGTCTCTTCCGTTGGGTTATGGCAAATTACCCACATCTTAATAACGTCGACTATTTACTTGTTGATCCCGTTGTGAAACCTCTTGGTGGACCACAACGCCGCACTAAGCCACGTAGTGACAAAGGGGCTAAACGTGGTAGTAAATCCACCTCCGATGCTACTTTCTCTTCTTCCTCCTTCGGTCATGGATCGTCATCTCACCCTATGGATGAGGATGATGATCAAGTGAATGAAAAAGGAACTTCTCATGCTCGTACTCCTTCTCCCGACACTTTCTTTCGTAATCTTGACACGTCATCGTTCACACCAACAACCGACCTTCCTTACAACAACACCAACCTAAGTGCGGTGATGAGAAGGCAAACGACGATGTACAACCGACAAGTGTCCATGCATGATCAAACGATCGGGGGGTTCAAGTCTATTGGAAAAGCACTCAAGGGGATCGGTAACAAGATTAAGAAGTTGGGGAAGTTAAGAGATTAGACAATACTAACTTAATTAGTACTACTAACTCAAGTAGTATTAAACTATTACTAATAGGGTCTTGGCTACGGCCATCTAACATTAACAAGTTTAAATTAACTTAGTATTTCTAACTTGGCATGGGTTACTTTGGTTAATTAATGAAGCTTAATGCTTGATTATATTTATGAGCTTTATCTAGTTCATATCTTTTATTTTACATTTCTCTTGCATGCACTAGATGATCAAATTACTTGATATGATGCATGCTTAATAGTAGCCTAATTCTTGATAATCACATGTTCTTGTTTGTTGATAGTTGTGGATAGTGTTAGGAAAACTATGTGATTATTCTTTAGTGAATTGAGGCAATAGGATTTGCTGCAAATAGTACCCCTAGGATTACCCATTTAGGCAGCCTAAATCCTGCAGAACCAGTAAAAATGTCAACTGCAGGCCACGGCTCCACTAAATAGGGAACGGCACCACTAAATTTAGTGGTACCGTGGGTGATTTAGTGGTACCGTCCCCTGGGTAGACGCTTTTAACTGTTTGCTTTCACTTTTTTACTTTCTTTCCCTCAGAATCTGCATACTTGTGCTAATTCCAACATTCCCAATTCCCTAAACTCACCATCCTATCCATCCTTGCATGCTTTGATTTGGCTATTTAAGCCCTTATCATGCATTGATCTTCCTCACCATTCAACATTCATCATAAATTCACCATGTCTTCTACCATGGCTACCACCTCTCACAAAGCAAAGAAATCTAGGCTAAACATAAAACCACCCGATGAGATACTTCTCATTGATCTTACATTGGATGATGATGAAGATATTCACACACCACTACCCTCAACCAATTCAACCACATCAATTTCTACACCTTTGGCTCCATCAAAAGCCACTTCAGCTACGCCAACCTCATCATCCTCTTCCACTATTAGTACTACCACACCCTTACCTCCACCTAGTCCTCCTCAACCATTGGCTCTCACATTCACCCTATCACCAACAACTCCTTTTGAGCTTGGTTCCAACACATCATCATCTTCCGCCTCTCCATCACCACAACCACTAATGGGTTATCCCATTTTTTATCCTTTGGAGCCACATAGCCTAAGTTGTGCATGTTGTCATCACAATCGAAACCTCATCTTCAACCTTAGGGATGAGTTGAACTTTATGTTCTCCTACCTTGAACACCTCCTCACACCACCACAAGGACCCATCATACCACCTTCTCCACCAACCAATAGCCCAAACAACTAAACATTTTCATGTTTAGTTTCCAAAATAAAAACTTAGCATCCATTTTATCATTTGAAGCAAATCTTAGGGCCTCATATCACTTAAGATTTCTATGTGCTTCTTGTAGATTGTTTTTCTTTTTATGTTGTAGTCATACTTATGTATGACATTTCTTTTAATGAATGGATGGGCATGTTATGTGGTTGTTTTTTTTTTTTTTTTTTTTTTTTTTTTTGTTTTTGTTTGGCTACTTAGTCATTTTCTTGTTTGTTGTTGGATATTTGTCTTGATTGCTACATGTTAGATATTGTATATTTGTCATCTAACTTTGTTTTGTAGCAAGAATCATTGCTCGATTCCTTGGTGTCCTCCAAACGAGGGGGAGTATACATCAAAGGGGAGCCTTAGCAACCTTTTTGCTTCGATAAAAAGGGGGAAAATGAGATATAAACTCATTAAAAACTTTAAAAACTTGTTAAAATTAATTTTAACTTAAAATGAGTTTAGGTTTTGTCATCATCAAAAAGGGGGAGATTGTTGATGCAAATAATGTTCTAAAAACGTTATTTATATCTTTCGATAACCTTACGTTTTAATGATAACAAAATGTGAAAACACTTTACGTTAAAATTAACGTAAACAAGTTTTTAGTCGAAAGATCTCATTTCTACGCAAATCACTCTAGGTATGAACAAACAAATTTACAACTTGACAAATGATCAAAGAAGTGAATTTGTGTTTAAAACTTCACATTTTTAATGTGACAAAATATTTTTTTCAAAAATACACTTTACAAGTTATTTTTGAATTATTAAGAAATGTTTTATTGGAAAAATAAGTTTAAATATCATAACAGCTATTCCCTCCCCCCCCCCCCAAAAAAAACAATCAGCTCCAAACTTCCCCAAATAAACTTTCACTACTAAAGACAAAAATATGAGCGTTTTTGTCTGGCACGGTACCACTAAATTTAGTGGTATCGTGTCCTCATAACGGCTAGATTTCTTCTGCCTATAAATACCAGCCCTCTTCACAGTTTTTGGGCATCCTTTTTCACACATATCTTTCTGAGTTCAATACTTTTATCACATCTTTTCTTCTTGATCATTTAGTTTAGTTTTTTTTTTTTTTTTTTTTAAAGAGTGATCCAATCATCCAACCAAGTGATCACCCTCATTCCTCTACTAGTGTAAGAGAAGAACACAAGGTATCCAAGAAGATACAAAGTGTTGTAGTTATAGTTAGTGCACTTGTAACACTTGTTATATACTTGTTGTATCTTTGCATACATCAAGTTTATTTTTCTTTTGAGAGTTTGTGAGAGTAGATCATTGTGATCTTATCGAGATCTTGGAGATCTCTTGTAGCTTGTGGGCTTGTATGTTGATCAAGTGGATCAAGGGTAGATCGGGTAGATCGAGTCTAGTGTGTTGATTGTGTGAACTAGAAAGGATCGTGTGGATCATGGTAGATTGGTACTAACTAAGATTAGTACTCGACATTTAGCTTAGTGTCGGAAATAAGGATAAGCGACGTTGTATGGTTTTTTTCGCCTGAAGGGAGCTTTGTTGACATAGTGCTTAGAACTCTCGAATGTGGTACTCGGGGAGTGGAATAGGGCAAAGAAGAGCTTCGTGACCAAACCACTATAAATCTCTTTGTCCCGGTTTGATCTTTCCATCTATTTTCTTCATAATTATTGTTTATACTAGTTAGTATTGTTTTGTGTTCATATTGGTGTTGATTGATTTCACAAAAGAATTGAATCAAAGTTTTTCACAAGTAAAGTTTTTGAAACAAATCAAAAACCGATAAAACTATTCAACCCCCCCCCCCCTTCTAGTTTTCCACATATTCCATTATATTCCCTTTACCTTTGCTATTCTCATTCCCCTCTTTAAACCAAGCGCACCCTATGTTAAACAACTAAGTATATGATGAGACACTACTAACTACAACATTTGAAGGCTTGGAAAGCTTCTTGTGTTCTTCACTTGAATTCAAAGTAGAATCGTTGGATCACTTTGAATGTGTTGTAGGTCAAGTTGAATGACCAAAGAGTGTTATTATGATGTTATAAGATGAGGTAAATAGTAGTAGTAAGCTTAGAATGCCTGAGTATAATTGGTTGGAAAGTTTGGACTAATGTCCTATTTATACTACTATGTTCTGTCTCAAAACCACCATTCGGCGGATCCACAATTTGTGGATCCGTCCGTTATAAAAAACAGATCCGTGGAGCGTATTTGGATAGACTATTATCCTTTGATCTTTAATATGCTTTGTACTAAAATAATTTTTAATTCTAATCCTTCTAGAATTACTTAGGCACAAATGTACTAGTTTTTATTTAGTTTTGATTTAAATAAACACTTAATTAAAATGTCTAGTGAATTTAATTAAGTTAGCTTTGTGTGTTTATTTGTTAAAAGTGTGTTTAATAAATATTTTAAGTGTGTTAAAAAATATTTATTACTTGGACTCTTTGATCATTCGACGTGAGGTATAATCACATTATTGATACCTGAAGTGATATACGTCGTAATGTAAACTTGTAACTTAAAATTTGATTACGTAGACATTTACTTCGTATGAGTTTATAATTGCCATTATCAAAACCTTAAGAGACCGTAAAATATAAATAACTTTTTTACGCTATATATGTATTAACAACACCCCTTATCATAACACTACCTCAACATCACATTTTGGGAACCATTTAAAAAAAAAAAAAAAAAAAAAAAAAAAAAAAAAAAAAAAAAAAAAAAAAAAACAATTTACAAATTCAACCCTTAAACTAATATTTCATTCATTAAACAACCTAATATTACATTAATAACCAAGATTTGTATTATTCTTTGTAGCAAAAAAGGAATTTCAAATGAAATATCAATTTGTAGTTATATCAAACGAAATTGCGTCCAAGATTTTATTTATGGCAGCCAAAGTCCAAGTAAAAGTTATTTAATTTGGGCCTAAAGCACAAGCAACAAAATAGTCTAATAAGAAAAGCCTTATATCACCTCTTATATAACCTCACCCTAGAGATTAGCAAACTTTAACCTAAATCACTAACTTCACGCAACCACAAGTTCCCTCAAACTAAAAAGACATCTACTGTTTATCTTCTCTTTCAAATCACACTATCACATTATAGATCTTACTAGTTCCGGTTACCACTTCTATTTAGTTAGGGGGTAAAGTCATTTTTTTTTTTAATTTATTTATTTATTTATTTACTTATTTATTTATTTTTTTTAAATTAAAACCTTCCTCAACGTCACGTTGCCATGGCAACGCTACCATCAACGCAAGCCATAACGCCGCATGCATGGTATGATAACGCTGGCTCAATGTTGGCCAGGTCAGCATAACGCCACCTCTGACGTTATTTCACCGTATGCTCTTAGGCACATGATAAGAAGCATTTTTGTGGGTTCTTGTCATGTTTCAAATAAAAAAATAATTTTTGTGTCCTTTTTGTGGATTTTTAAATAAAAAGGACACACGGGCCTACTTCTTATCATGTGGATAAGGGCACAAGTAGAAAAACTCTAATTAAAAAAGGTGGGGTTGAGACTTCAAGAAAACACTCTTTCATGAGTCAAAAGTAAAATGTATTAAACAATTAAATTTGAATAGCTTTCGATCTAAACCCGCAAAATACCAAATGTACCCTTAGTCATTAACCTTTTGAACTAATGACCTTGTCTCTAAAATTTCAAGTTAGCGGCCACTATTTTCATGTTAGCTTTAATTTTATAGATTAAAGTGATGGTCATTCACTTTAGTTAGAACTTTGTGTAATGTGGGCTTGTGTTAGATTTAGTGTTAATTGTAAATGTCCAATCCATTAGTCAAAAGTCCAAGAGCCCACACAAAGCCCACTATGGCATTATCTCTTGTAATATATAAACCACACAACACCTCATTTGTGGTGTGGTTCAAGTGTGTGTAAAGAGTGTGTTCTTTAATAAGAAGTAAACTTATCATCATCACTCTCACTCTCTTAATATATACAATCCAAAACATACACCCTTGTCCCATCCCTCTTGTGTTTAACGAGCATATAAGTGTGTGATAAAGAGTGATATTGAGCTACAACAAGTGGTATCAACAGCCATCTTCGAGGTAGGAGTTCTTTGTATTCGGTTCTTGTTAAAAATACATTGTGTTGCGTTTTATTTTTTGTGAAACGTAGCTCTTTTGTTTTCTGTGGCTTCTGTACGCAAAATTGAAGAACAAAGAGAGTATTTTTGTTTGATCCTAGAGAATAAAACACCCACAGTTATTTTTCTTTCACTAGAAAAGTTACAATTTGTGTTTTACATCTTTTCGATCCATACAAAAATCAAGAGTTAAGTTGTATTTGTTTTATGTTGAATCGACTTGGTTGAGGAAGGGTTTATTAGTTTATCACTTGGTTTGGAAGAATAAATTTTTTTTTTTTGTTCTTGGTTCCTAGATCGAATATTATCCAAAATCTTGTAAAGATTTGTTTGTGGATATTGTAGTGATAGATGTGATTGATAGAAGTTAGTAATAGTTGGTAGAAGTGGTGACAGATGTGATTGATAGAAGTTAGTAATAGTTGGTAGAGGTGGGTGAAAGAAAGTCTTACAAGTTACAAGGAAGTGGCAGTGGAAAGCATGGGCTAGTAAGACTAAAAGACAAAAAGTTAGTGAAAAGCTTCCAGTTGTCGAAATTCAGAAAAAGCAGCGTTTTATCGCAATTCGTCACAATTATCGAAATTGCAAGATTTGCGTTTTATCGCAATTCAAAGCTGGAAGTTTTCGGAATTCAGAAAATTTGACTTTTATCGCAATTCACGAGTTTTGTCGCAATTCAGGCAAACTTTCGCAATTCAGACAAAGTTTCGAAATTGGACCAAAGTTTCGCAATTCACACAAAGTTTCGAATTTGGACCAAAGTTTCGCAATTGGAGCAAAGTTTCGAAATTGGAGCAGAATTTCGCAATTTCAACAGCTTTTGGAAAGTTTCAGAATTGGCCCTCGTACTTGTGTGAAACGATTTCATAGTTAAATAACTTTTAAGGATTTGATTCGAACGTAATTTCGTCAACTCCAAAAGTGAACTCGGTATTTTCACGCTTGTATAAGTGTGTAAAATACTTCGACAAACGGATATCTACCCTCTTGTATAAGAGTGTTAGATTTTTACATAAATTACCAATTTATATAAATTAGATATATTTTTATCTAAATTGATATTTTGCCATAATTTGTATAAATTTTGGTCAAATTGGAATTTCTATAGAAATTGTCATTTTTATCTAAACTGTAATTTACATAACTTTTGTCGAAATTGTAAACTTTTGACTTTTTCTTAATTATACTCTAATCAAATTTTGTAACTTTATTTAAATTTGTTTCGTTTATCCAAATTGCAACTTCAACCATCATCAACAACACAACAAGACTTCACAACAACCACCAAGCTTAACCTTCAAACAACCTCAACTCCTATTTTATTGCAACGATCCTGAATCAACTTTGTCACACACCACAAGAAAATGGAATCGAGTTCTCAAGAGGGACAAATGTCTCCAGTTATGCAAAACTTTATTCATTCGAAGGAACGATGTCTCATACACCTTAAAGCAATCAAAATTCTATGTGCGAGACTCACAGAGGCAAAGATACCAATGTGGAATCCATATACATTTCATCGAATGTTTGCTAGACTCCTCGAACCTGAAATGGATTATCTGACATACAGAGAGAAACTATTGCATAACATATTTCTATTAGAGAACCAAATTGAACGAGGATTTGAGTGCACTGAAGCATATCAAGCACTCAAGACGCAGTTTAAATGGTTTTTCGACTTAGATTTCAGAGTGGTCAAAAGATATACAGGTTATGATTCAACAAGCCAAATATGGAGTGAATGCGTCACAAGAGACCTGGAAGCTGAACAGTTTAGAGATCAGTTGCTTTTTAGAATAAGCGCGCTGGAATTGCAGCTTACTCAAAGATCACTTCATCTGAGAGAAGTGTGGGAAGAGAAGCAAGTGATAGAACGGGAAAGAATTGAAATGGAGAAGCAGAAACGTGAAAGAGAACTTCTATTAAAGGAAGCAGAGGGAAATGAGAAAGAGGCAAACAAAGAGGAACACACAGTCAATGCGGGTACAACATCTGATGCTAGCTTGGTTTTCACGGAAACAGACACATCTTCAGAACAGCATGTTGAAAGCAGCACTCCAAGGAATGATTCGGATGCTAATGGTACACACAGGAATGAAGCTGTCTGGGATACTGAGGATGATCACATCAGACCTGCACCTGACAAAGGGATACCCGCTACGGTACAACATTCAAACGATAATGATAATGTTGTTGTGTTCGAAAATGTGTTTGCTCATGACAAGACACGTCCTGCGCATCCTGAGTCCATCAGTGACACATATGTGGTGAAATGGTTTGATAGTAATATCACTCCTACAACCCCAGATATGGATCCTAATAGAGGTGAGCCTGCCCAGGATGGATCTTCTTATGATCAAGATCATGCCTTATTCGCTTCTTTAATCGCTAATTTCAAACATGAACTTGAAAAGTGCAAAGAGGACAATCGCAAAGCTAAGCAAGCGAATGTTTTATTGTCCAAAGAGCTTGAGGGATTTAAAGAAATGAAACAAGATTTTGAAAAAATAACACAAAACAAAGACATTGAAATCTCAAACCTTAAATCTCAAGCTCGGAAATTTGAAATTAATGGCGATGTTCTCACACCAATTTTAAAACGAAACAAAGAACTTGAAATTAGGTATAGCAAAGCTCTTTCTCGTGAAAAACGTTCCATTCAAAAACTGGACGAACAAATGGGTCCCAGCAACAGAAAAGTTCAAGCGCTTTTAAAAGAAGTCTCTGATTTAAAAAATAAAAATTCGGTGCTTCAGCACACCACTTCAAATCTTAAGATTGCTAATACAAAACTTGAGAATGAAAATCAAGAGATTTCGAAACGGGCAAACAATGTTGAAGCTAAACTTCGAAAAATAGGACAAAGTGCTCAAACTCATCAAATGATGCTTCCTAAAGATGAGAACACTCATCAAGGAAAATCCAAAATTGGTTTTGAAAATACCGGTCATGTGGAAAATAAATTTTTGTCGACTGATGTTCTGTTCATGTTAGAAGAGGAAGAAAAATTGGAACAGGAAAAACGCTTAAAAGTCAAACAAAGAAAAAGTCCCCTCTCGTACCAAGGCTTTGTGTATGGTTGTACACAATTGTCAGAAATACCAAAAGCACCTTTGAAAAGAAAAGACACAAATGTGAAAAGATTTTTCAATGAAGCTCAACTTGCTACTTATGATGCTCAGCTATGGCAAAATAAAGCAAGGAAACAGTTTTGTAATCTTAAATATCACATTGAGCAAACGTTAAAGGTCATTTGGTCGAAACAACAATACACCATTAGTGACTACAATAATCTCATGTCATCAGACGCTTACCTAAAAAGGGAAGTCTGCAAGTTTTTAAAAGATGAGATTGAACCTCTTGTGAAAAACATCAACTTAAGTTTTGAATACTTTGAAAAATTTCTTGTCACTGAAATGAGACAAGATTTAAGGTACATCCACTCTCTTGAAGATGAATTTGATGAAAAATGCCTATCTCTTGATATTCAAAAAGCTTTTTTCACAAATCAAATTGAGTCATTCAAGTCAGTGTCTATCAGCCATGTGTATGAGAATGTGGATTTTGAACAAACATCTTCTTTGAAATCTGAAAATCTTTGTCTCAAAAAGAAAATCACTGAACTTTCAAAAGAAGCAACTGACGTCAAAGAAGAATTGTCAAAAAGAACTGCTCAGTTTGAGAAAGATTTAACAAAACTCCAAGCACAAAGTCTTTCTTTCCAACTCAAACTGCGGGAGCAAAAAGCTTCTTCTAAAAACTCTTTGACAACAATGCTTAAAGAAAAGGAAAAGATTTTTGAAGAAAATTGTGATGATGCCAAAATCAAGTTTGATTTGGACGAACTTGATCCAAAAAATATTGAATTGGAACATGATGTGGCATCATTACAAAAGGAAAACGAGCATTTGAAACAGACTTACAAAAACATGTTTGATTCAATCAAACGCTCACGAGTTCAGACTCAAAAACCTATCACGAAACAAAAAGAGACTGTTGTTTTGAAGTCTCAATTGTCTAAATTCGCTGACAAGAAGTTTGAAAAGGTTTTGCAAAAGATTGAATCAATGAAGCTGAAAAAGGTTGAGTCTCAAATCACACAAGTTTCCTTTCCAAATCCCCTGTTTGATTCTGATACTCCAGATTTTGAAACGGAAAATGCAAATCATGTGCTTCAAACAAAAGTACTTGAGCTTGAAACGCTTTTAGCTCAACGTACAAACGATCTTTGAGGATGTCAAAACTGATATTTTCAACAAAACGAACAAATTCGAAACATATTTTGAAAGACTTGAAAAAGAAAATATTGTGTTCGAACGGAAATTGGCTCGTAAAACGGATGATTCAAAAGCTGAAAAAGATCAATTTTTGAAACAAATTGCTTCTTTAGAATCTAAATTGGCATCTCAAGATCTTCTTCAAAAAGAATACAATGATTTGCGAATGTCATAGAATGCCTTAAAAGCAAAGTTTGATGTTCTCCATCGATTGAAAGGCGAATCTCCTGTTTCAAATCTTTCAACACCAGAAGTGAGTGTTTCAAAGAAGGTTTACACGGGTGAATCTTCAAAATCATTTTCGAAAAAGGTTTCCCAGTTTACAACCTATTCTTTGCAAAAAGGAAGGAAGTTTTCGAAGAAACCAAGTTTTTCTGAAACACTTACTCCTCAAAAGCTTTCAAGGTCAAATCATTCTAATGAAGAGAATACAGGTTTTCAAACTCCACACTCTCATTTTACACGGGTAAAGCAAGTGTGGAAACCAAAGCAAAGTTATTCAAACTCTAAAATGCTTCCGCTACAAAACAAGAATGACTCGGCTTCAAGTTTTAAAACTCCAAAAGAGACAACGGGTTTCTCAAACAATTTTCAAACGAAAAAGAGTTTTAAATCACCGTTGATTCCACGAGTGTTATTTCCAAATGAAACACCGGTTTTCAGTCCTCGTTGGAATTCAACTTCTTTGAATCAGATTGACACAACTTACAAATGGTTTTCAAAATTTGCTAAACCCGTTGGCGCAGTGCTTAAATGGGTTCCAAAGGTTGTTGTCTAATCTAATCCCAAAATGGCTTCTAATCATATCGGATTAGGACCCGCGCTTAATTTAATGGCTTCTGGACACATCAGTTCAGGACCCGTGCTTTAAAGAAATGAAAGTGCTTAATCAAAACTTTCGAGCACTTATCCTAAAAATTTCTATGGCTTGTAAGTATTTCAGCTTACAACCCGGGCTTCAACGTTTGTGCTTATGCACACATAACAGTGCATAACCCGTTTTTCAAAGAAAGGACCCTGTTGTACACTTTATGGCAACAATCCTAAAAGAAAAGAAATTTTCATGAAATGTTTATTCAAACTTCTTAACCTTAAGCAAAATTTTATTCAAAATTTCTCAAAAGGTTTTTCAAAACTTTTCAAAATTTTTGCTTAAGACTTTCAAATCTTTACTCCCCAATTTGCTCCAATGTTTAAAATGTCAGAACGGATGCAAGTTTTGAGGGGGAGTATTTTAAAAAACAAATTTGTTCCAAAAAGTTCATGCAAATCCGTTTCTCCCTATTAGCTTTTCAAAAATAATGATTTTAATCAAAATGGTATCAAAAATACCATCGGAATGCTATTTTTGAGGGGGGAAATATGATTAAAATGTGATCATAACTGAGTCGTGCTCTACAAAAAGACTCACCAGTTTAACCCTCGAATTGACAAAAGCTAAATGTCAGAAATCGAAAAGACTTGTCCAGGACGGGTAATAATTTCAAGCTGGTTATCTAGTGATGTAAGCGTGTCTCGCAAAGGACTTGTCTGAGTAGAATGTACCAATTCGAGAAATGATCATTGAATATGACCGGGACGGGTAATAATTTCAAGCTAGTCCAACTAGATATGTAAGCGTGTCTTGCAAAGGTCATGTTCAGTGAAAATCGATCATTTCAAAATGTGCGATCTCTACCCAACATGTGCAAATTTATCTTAAAAATGCATGAGCACATGTGAATGGGTAGTATTTCATAAATGCAAAACTCTCTAAGTGTTATCTAAAATCTGTTTTCTCGTAAACACTTTGAGAGATTTTCAAAAGGTTTTATGGCAGGTGACAAATAATCTAGGATAATCATGGAGTAATAAGGTGATTATGGCTAGGTTATGTCCAATGATCCGCCAGAGCTGGAGGGATCTACCCAAGGACAATTCCAATAGATTAGAATTAGAAGTCCTTAGGTAAGATTGAAAAAAGGAGTAAATGAGAAAGGAGAAAGAAGGGGTTGAAGAATGAAAAAGAAAAGTTTAATGATAAGGTGAAAAGAAATAGCCCTCCATGAAAACTTAAGGCAGAAACTGGGTCAATACATCTGCTATCGGTTATCACAAAGATGATACTGATATTGAAGACAAGACGTCATGGACCCAGTGACGCGCTGCACAACCCCTCCCAGCCACTCAGATATCTCTTAAAAGATATTTGTTTCATTTCTCACGGAGAACACTGCATAATCTATCGACCTCTCACTCCGAGATGTGTTGATATTGAAAAGGTGGCACTCTGCTCCATGCCTCCGATGACTAAAACCAAAACGCACATTATTGAGTCTAGAGCCATGAGATTCATCAAAGATCTCTTAGGAACACTTTCCATATATTACACCTGTGTTCACCAAAAAGGACACATGGTGTACAAGAGTCTTATTGCTAACTGTTTTATGTAGGTACTGAGGAAAGTCCATCAATCATCATATGTCTCAACATCTACATTGGAAGAAACAACGCTGTGAATACATGAAGATGTTGATCAAGGCAAAGAACAATCAAAAGTCGATACTTTGAAGATCACAATGCATGAAGGAACAAAGAATCACAAAGTTCAAGACCCTGAAGTCTAAAGACCTAATCACGTGGTGCATCTTTTGAATGACCATCCCTTAGGGGGAGATTGTTAGCTTTAATTTTATAGATTAAAGTGATGGTCATTCACTTTAGTTAGAACTTTGTGTAGTGGGCTTGTGTTAGATTTAGTGTTAATTGTGAATGTCCAATCTATTGGTCAAAAGCCCAAGAGCCCACACAAAGCCCACTATGGCATTATCTCTTGTAATATATAAACCACACAACACCTCATTTGTGGTGTGGTTCAAGTGTGTGTAAAGAGTGTGTTCTTTAATAAGAAGTAAACTTATCATCATCACTCTCACTCTCTTAATATATACGATCCAAAACATACACCCTTGTCCCATCCCTCTTGTGTTTAACGAGCATATAAATGTGTGTTTAACGAGCATATAAATGTGTGATAAAGAGTGATATCAAGCTACAACATTTCATTTGAACTTAATAACTTTTCACCTTATGAAAATTTTGTAGTGACCACTACTTTCTTGGTCTCTAATATTTCAATCTACTAATCACTTCTTTTATGGTCGTTAATCTTTTAAACTCACTGACTTTCTAACTCACATAAATTACTTTATGACCACTTGTTTTTCATTATTAATCTAAAAGTGAACTTTCTACTCAGATTTTCTCTTATTCACATAATCATGTTAAGTCAGTGTTGGGTGAGTCAATCTCAAAAGAATGCATGTAGGGTGTTGTGTCACCTGAAAAATTAAAATCCTTACCCACTAGGATTAAAACCCGATTATGTGACACATTATGCTACATGCATTCTTTTGAGTTTGACTCACGCAACAGTGACTTAACATGATTATGTGAATAAGAGACAATATATGAGTAGAAAGTCCATTACCATGTATCCTTTTTTAGGTTAGATTATTGATTTGATTATATGGTGTGAATATGAAACAAAATTGTTGTTGAATCAGGGCTTTATTTTTTTGGATAATTATAAAATAGCCAAAACCAAATGGATATTTCTACCGTTGCCCTGGCAATGCCCCAGTTGCCAAAAAAGGCGATTGTTGCCCAAAATACACTGGAAATCTCGGTTGCCACAAAAATGCCGTTGCCCTGGCAACACAATTATTTCGGATTTCGGGTTAGTAGGGACGCCCATTTGTGTTTGGGCTATTTGGTAATTATCCTTTTTTTTTTTATTTATTTTTTTAATTTATACTTCTTAAACATTGATAATTACGATAGTTAACCTATATTTTTTTGTTAAACTTTTTGTTGTCAATTTAAAATAATTTTTGGATTGTATCAGTTGGATTTTTGATAATTACGTTCGGTTAAGTTTACTTGGTGCTCTTTTCCTTTTTATTTCAATAAGTCAAAACATAACTAAAGATAGAAGCTCAAAATGAACATGGTAATTAATAAGAATAAAACTCGACAAAACTCTTTATGTACATGACAACATGAGTGAAATAATTACATATAAGTTTAATTTTTTCCTTCGTGTCTATAGAACAATATACAAATAGTTTCACTAACTGTAGTCGACACTCTTGTTTCGTTTTTGTTTACTGCTCTTACCTTCTTGTAAAGACCAAAAATCCGTGTTCTGGAGGTCGAGGTTGGTTAAAATAGGTGAAATCCATGTTAGTTTTAGAGATAGAAAGTAGAGAGAAGGTGGAGAGTAAAACTTGGATATTATTGATATGAAAATAAAGTTTCACAGCCACACCCCTCAAGTGGAGACTTGAGGGGTATTTAAATGTCTTATAAGACAACTATCCTAATATTACATTAACAGTCCCTGCACTTTATGCATACTAGTTGTCTATTCCAATTCACGTAAATATCGCTCAGCTTCATTTCTAACAATCTCCCTCCAGCTGGAGATATACGTGAATTGGTTACAATGATTCCTAACAAGTACATAACAATGATGAATACAATGCTGAAGTAGAACAGTTTCCTCTGAGGATGTCTTCGCAGCTCTTGATCTTCTCGTATCTTTCTCAGCTCACTTGAATTACTTGTAGGATCACTGTAATTATCTAATTGGGTTATTACTCCCTCCCAATTAGTAAGGCCTTTTCGTTTACATGCTCCCTCCCAAATTGACAACCCGTTTGATATAGCCTTGATGCTTGTAGAAGAAGTTTCTCTGAATTCTGCCCAAATTGTCTTCAGTCTCTTGCACAGCGGAAAATGGATCATAGACTGATAATTTGTATCTTCTTCACAGGTTTGTTTGGGGAGCATCATATCGACATCTTCAGCTCACTTAGAATGCTTCCAGTTCCTCAATAAACAGCCCCGATGTACACATTTCTCCCTCCAGGATGATGACGATCTTTCGGACTCATCCTACATATGTGTACATAGACATATCAACTAGAAGCAACATACAAATCAATACCCCATGAGTGGATGTCGATAACTATTCTCTCTACAATTCTCTTCAGATCAATCTCTTATCAAACCTCTTTTCTCTTCCTCTGGCTAATAGTAAATGACCACGTATGGAGACAACCCGATATGACAAACTTGAGAATGAAGTAAGCTTTCCAGACTTGTGACTTAAGCTTGTACTAATGTGTGATTAAGAACCTATAATGAGCACAACAACGTCACTCCTTAAATTATAGGTAGTGGCATATACCCATCCATCCTTCCTTAACTGTATATGAACCTCTCTTGAATTATCCACATCTTTGTGTGACACTGAGTACTACAACGTATCTCCTTTAAGTGATAGTTAACTAGGTCTTCGTCCATCCACCCCTTTACCTATGAAAACTAGATAACCCAAGACTTAATCACTATTCTATAAATGCTCAAACAAGGATCTCGAAGAATCATGCATCCAACCAACCCCGATATCTTCAAGATACTAAGTACACGCACCCGTGAAATTCCACTTCAAGCTCAAATAAGTAATAAACAAATAGTCCCCGTAGTCACATTTTGATAACGTTCAAAATTTAGCCATTGACATTTTATTGTGATTCTTGATCAGGATCTTTTAAGCTATACGTGGTGATGTTGAAGGTGTAGGCCAATAATATTATTTTTGATTTTGGTGTGAAATCTTCCATAGAATGCAATTCCAATGATACAGGAAGAATTTGAGTATGAAAAAATTTTACGCCAAATTTCGCCGAAAAAATTCGAATTTTGACCTAAAAATTTGAATTTTGGGCCAAAATTTTCACTCTTATACCAAAATTTGAATTTCGCGTAAAAATTGAACGTTTAGTCTCCTGTAAAATTAATTTTTACTCAAATTTTCCCAAAAAAAACTCTTATTTATTTATTTATTTATTATTTTTTTTTTTGGAATTGCAAAACAAAGGACCAATTGCGAAAGGAAGTCTGATTTGCGAAATTATGAACCAATTGCGAAAAATGGCTTGAATTGCGAAAACTTGCACCAAATGCGAAAGACCAACCAATTTCGAAAGTTTAGCCCAATTGCGAAATGAATTCCGGTAAGTGGCAATTGCGAAAATCTTAGGCAATTTCGAAAGTTTGCAATTGCGATAACCAGTGCAATTTCGAAAGTTTATGGCAATTTAGAAAGTCAATCCAATTCCGAAAAACTTTCCCAATTTCGAAAGTTGACAGTTTACTAACTCTACCAACTCTTGTCCTTTTGTGTCTTTTCCACTACTATGCCTATGCTTGTAAGAACTACCAACTTTCACCAACTTTGACTAAATATTCTTATACAAGAATATTTATCAATAAAAAATGAAGAAGATCTAAAAACAAGTCTTTGACAATCTTCAATAATTTCCAGTCGATCTAAGAACTTAGAACACCATAAAAATCCAACCTTTAAATGCAAGATTCGACTAGAAAACTAAGAAATCTTCACAACCCAACTCGTTAACTCACTAATAAACACAAATTTTAACCATAAAGTTGGGTCGTTAACACACTAAGTTGGGTCGTTAACTCACTAATAAACCCAACTCGTGAACGATTCCAAGACAATCACAACAGCTCACGTTTTCATGAAACAAAAACGCAATTGTTGGGTCGTTATGAACATAAATCGAACACAAATAAGCTCACAAACTCGAATGATGAACAGTAACGAGATAAAACACACCATAAATCACATTTTTTACCTCAAACACACCACGATTCGCCCCCGGTTTGCTCTTGATACCAATTGTAAAGACCAAGAATCCGTGTTCTGGAGGTCGAGGTTGGTTAAAATAGGTGAAATCCATGTTAGTTTTAGAGATAGAAAGTAGAGAGAAGGTGGAGAGTAAAACTTGGATATTATTGATATGAAAATAAAGTTTCACAGCCACACCCCTCAAGTGGAGACTTGAGGGGTATTTAAATTCCTTACAAGACAACTATCCTAATATTACATTAACAGTCCCTGCACTTTATGCATACTAGTTGTCTATTCCAATTCACGTAAATATCGCTCAGCTTCATTTCTAACACTTCTGTAGCTAGCTCCATATCAGCTTCAATGGGTGACACAGTTATCTCTTCTACAACGTTACAGCTTATGGAAACATGGCGAAACAAAACAACACAATATCTTGACAAGCTCTAAATTCTTAAGTTTTGTGAGCTTCTGAGTTATTGTTAAGACAACCACCGATTTTTTTTCATTTTTTGATGATAAACACAACCACCAAATGTTAATACCACCACAAAGTCACAACATATTGCTTAAGCAAACACAAACAACAAAGCCTCACATGTGACCTGAATATAGACTACCTAAACAAGTTATTATGCAAGTTAATATCAACAAAAACAGAAGCTGTTGTGTTCAATGATTGTAAACCACCTAAAACAATTCCATTATGCACAGTAAAAAGGAGTCATCAGCCTGATTATCCGCGTACAAATAAAAATCATATGCATACAAAGGAACAACTGTCCAAGTCCCAACTTCAAACTGATAATTGAACTATTAGGCAATTTTACCCATGAAACATGAGATTTTTATAAGTAAACCATATTGATCAAAGCGGTGAAGGAGTTACAAACAAGTCACAATCTACGAAATTTATGATTTTCGGTTTTCCCCGAATCGGCTAGGGTTTCAAATGGAATCAACAGCCCCTCTTTCCATTCCTAGCATTTGCGGTGCGGGAATGATACCATACAAGTCATAAGAGCTCTTTTTTACCTTTTTGATTCAGTTTAGAGTTACCTTATTGGTGTGTTTTGGTTATTGTGTATACTGTATGTACAAGTGGTTATTGACTTGGATCTGGTGTACTTAACAATGCTAACTTGTGATCTAGATAATTTGACCACATCCATGAAAACTTTATAAATAATTAATCAAATTAATTATGGCATAACCTTTTTATAAGCCCATTCTCTCATTTTCCCTTCGATAATTAAAAGGCTAGTTTTCACCATCAGCTTCCTGGTTTAAGATAATTCTACATCAAACATGTAGCGGTGTAGGCTTCTCAATCACACAGATAGTTGCTCCTGATAACAATCATAGTCTACAAACATCTCGAATCTTACGAATTTGTATCAAATTCCAATATGAAGACACTCGAAAAAACCAACCTGTGACACGAAACCTTCCTTAATAGAACTGGATTTCAATTTCAATTCCAATTCCATCAAAACCACGAAGTAACGCCGCCCCATAAGGGGTTTTACACATACAAGTAAAGAACACACATATAACTATTCCAACCGAACATAAGGATGAAGCATATTACAGTAAAAAAAGAACCAAACTAGTAAATGCAGAGCATCCAAATCGATATATAATCACACTACTTCGAGTCAAGTGTGCAATTTCTTAAGTTACAACTTCTATCATAAACATTTTTCTCACCAAAATCTCCATGGCATACTAATGATACTTAGCGAAATTCCATGGATGCCACGTCTTTATCATCTGTCGCACGTACCTACATGTTCAAAACATAAAATACATAGTAATCAGCAAGCTTTGTAAGTAGTAACCAGTGAGTTATAACTTTTTCACAACAATTATAACAAACTTTTTCAGTAAAACATACACTGTAAGAAAACACAAAACTTGTAGTTGCTTCTACATTCATTGTGTTTTATATGACCTCCTTTTTACTCTAAAAGGATAATACTTTAATCCTCAAAGAGTGATTGATCAGTGGATAATACAGCCAGATTAATTAAACCTCATACGCAAAATAAATAAATAAATAAATAAAATAAAATATAATATATATATATATATATATATATATATATATATATATATATATATATATATATATATATATATATATATTATATATATATATATATAAAAAGGGGCCAAACTAAATAATGCCCAAAACGGTGTTTAATCATATATCACATATACATAAAAGTTGATATTTCTTAGAGAAATGATTTTAGGCACAACCCAAACTGGCTCCTTACCCTTCCCGCCTATTTTTTGACACACAACAGACTTTATAAAGAAAAGAAATGGTGTAGTAAAAGTGTGATGTTTCTAGGACAGATGGATTTTTTTGCCATATTTTTCGCCATACGTCAAGCTGAGCAAGTATAGAATTGGTGTTCTACTGATCACTGTCTCAAAGTTATTTGGCATCCTACAGCAATTGTCACCAATAGATCTGTTTAGTCATTGGCTTTAATATCTTTCAGAAGCTTTTAGGCAAATTTTCTGAGTTGGGATAAGGGCATCAGAAATAACAACATAGCAATGGTTTATGTGTAGGCCTAACAATACAGCATAACAATTCTGGGATCTTTTTGAGGATTTATGTGTAGGTCTAACAACTAATAAGAATATACGGAATTTAAGTAGGTGGTGTGATCCAACATCGATTTTGAACAAGATATACATGCTCCTAGTTGAATCTTAGTAATATGCTATTGTGCAACTAGCCTACTATACTAACAGAACTATCACCATTATTTTAAGTTGATTTTAAAGTTAGGAGGTCAAGGTGATCCTTTATCTATGGAGGTTAGAGACCCACAGTGTCATAAAAAAGAACTAAAAAAATACATCTAATGTAGAGACAGAACATGATATGGAAATCAATGTAGGTACGAAAACCATAACATCTTAACATAAGATATGGAAATCAAACCTGAAAAAAGAGCAGAATCAAACAGCAACAAAAGATGCAATAAACTGAAAGATATGAGAAGAGCTAAATGATGCAGAATCACACAGCGTACAAATAGTCCCCGACACTAATTTGTATAGTACAACCGTTCCCTCTAAATTAATCAACATAAATGAATCCTCTTCTCTTTCTCCAAGAACAATACTCCAAACACTAGAAACACCTGGCATAACACGCGTCCCCTGGATTTTGGAAAATGGCATCATGATGTCATCATGATTAATAAGTAATTTCTGTTGGAATTATGACTTATGAATTGATGAGGAACAAAAACACAGGTAATATAAACTTGCTATTGATTTTATTTAAACTTGCAATATTTTTGTTCATGTCGAACCTACAATACTTTGACCCTATATATACATACTGAACCGACACCTATGAAGCGACATAATGCTTCAACCGTTTCTATAACTGACTTCCTAAACGACATGTCGTTTGATATAAACGACATTACCTTTAATTGGGTTTCTTAGTTTACATAATGACACCCTAAACTTACACTAATTACATACTTGACACTAATACATACTATACTTTCTAATATGACCCATTTAACCCAAATTTTAGGTTAACAATCAACACTCCCCCTTAAACTAAACTTTGATTTTAAGGTAAGTCTTCAACTTGCTTTCATCTTGCTCTTCACAACAATGTTGGTTCTTCGTCCTCTGAGATGAGAAACGCTTCTTGCTCTTTGTCTTTCCATTTCGTGCATTCTTTTGCAATGTGACCAATTTCACCACATCCAAAGCATCGGTACTTCTTCTTGTCTTGATCTTCATGTACCGTGCCTTTTCCACGTCCTCTTCCTTGATCACCACGTCTTCTTCCATTATGCCAGTTTCCATTGTTGTTTGAACTTGCTATTAGTAGTTTGCTCAGATCGTTCTCTTCTTGTTCAGCACCTTTAATTCATTCTTCAAATGCTGTTATTCTTCCAACGGCTTCTTCGAATGGCATGGTATCTATTTCTGAGTATTGTTCAATGGTGGCTACAATCGGTAGAAACTTCTTCGGGACCGAGTTGAGTAACTTTCTCACAATTATCTTATCCTCAAGGGTAGTGCCAAGGCTTGCAAATTTGGCTTTTATACTGCCCAACTTTCCTGAGAAGTCTTTCACACTTTCACTTTCTTTCATCTTCAAAGTTTCTAACTCACTTCTTAGCGTTTGTAGCCGTGCTTTCTGGACTAGGTCCGCACCAAGGTATCGTACTTTCACTGAATCCCATACTTCCTTTGCAGTTTCATATTGTGCAACTTGCATCAAGATATCCTGTGGTAGTGTCTGGAATATCATGGCTTTCGTTGTATGCATCTTCTTTTCATCTGTTGCACTACTTCCTTTTTTCGGGTTGATCGTCTCCCAAAGCCCATACGCTTTTAATATTGTTTCCATCAACACTGCCCATGTTGTGTAATTGGAATCCGTCAACTGTGTAGTTATCTCGGTCAAAAATCTCGTATCGTTCAAGGTCCGATATTTGAAATAGCGGTTTTCGCGGTGAGATATCGGTGAGATATCGGTTTTTAGATATCGGATATATATATATATATATATATATATATATATATATATATATATATATATATATATATATATATATATATATATATATATCAGTAGCCAGTCAAAAATTCAGTATCCATTCAAATGTAAACTATTAAAGATAGAGGGGGTCAAATGTTTAAATACACAAACTTATTTTAAACTTTTTGAGTAAAATTTATAAAGTTTAAAGACTAAATGTAAAATAGTAAAAGATAGAGGGGTTAAATGTTAAAAAGTTTAAACTTATTTAAACCCTAAACCTAAAAGACTACTAAAATAAAAATTCAGCAGCCATTCAAATACTAAAACAAAAATTCCAGCCACTTTAATACTAAAACAAAAATTCACAGATCACCCCTTCACAGTTCACCCTCTCTCTAATACTAAAAAAAAAAATTCCAGCCACACTAAAACAAAAATTCAGCAGCCATTCAAATACTAAAACAAAAATTCAGCAGCCATTCAAATCAGTAGCCACCCCTTCAGAGTTCACCCTCTCTCTCTCTGGTCCATTCGCCGGCGTTGACCGTCAATTCGCCGGCGTTGACCGTCATTATGAACACACCCCCACTTATTTTCTCTTTAATTGGCTTAGATCTGAAGTTTGACCGGCATTCGCCGGCGTTGACCGAGATTATCGCCGATTTTAAAATATCGCCGATCTCAAAATATCGGGAAAAATCGGCAAATCTCGCCGATATTATCGGATCCGAGATTTTGGGGCGATATTTTGATCCGATATAATTTCTAGTCGCGATATCTGATATCTCGACGAGATATCGCCGAGATATCGGCGAGATTAACTACACAGCAAACGTAATTGGAATCCGTCAACTGTACGCATTTAAGTGCTATACTGCTTTCTTCTTTTTCGTTCGTCATGCTTTCTTCCTTTCTTTCTTCTTTCTTGTTTTGACGTGCTTTAGCCTTTCTTGCCTTCTTTCTTCCTATCTTTCTTTCTTTCTGGTACGTGCTTACTTACGTATCTTTTTCGTTCAAGCGTGCTTACTTACGCTTTCTTTCTTGTAAACGTGCTTACTTACGTTTACCTTGTTACTCGCGTGCTTACTTACGCGTTATTTAAACAAGCGTGCTTACTTACGCTTTCGTTCTTATAAGCGTGCTTACTTACGCTTATTCGCGTGCTTACTTACGCGTTTAAAAGTTTTTCAAAACAATCTTCCCTTGAATACCCACTCCGTTTGGTATTCAAATATTAATACAAACTAATATGTAAATCATATTTTGAAAAAAAGGTTGTACCCACTTTCTTTGTTTTATGTAGTTCAAAGTCCACAAAACACAAAAGGTTATATCTGCTTTTGTTTTATTCAAAATTCCCAACAAATAATATGGGTCCTTCTCTTTCCTTGCAATCAAAAAATACCCAGCAAAAGGTGTTTTCTTTCTTATCCCTCTTTTGCCCTTTTATTTTTGATTCAGTGTTCAAAGAAAAAAAAATATAACAAAATTAGGGCACTCATACGCAACTTTCTTCTTTCTCCTTCCTTTAATCGATCAAAAAACAGCCCACCGGCCCCTTTTCTTTCTTACTGATCGCCGATTGTAAAAGGAATGGCTACTTTTGTTTCGTATCTGACCCTCTGTTCTTCCTTTCTTGCTTCACAAAAATCGATCGCTTCTGTTTAATTTCTTGCTATGCGATTTCACTTTCTTCTTCAGTGGATCGATTTTTTAATACAGAACTTTTATGTTTCACACCTTTCTTCTGATGGCATCAACAGGAACCGTCGCTCTCTTTCTTCCTTGCTTCTTGTTGGATCGATTAAACTTGCTTCGTTCTTCCCTGGATCGGTTAACGTGCTCTGATGCCAATTGTTGGAATTATGACTTATGAATTGATGAGGAACAAAAACACAGGTAATATAAACTTGCTATTGATTTTATTTAAACTTGCAATATTTTTGTTCATGTCGAACTTACAATACTTTGACCCTATATATACATACTGAACCAACACCTATGAAGCGACATAATGCTTCAACCGTTTTTATAACTGACTTCCTAAACGATATGTCGTTTGATATAAACGACATTACCCTTAATTAGGTTTCTTAGTTTACATAATGACACCTTAAACTTACACTAATTACATACTTGACACTAATACATACTATACTTTCTAATATGACCCATTTAACACAAAGTTTAGGTTAACAATCAACAATTTCCCCGACCATTCAGAATACCCATTCCTCATCTTATAAATATTCAAATGTTGGGAAGTAAAACGGTGCCTACAAAGAAGAAGCAAAGAACCACGAGACTCAAACAGCTTGATATAAAGATGATGCACCTTCCCATCCGCAGTTAAAGGGATTAGTACATTTGTTAATACCGGATGCTTTTCAATATCTAACTTATAATGCAAAGTCTGGTCATTCCCAAAGTTCAACCAATGAGAAGGGATTAGTACATTTGTTAATACCTCTAAAATGCAAAGTCTGATCGATTTATAATGCAAAGTCTGATCGATCAGACTTTGCATTAAAAGTCTGGTCATTCCCAAAGTTAAAGGGATTAGTACATTTGTTAATACCTCTAAAAACTTCAACGAGAAATCGATCACCACAAACACTCCAATTGCATGTTTCCGAAGAGTATGTCTCTATTTGAATGGAAACACTACCATTATCATCAGTTTTCTGTCCAACATGAAACACTTTGTAGTGATGTGATTTTTTAGGGTCAAAAGCCATTCTAACAGTAACACGACCAACATATAAAAATGGATCCAAAAACAAATTATTACAATCCGGAAGCATCTTAAACATATTAAGACAAGGATTGTACACATAAAGCTTATCAGGCTTGATACAACATAGAAGCAAATTAAACCATTGCATGACTGCATGATTATGAATTTACCATCCTCGTTAGTTAACAATTGTATTCTAGCCAAAACTTTAGTATCCAACGGCAGAAAATCATATCCATCCCACGGTCCACCTCGCCGCAAAAGAAAGAGACCAGAAGGAGGATCCACGTTAGGGATTTGGCTGCGACGCTTAATGAAGTTAGTGTTGGTGATGAGAGATAACCAACGTTTGGAAACAGATTTTAGCATATAAAGTAAGGTTATCGGTAACCTAAGATTTCAATCAATAGGTCGTCATTCGACATGACTGCATGAACGGATGGAAGGAGTTTGTTTTTTGTTGAATATGTGATAAGTTTTCTGGATGTACCGACATTATCAATCCGAGCTACCTCTGACCGCGCCAGAGGTTCAATAGTTTTCATGATGATGGCAAGTTCACTTACCACTTTATACCTGTTTGAGAAGGTTAGTGGCGATTTGATGCTAAATTTAAATAGTGAAAGAATAAACCCTAATTTCTATTATCAAATTGGGGGTTTCGAGTGAATTTAAGGCCCTTGTTCGGATTTTGGTTTGACATTAACAAGAAAAATTGTAAAATTTTTTACACGTAGTTGTTGGTTTTAGTAAAAGTCTTCTTCTTTCTTTTTTTAGCTTTTGTCTTAGGGTTAATTAGTTAACACATAAAAAGAAGAGTAAATTGCATTTTTGGTCCCTAAGGTTTGGCAAAATTGCAGGTTTGGTCCCTAACGTTTCGAAAGTGCAACGGTGGCCCTCATTTTGAAGTGTTTGCTGCATGTTTGGTCCCTGATCAACATCAAATGACTAAATTACCCTCGCCTTCTTCTTTTTCTATTTTCTTTTCAGCTTTCTTACATAAAGGGAGAAATGAAGACCTGATCGAAACATGGAGGAAGGGGCAATCAAGAAAGGGCAAATTTAAAACAAAAGATAACAAGACGGCTTATGTAAGTAATTTATCTCTTAACATGCGTCATTAAGATCAAGTTACTTATTGTTTTTTTACCTTACTTTTTTTTAAAATACTTTTTTTTTTTTTTTTTTTTTTTTTTTTTTTTTTTTTTTTTTTTTTTTAACTTACACAGCTGGAGATGAAGGGTGTGTTTGTTTTAAAAAAAAAATTTTACTAGCCCTCTTACTCTTACCAGTAAGAGGTGGTCAGACGTTTTGCTTGTTTGTTTTTTTCTTTTGAGTCAGACCCAGTTAGACATATAACATCTTACTCAGTAAGAGGTGTGGGACTTGTCTTACTGCCTCTTACTCGATAAGAGATTGAAGACTCATGTTAATATAATATAGGGAAAATGGTCTGAAAAGGCATCTAACTTTCCACTTTTTCCTTTTGTATGCTACATACTTTTTTTTTCTTCCTAAAGTGGGCACATACTTTCTTAATCATCATATTGTAACAATATTAAGGGTGTGTTATGACGTGACACTACTTAATCACACTAATCCCGTTTTATCCCATTTTTTCACATTTTTAGGTGTGTTTTGACAATGTTTGTTACTTGGAGGGTGAGTTTTATCTCTTTTATTTTTTATCAATAAAACCCGCTACCCCCTTTCCACTTAATCAATTTTCCTCTTTCCCCAATTATTTCCTTTTCCCCAAACGGTCGAAAAAAAAATTCATTATAACAAACCCTAAATTCACACACACAGTAATTTACTCAGAGGCCACATTTGATGTGCATTTTGATATTTCAGGTATATTTTCTTTGATTTCTTTGCTTATGCTATGTTTTGTTCAAAATAGTTAGCCTAAACATATTTAGAAACCCTATTTTTTTTTTTGTGAATTTTGTAATAGAATGATACCTGGTACCAATTTGCACCAATTTGATGTACACAATGATGGTTTCTTTGCCCATTTACCTTTAAGGTATGATGATGGTGTGATTCTTAATATGGTTGTTCCAAGGATGCCTTATGAAACATTTTCTGAATTCTTGGAAGAAAAAGTTGGTAACTACTTTCAAGGTTTGTATTACAAAGTTCCAAATCTTGAATTAGTGAAAGGTTTAGTTTGAGTAAGTAATGATAAGGAAATAGCATACATGTTTGATGTTGCTGAGTTGTTTGGTAGGCTAGATCTTTATCTTGATCACTTAGATATGGATCTGTCAGAGTATTTAGGTAATGCAGATACCACTTTTATGGATGACTCTGTTTCTAAAGCAAAAGGCCCTCCCCAAAAGAGGTATTGCAATGAGTTTTCAGAAGATGAGATGGTTAATTGGGCTGAGATGGAGGGTCAGTATGAGGGTTCATCTTCTAACCATCCTAGAAACTCAGAGGGTGATAAGGGCAAAGAGAAGGTTACACAGGATGAAACAGAGGGTGATTATGATTCTGAGTTTGATAGTGACTTTGATAGTGACTATAATTCAGATAAATCAGTTGACTATCTCAGTCCTGGTGAAGAGGAGTTGATTGAACTTAGAAAGAGGATCAAAGCTAGTAGAGGGAAGGAACCTGAGGGTTTTCCAGAAATGAGTGAACCAAATGATGAAAACACTATACCTACTAATAATCATAGAACTGAGACACTGGTAGGACATGATTTGTTCATGAATAATTTGATGAGAAAGCTACAATCAACTTATGAGAATGGAAAACATCAAGATCCTTTTATTTCTGTGAAAAAAGCTGTGGACAGGTATCTAGTCTATGATGAAAGTAACCACTGGAGACTTAGGCATCCAAAGGTATGCTTCTATATTATGAACTTGTGATATTGTTTATAAATGTTGTTTATGAACATTTGTTCTGTTTGAAATGCAGGTTGGTGAAAAGTATCCCACTGTTGAAAAGTTTAAAGAGGGTCTCACCTACTATGCATTGGCTAATGGCTTTTCATTGTGGTATGAGAGGAGTAGTAATAAGAGGGTTGTGGCAAAATGTGGATATAGACCACCAAGGATCACAGACCCTGACAAAGGTAAATAGAGGAAGAATAAAATGTATCCTAGTGTTATTACTTTTGATTTACCTTCCTGTCCTTGGAGATGTTATGCTAGGTGGATGACTCAAGAGAAAACTTTTCAAATACATACATTAATTGATGAACATACATGTGTTAGGAATTTCGAATTTGGTTCATTGGTCAACTTTAAGTGGATAGGAATTGTCTTTGGTGATAAGATTAGGGCTAACCCTGAGATTAAGTTATATGTTATAGCTGACCTAGTGATGAAGAAGTATAAATGTAAGGTAACCCCAAATCAGTGTGCAAATGCAAAAAAGTTTGCTTTGACAGAGTATGAAAAATCAATTGATGAACATTATGCCTTGCTGAGGTCATATGGAAGAGCAATTTTAGATTCCAATCCTGGGTCCACTGTGAAGTTAGGAGTCACTGTCAATCCAGATCAGAAAACCTACTTTGATAGGTTTTATGTGTGTTTTGCTGGACTAGCAGATGGTTGGAAGGCTGGGTGTAGGAGAGTAATTGCCTTAGATGGCTGTTTTCTGAAAAGTCCAAACCATGGTGAAATTCTTACTGCTATTGGAAGAGATGGAAATAACCATACACCAACTCTTTGTAGTATTCACTAGGAAGATCATCATCTAGAAACTCATACACTTGACAAACAATGCATGTGATGAATCGCTTACCCGGATTCCTCCTTGTGGTTGATGTTTGCACTCTTAATTGACGATTACAGTTACAAAAGTGTTCAATCTTACCTCCAATTAAACGGGATTGAGCTGAACTAGAACTACTCATGATTTGGGGTTCTTGATTTTAGTCTATTCGACCGTTTAGGGAAAAGGAAATAATTGGGGAAAGAGGGAAATTGATTAAGTGGAAAGGGGGTAGCGGGTTTTATTGATAAAAAATAAAAGAGATAAAACTCACCCTCCAAGTAACAAACATTGTCAAAACACACCCAAAAATGTGAAAAAATGGGATAAAGCGGGATTAGTGTGATTAAGTATTGCCACGTCATAACACACCCTTAATATTGTTACAATATGATGATTAAGAAAGTATGTGCCCACTTTATGAAGAAAAAAAGTATGTAGCATACAAAAGGAAAAAGTGAAAAGTTGGATGCCTTTTCAGACCATTTTCCCTATAATATATTTGATGGTTTATTAACTATGTTATATTTATGATAAAAAGTCTTGTTTCATATCTACACAAGTTACTTAAATAAATTGCAGAAACGAGCACTTAAAATCATTCGGACAATTATAAAAATACAAACAACATTATTTCGTTCAGATTTAGACTTTCTAGCAACTTCTTACTGGTAAGATGTGGTAGTCAGATTCAGAACTAAAACATCTTAAAAAAACAAACACACCCGAAGTCCCTTTTTGATCAAGTTAAAGCCGGTACAATCCCGTTGATGACCAAGCAAGAAATATTGGATGCAGTAGTTCTGAGTGATAACCGCCAAAATATGCCGGGCAGGGGCAGGATGATGCCGGGCAGTGGCAAAGGTTCATCCAGGTCCACACATCGGCCGGTTGGACAAGATTATATTACTCGGCAACATATCACGGAGGTGTTGAGGCGAGAGGAGCAAGAGAAAGAGTTGTTGAGGAGGCAAGCTCAGGAGGCGCAACAACGGGCTCTCGTGGCTGAGCAAGAGGCTAGATTGGCTAAGGAACAGGCTAACGCGGCTACTTCTAGAGTTGGCACCTTCAAATCTTACCTTGGGCAGTTTTTTATCCACTACAACAACCAAGGTAATCCATTTCCCGTTCCCTTTCCCCCACCTAATCCTGCTCCATTTCCCGGCCCTGCTGCTCTCCAAGCTCCCTTTCCCGACCCTAATAATTCTTTTAACAATTGTTATCGTCCCTCCTTTCCCGACTCTACTACATGCCCAGGTTCTAGTTCTAATTATGCAATGCCGCCACCCGACCTTAACCAATACATCTTACAATATAATCTTCATTTGAGCCGCATTCCCGTGAATAATAATGATAGTAGTGATGAGGAGGAGGCGGCGGAGGAGGAGGCGGAGTCTGACGAGGAGTAGGCGTAGGGATGTAAGATCTTATTATTTGTGTTAACTTTATGACTTGTTAGTAACTTTGAGACATGTTAATTAGTAAATTTGTGACTTGTTAGTTTAATTTGTATCGTATTTGTCAAATGGTATCGTGGATTTGTGGAATGGTATTGTATCGTTTAGTAATTTGGTGTTGTATCATATTGTCAAATTGGTATTGCGGATTGTGGTTGATTACAGGTTATATTTGTTTTGGTAGATTTTTTCCTGAAAAAAATCCGGAAAAAATCTAGAAAATATGCAGGTTTTGCTGCATTTTTTTTGGCTCCCAAGAAGAATAGGGACGATATTGCCGTCCCTAAATTGCAAAAAAAAAAAATAGGGACGACCTTGTCGTCCCTAAATTTCAAAAAATGTCGTCCCTAATATTATTATTTTTTTGTCGCCCCGTTTTTGTTTTTAAAAACATTTTCTTATTTACTTAAAAATATTACAAAAAAAAAAAAAAAAAAAAAAAAAAAAAAAAAAAAAAAAACAAAACACTATTGACGATAATCTCGTCCCTATTTGTATAAGTGATGTCGTCCCGTTTTTTATTTTGTTGCGTTGAATTGTTGGTGGGCCCAGCATATTGTCGTCCCAAATTTTCAAAGAAGATGTCGTCCCAAATTTTTTTGTGGCAACAAAAAAGAGACTACAATTTTGGGACAAGATGTCGTACCGTATTGCGTTTGGGACGACGGCTAGTTTAAAAAAGGTAAGAGATTATCGTCCCTAAACCCGTTTTTTTGTAGTGTAAAGTTATGTGGATGAGTGAAGTGTAAAGGTAATATGAATAGTATGTTGTGATTAAGCTATTTTGAATATACCATGATGTGTGAATTAGGCGAAGTGATAAAGAATGTGAAGGTGGGAAGTTATGTAAGTGAATAGCTAGTGTTTATTTTCAAGTTCATGCATGTAAATGACTAAGGTGTTAAATAATGTTAAAGTGTGAAGTTATGTAGTCAAAGTGCTATGTGATAAGTTTGTATATGTGATTAGCCATCGTGTTAAATAAAGTCTGAAGTTATATAAATGAAGAGTCAAAGAGCAATGAGTTAAGTTTATATATGTTATCAACCAAGTGGTTATGTGTGAAGCTTATATATGTACCAAAGTGTCAGTGTTAAAGTGTGATGTTTATATGTTCAGTATGATACGAAATTAGAATCCATTCAGGGTAGTTAAATTAAGCCCTTCGGGGTAGTCGACTGAATGCTAAAGTACGAAGTTTGTAAATATGTGAGAATGTGCTATATGAGATAATAGTACGAGGCTACGTGAATGAGACAGGTTAAGTCTTATGTGTTAGAGAATGGTAAATGTGAAGTTTATTTGTTGGTATGTTGTAAATGAATTATGCAAAATGGGATTAAGTTGAATGTGCTTGAATTGTGTTGAGCTAATATGTTAAAGTATGAGAAAGTATAGTTATGAATGTTTTATATGGAATAGCTAGCACCTTTCGGGGTAAGTGATAGAACCCTTCGCAGTAAGTAATAGCACCCTTCAGGGTATGCGAAAGTACCTTCAGGGTGACCTATAGAACCCTTTAGGGTAAGTTTTAATGAAGTGAAATGTGATATGTGGTAAAGGATTCACGACTTGTGTGATAAAAAGATTAATATTGTTTTAATGAGATAATTGTCATTTTTTTAATGGGAAGTATTATAGATAATCATAGAAATTACAAAGCCCAGACACATAGTCATATACATGCCTATGTAGTGTTTAAAAGATCTCAAGATAGAACTTAAAAACTATACGAATCACTTAACAACATTCAAAACATAGCAATCTATCTATACAATCTATTATCCTTTATTCTTGGTACTGTGCAGTTTTACATTCCATTTCAATTCTACACTCTTTACAACCATTGAATCTTTAACATGTAAACTAATTATCTTCATTCTCACTGTATCCATTATCTCTTGACGCAAAACAACTTCATCTATTTTGGTTTCACCAAAAAGTCTATGATTTCTTTCCTACGACACATAGTAAACAACAGCTCCACATACAACTCTCCTTACAATACTCCAGATCTTGTTGCCATCTTTTAGCCGAGTTTATTCTCTAACAATACGGCTCTAGTTATTAGAGAATTTCACATTCATCACTTCTTGTAATTTCTTCCATACATTGGCAGAATCATGACATTGAAAGAACAAGTGTTCATGAGAATCATTGCAATGCCCGCACAAGGTACATATTACATTATTAGGCTTCCATTTCATAATCTTCTCTTGTGTAAGCAACCTTTCTTGAACAGCCATCCAGAGGGCAAATGAGTGCTTAGGTATACATTGAGTACATCATTGAGTTTTGTCAAGTTATTTAGATCTTGTTATGTGTTTTAATGAAATAAAGTTGTTGAATAGTTGTCATGTTGTTTTTAAATTATTTCCACTTACTTACTATGCGAAAGTTAATTCTTTAGTTGTTATCATTTTCGTAGGTTCTCAAGTATGCTAAGATAAATCTAAAGAGCTTATGTCGATTAGAAGATGAAGTGAATTTTACTCGCATTGTTTACTTATAGTCGCAAGAAATTCTTGAGAACCATGGTAAGATATAGTTGCGTACCTCATTTTAAAGGTCAATGTATTTTGAAAAGTAAACAAGTTTTGATGTAACGGGTCGAAAGTGAACCTGGCGACATTTTTGTATCTGTTTTAAAATGAAATGAAGTTGGGACCTAAAGATAGTCAAACTTCCCTTTAAGAGTCCAGTGAAGAGCTTGAATATGTTAAAAGTCAAACGGGGTGTTTTGTTAACCCGTTAGTGAAAGAATGGTTTTGAAGTTTAAAAAAATCAGGGTGTTTCATATAATAAGCTATTATTATCTTAATTCGGTCTTATTAATTTACTAAAAAATGCTCAATTGTGATCTACCTAGTTAATCATCCACATCCATGCAAACTTAGTAAACAATTAATTAAGTTATTTATAGCACAACCTTTTTTTAAGCTCATTCTTTCATTTCCCTCTAATAAAAGGCTAGTTTTTACCATCACCTTCCTTCTTCGATGGAGCAACGCCTGTTTTATTACATCGTTCCATTTTTCTCATTTATTTTTGTTGTTGTTCTTTCCAAATTACTTCTACCTACACACAGAAAACACAAACACCTTCCTCCAACCCCTCGATCATTCCCTATAATCGGCCATTTACATCTTATTAAAGAACCATTACACTGCGTTTTGCATACAGTTAGTCTAAAATACGGACATGTCTTTACCCTCAGATTTGGTTCTCGCTTGGTTCTTGTCCTATCCTCACCATCTGTGGTCGAAGAATGCCTGACAAAAAGCAATGTTCTAGAAAATCGATCATATCATATAACTGGAAAGCACATGAAATACGACTACACCCCCATGATCGTGGCACCTTATGGGCCTTATTCGAGGAAACTTCGGCGAATTACAACCATGGAACTATTCTCAATTACACGACTCAATACATATTCAGATGTCCGACGTGATGAAATGCAGTCATTGATCAAGACTCTATTAATGGGAACTCTACATGATAAATTTACAAAAGTGGAATTGAGGCCAAGATTACAAGACATGTCCTTTAGCGTCATTATGAGGATTGTTTCTGGGAAACGGTACCTTGATCCTGAACTCGATGATTTAATGGAGGCTCTTAACTTCCGAAAGATGGTTAGGGAGATCTCAAAAGCACGTCGTGTGTCATACAAAACAAATTGTTTGCCATTCTTGCGATGGATTGATTTCCAAGGTATGAATAAGACAATATTGCGATTAAAGGCCAAAAAAGATGCATGCTCAAAAGATTTGTTGGATGAATACAAGAAGAAAGATGGTATTTCTGACAAGGAAATGATCGATGCCATGCTTTCGCTGCAAGAATCACAGCCTGAAAATTACTCTGATCAGATGCTCAAAGGAATTGTGTTGGTATGTTTTTTCCATGTGATACACCAAACTCAAAGCTATAAATATATAATTTCTCACCGTACATTTGTTCATGTTTTGTGCATATGCTTAATAGTACAATATTTCTATCACACTGTAAAGAAGTGCCTAAAAGTAATTTGTTATTTACATTCAAGTATTTAATAGTAGAAATAGTGAAAACATGTGTTGCTCATAAGTGATACGTATAGTAGTATATAATAAGAAGGTCGATGTTGACAAATCTACAGAAGTAAACTGATCAATAAAATTATGTAAGAAAGTCCACAATTCAAATCATAGAAAATATGTCTATCCAAAAAAATCACATTTTTTTACATTTAGAACTGTAGATACAACTTATACTTAATGCCATCATTAGAAATACCCAAATACAAATACATTTAGTTTGTGGTTCTTCTTTGGCCACAAGGAGTTATTCGAGGTGCCATGTGATTACTTATTCATGTATATGGTATTTTCGTTAGGATAGAGAGAGGATTATAGGTTGTGGAGTTGTGGTGTTTGGCGTGCCTATGTTAGTTTTTCAGTTTGGTTTCTTTGTTGTCTTGTTTCCGTTAGGGTGTCTTTTTGAGGATGGTTAGTTTTATAGCTTCTTTTCGTTGGGGTGCATTCTTTGGGATGACTAATTTTATAGCTTGGTTAATCGTTTCAATTTAGGTAATTCATGTTCTTTAGGTTTTCTTTGTGTTTGTTGTATCTCTAGCTTCTTGATAGTTCTAATAAATTTATGTTGTTAAAAAAAAAAGTTATGTCAAAAAATGTATAGAATATCTGTTGAAAAGGGTTCAACATTCATGGTTTAACAATTCATTCTTAATTTATGTAGACACTATTACTTGTGGGTACTGATACTTCAGCAGCAATAATAGAATGGACGATGTCACTTCTCCTAAACCACCCTCACATTCTCCATAAAGCTCGAGCAGAGGTCGATCAACATATAGGACAAGAGCGCTTAATACAAGAAACTGATCTTCCTAAACTAAAATACTTACAAAACATAGTCAATGAGACACTTAGATTATTTCCTACAACTCCACTCTTCATCCCACACGAGTCTTCCAAAGACTGTACCATTGGAGGCTACAACATACCCCAAGGAACAATGTTATTGGTTAACACCTGGGCTATCCATAGAGACGCGAAGGTTTGGGATGACCCTACAAGTTTTAGACCGGAAAGATTTGAAAGGCCAGTTGGTGAAGGGTATAATTATATACCGTTTGGGATGGGAAAAAGGCAAAACCCTAGATCTGGACTTGCTAATAAAGTGGTTGGTATTGCTTTAGGTGCATTGATTCATTGTTATGAGTGGGAAAGAATTAGTAAAAAGTTGGTTGATTTGAATGAAGCTAAAGGGTTGATCATGACAAAGAATAAGCCATTAGAGGTCATGTGTAAAGCAAGGAAATGTATGTTTAATGTTCTGTTAAAAGTATTATATGATGCTCCGTAGAACTTTGGTTATATGTCATAGAACTTTGGTTATATGTCATATATGGGAAAATATATGTTAGGGTCCGTTTGTTAAGAGAGTTTGGGATTTAAGGAATGCAATTAGGGTTGAATAAGAACATTTGTTATAAGGGCGTACGTATTATGTAATACTATGATAGATTAAAAAGTACACTATTTGAAATCCTCATTAGTTTAGTAGGGTTTCAGAAATAAAGCTTCCATTTTTCTTATTGAAGATTGTGCAAGAACTTTTCAACCACATATTAGTAACATTTTGTATTAATAAATTATTTGATTTAAGATCATTTGAGGATCAAACTTTTTTTACATACTAAGGGACTAATCTCCACCCTCCATCTTTATTTGATCTAATGAATGAGATTAATCCCAACAATTTAAAAAACCCACTTTCATCCTTTTTTTTCAAATATTAATATCTTTCAAACCGTTAATCGTTAAGCGAAAAAAAATATGCCGTTACGACGAGCATTTAATTATCTTTCTATAGATAGGCAATTTGATTATATTTTCGACAATTTTTTTTTTTCATTTTTTTACGTTTTTTTTCGTGGCCGAAAAAATCATATATGATATTACATATCATATATGATATATATGATATATCATATATGATATTACATATCATATATGATATTATATGTAATATCATATATGATATATCATATATATCATATATGATATGTAATATCATAAATGATATATCATATATGATTTTTTCGGCTACGAAAAAAAACGTGAAAAAAATGAATTTTTTTTTTTTGTCGAAAGTATATCAAAATGCCCGTCTATAGAAAGATAATTAAATGCTTGTCGCGATGGTGTAATTATTTTCGCTTAACGATTAACGGTTTAAGAGATATTTAAATTATAAAAAATGGGTGAAATATTAAATGCTTTTAATCTCAACCATTGATTTCTTTTTAGATGGATGGTGGGGATGAGTCCCTTGGTATGTGAGGAATGTTTGGTTTCTAAAATAACTCGACTCATAAATTATTTGTTTACTTTTCAAAACTTATTAGCTCATTTTCTTCTATTATTTTTTTTTAAAATTTTAAATAATTACAAATCCATCTTCTAAACAAAACTTCAAACAAATAAAAATTTAAACAATCATTTATTTACTTCTTTTTTCTTTTCTATCAAAGCTAAACCCATTTTCAATCTTACGTGCATAACAAACGGACCCTTAGTGTATATAGCGTAGAATATAGAATGTGATACTTTAGATACTTAATTTGTGTTTCAAGTTTGATGAGTTTGTGTAGGATTTTCAACCAATAAGAAGGTTCTTGGATTGCATACCTAGATATAGGTTGTAAGGGCATCGACTATATATAAGAGTTCTGTGAAAAAATTGTAAAAATCTTGAAAATGTATATATCTTAATTCAATTACAATGAGACTTCATTTTTATATCTACATGGGTAGAATATATATGAAATACAACCTCTTTATAATCCCAACACATTAATGTATATGTTTTGTAAAGCACTTTTACCATGACAAAAAAAGGTTTACAAGATTATAAGGTATATAAATTAATGATATGTTTCCTAATACATATAAAGCTTTATAAAACATCACCCAAGTAGACACCCTAAGAACTTATGTGAAATTTGAATTAATATAAAAACAAAATTTGAAAATACATTATAACTTTTAGACATACAAATTAAAATGGGTATTAAAAATATAAGCATGTTTCTTATAAGTTCAATAACAAAACAAAAATAATATTTGTGACCACTAAATTCTATTTTATTTTAAAATTGCGCATGATTGTTATATTCACGAGAAATTAAAATGGAGGATACAATGAATCTCGTAATTAACGAATCTGGGCCTCGTGATTAGGTGTACATTTAGGGTGTGTTTGTTAATTTTATTGGTAGGTTTAGGATAGGATTAGGATTTTGTTTAGGTTAAAAAGAAAATATATGAGATCGAGTAATTGAATGATTGTATTAAAAGTAGTTTGTTTTATGTTGGGTTAGGATTATAATTAAAAGTTTATATAGTATTTTTTTTTTTTTTTTTTTTTTTTTTTTTTTTTTTTTTAAGATTAAAAGAAAACATAAAAGTAAAAAATAAGTGGTATATGAATTAAATAGAAAATAATATATGGTTGCTAAAAGTTATACAATTTTCAGAATTAGAAAAGAAAATGGTGTGAGACCTCTATTAGTGATTACATCTACTAAACACTATATTTTGACTCAAATCCTAATCCTAAAAGCAAAACCTTCGAAACAAACTTGCCTTTGGCATATTAAAATTTGTGAACCAATGATATATTCTTATTGTTCTTCTTTTTCTTTTGTGGGATTGGTAAAAAGAAAATATATGGGACTAATTGAATAATTGTATTAAAAGTTGTTTATTTTATGTTGAGTTAGGATTAGAATTAAAAGTTTATATAGTATTTTTTAAGATTTAATGAAAACATAAAAGTAAAAAAAAAATAGATGGTATATGAATTAAATATAAAATAATATGTGATTGCTAAAAAGTTATACAATTCTCAAAATTGAAAAAGAAAATAGTATGAGACTTCTATCAGTGATTAAATCTACTAAATACGATATTTTGACTCAAATCATAATTCTAAAAGCAAAACCTTCGAAACAAACACACCCTTAAGTCCTTTTATACCTTTGGCCTATTAAAATTTGTGAACTAATGATATATTCTTATTGGGTTAACATACCTGCTGTGAACATAGACAATTTACCTGCTACAAAGGTGTAAATATCTTTTATATTTACATTTAATACCCTTCAAATATTATCACTTTACATTAATGACCATTCGTTTATGCCCTGCAGCATATATCATTCCCTGCTGCTTACAATAGGGATGATTTCCCCTATTCTCATTGTTCTTCTATTTCTTTTTTCGGACAATGAAGCGATTATTTATGGATGGATCTTGTTATAGAAGATTAATTAGCTTTTAATTACCTCATCCATCCTAATTTTTATTGTCAACATTTTCTCTTTAACTTGTCCTAAAATAATTGTCTACTACTAAAAACAGAAGTGGAAATTGGTAAAAGGCATCTAATATGGTGATTTATGAAAATGTTTATAAAATTATGAAGATGACTAAAAACTTGTAAACCATAGTGAGCATCTATTTTAAGCTTGTATGACATGATAAGGTCTAGGATATTTAACCTTTTCATAACTTAATGCATTTGAATTATATAAAACTTGAAAATGTTTATACATAGTGAGGATAAGTTTATAAAACAAAAAAGTTTATAAATTAATGTAATAACACAATTATAAACCTTTAAAAAGTTTACTATAATGGAGCCCTAAGTTTACCATATTGCTCACAATCAAAATTAAATACAATATTAAATGAAAACATTAATTAATTGTTAAAGGGTAAACTGTATTTTTTGTTTTTACAAAAATCAAAGCAGTAATAATTTTCTAAACTGTGTGTTATTTGTCGCTGCACAATAATTTTTGGACAGGAGGAATCAGTAAGAAAAATATTTATGGTTTACTAAATAAGAAAATTATTTTGAAGGTTTTCAAGTCTTTTCGTAGAAACCAAAACCATAACTGACGAAAGAACAGTTAAAGATGTTGAATGCCCTATATGCATGATTTAGTACTAGTATCGTACCCGCGTTATGCTGTGATAATTAAAAAAGAAGAAATAATGTATGTGTCCATAGTTTTTCATAAACTTTAAGTGTCATATGTGACTTTTGTGTCGAAGATGTAGATATGTCTAAAAGAGGTGAGGAGAAAGAGAGAAATGGCTCACTATTTATAGGCAAACTGAGAACTGTTCACCCGGATTCGGCGGACCCCTTCCCAAAGGGATCCGGCCAGTGTAAAGCCAGAGATCCGGGTATCTGGTATCACCAGTACGGACTTTGGGTTACAATTCAGGGTTTTAGGTTATGGGTTATGATCCATGGTTTATGTGATGTCATGCATGATGTCAAAGACATCTTTGGTAATGGGTTATGGAATTTGGGTTATGGGTTATGGACTTTGGGTCATGGATCATGTGTTTTACCCATTTAGGTGTCATGCATGATGTCATGCAATGGGTCATGGGTTATGGATCAAGCTCCATGGGTTATGGATTATGGACTTGGTTTTGGGTCATGGATAGTCCAAGTTTTTCCTAGTTTCTTTTTACAATTTGCATGTATTTTATAAACTGTAAGTATCTAAGTTACTTAAGTGTTTTTATATAATGGTTTTGGTTTTATGTAAACTTATTAACTAAACATGTTTTAAGGTTTATTTTAGTGAAATGAGTTAGTAAACTTTTGGCTCAAAGCGTTACGTATTTTATTTACCTCGTTAAAATGATTTTACGATTGCTATCGACAAAACATTAGAAGATCGTAAAATATAAATAAACGTTTTTAAGGTTTATTTGTATTAACAATCTCCCCCGTTTTGTTGATGACAAAACGTAAAATTATTTTAAGTAAAACGATAAAATTCATAAGTTTTGAATTTAAGTTTTTACTCTTTTCTCCCCATTTTTTTCGAAACAAAAAGAGTGTCGAGAAGAAACTAACCCGAATGCAAGTTTTTTGAAAAATAAATGAAAGAGATATGTAAAATGGAGTAAAGAGAGTAAAGAAGTGCTTAGTTGCTCCCCCTTGACGGTTGCTCCCCCTTGTTGAGGACGTCAAGTAATTAGGAAGACTAAGACGTGATCTTCGCAAGTTTTTGCAATGGTTTTGCTTGGACGAAAGCTCACCCTTATTGAGGGCGTCAAGTACTCCATGTGTATTTTTTTGAAAATCTACAAAACAAATGTTACAAAACAAGTATATGGTGTGCCTTTGCTGAGAAATGTATTGCATAAGAGTTCTGTTAGTCCTCGGAGTGCCCGGATCCACCGGATCCTTTTCAGAAAGGATCCGTCGGGTATAAACTGAGGGATCCGGGTACCTGCAACTTGTTAGCACCAGTAAAAGAAATAAAATGGTATGAAAACAAGTAATAATCACACCAACATGCTCACATAATCATGTAGATTCATTTAATAAAAAATAAGAGAAATGATACAACTTTGGTCAATTCTCTAAAACTAAGGAAATGATCTAACATGAAGAAGAAAAATCCTAGTGATATAGGTTAGGCCTAAGACTAGAGGAGGAAGACCACTTGTGCTTGCACTTCAAGGTTTCTAGGGATGGTTAGGTTTGGTGATGTCTTCTAGACATTCAAGTAGGTGATGAAACATGAAACACATTTCATTGCGTAATTCATGTACCAAGGTTTGGGTATGTTGGCAATGAGAGCAAGTCTCCTCATGACTTGGTTGGTAAGGGCCTAAGATAGAAGGTTATTGAGGCATGTTTGAGGTGGAAAGACCTAGGTGAGGAGGTTATGGATGTACCACGGGTGTTGGGGAAGAAGTATGTATGGGAGGAAGTGTGTCATTGTTTGGTTGAGGTGGTTGAGATGGTTGACATCTTCTCATTACCAATGGTCCATTTGAGAGTTGAGGAGAGGAAGGCAAGTTTGCTATGGGTGGTGGTATGCTTATGTCAACACCTATGTTGTGAGAGGGGAGTTGAGTGGTCATTCTCTCAATAGAAAAGAATGTGGGCAAAGGTGGTGGATTGAAAGGTCTAGGAGGTAAGTCCTCCAATGTGTTCAAGAATGGGTGAGGAGAAGTAGGAGGTATGGCAAAAGAAAGGAGTTGAGGTTGAAGAGGTGAGGCTTGTGTTGGTTGAGTTGAAATAGGTGTTGGTTCAAGAGAAGCAAGTTGTAGTGATGGTGGTTCAATAGATGGAGGAGTTTGGATATAGTTTGAAGGAGGTGTTCTAGTAGAGGGTGTTTTAATGGGTGAGGTTTCGGTTGAGAATATTTCATACACAATACGTGAGGTTTTTCTTGGAGGGCTTCTAGTAGATGATCTTTCACTTGGTGCTTTAGTCATGTTTTAAGATGAGTTTAGAATGTGAGTTTACAGTAGAAGAATGGTTGTTAAGGTGTAGTTTTGAAGCACCAACACAAGTGGTTTATATAGTGAAAGATCAAGTGAAGGAATTAAATCCTAAACCACTAAAATCCTTTAAATTGCAATGATTTGCATGCACAGGGGTCAACTACAATGATTCAATCTTCTAGGAGATTTATTAAAGGAAATGTGGAGTGTTTGAATGGATAAAGTTGAGTTTTGAAAGACTTTGATTGATCATACCTGTATCTGTTTGCCCGGATCCACCGGATCCTTTTCCAAAAGGATCCGACTAGCTTTAGCCAAGGGATCCGGTTAACAGAACAGAGGAGAAGGAGAAATTATTAGGATCTAGCTATTGCAGCCCTATATTTCTTTTTGAAAATAAGTGTGAAAAAATGTCTTAAATAAAGAATCCTGAGTGGTTTAAGACTAATGATGAGGGGTTGTCATTAATGGACTTTTAGAGAGAAGAAATAAGGCTAAAGAAGACCAATAAGTGATTGAGGGTAAAGATAATCATATCACTAGGTGTTTAATGATTGTAGGATTCAGAGAAAGGTGAAATGGAAAATTTAAAAATTCTTTAAAAATTATAAGAATTAAAAGATTGATTTTAGAGCATTTTGAGATAAAGATGGTTGAAATAAATTTATGAAAAAATTATTTATTGTGTAAGTAAGTATATTATGTTTAGAGAAAGGTGATGCAAGAAGTGAAACTGAATAATGGAGATTATCTTAGAGATAATAAATCATAAACATCTCGGAAGAAACTTAAGTTATTCCTAATGGATCAAAAGAGCTACTAACCTCAAGGTCAGCTCAAATGTGACTAATAGGATATGGATAACTAGTGTAATAAGGTTAGGAAGGTTGAGGGGGATAAGAAGTGGTGTAAATTTCTCTCCATTTGTCCGGATCCATTCTGAAAGGAATCCGGCCAGTTATATCTAAGGGATCCGGCTTCTGAGACATATTTGTTTACAGTGGGCTCGCCAAACTCTACACACGTATCGAATATAATCACTAGTGATTCAATCAACAATCATACATAGATACAATTCTGGTATAGCAAGTAGAGCATGTAAGAGGCACATATAGACAATCAAAGTGAGATAATGACCAACTCTTGATATATGATCAAGAGTGGTAAAATTTTCCTACTAGGTTAATTAAGTTACTAGAAGTGCTTATGTTCTACACATTATGCTACCATACGTCAAGGACATACTATCACAGATATTACATGTTCAAATGACAAATGACCATAATTGTTAAAAGGCATTCACTAAATTGTTTTAAACTTTTTCAACCTACAACATTCATTTTCTCTTTACCTCTTCTTCTTTCCCATGTTTGATATGAAGTGAGTGAGACACTTGAACATACCCTTGGTTTGCTTGAACTTCACGATTTCATTTTGAATTCTTGGGAGTTGATCGATGTATGTTATGGAAAACTAGAATGGGGGTTGAATAGTTTTTACTGTTTTAAAATTAATTCGCTTTGTATACTTAACGTGATTCCAAAGTAAAGTAAACAATCAAGCACACAAACAAGTAATATAAGTAAAGAAGTAAAGAGAGGAAAGATCAAACCACACAACACAGATGTTTATAGTGGTTCGGCTACAAGGACTCTCTTCCTTGCCCTACTCCACTCCTCGAGCCTCTAACTCGAGAGTTTTTCTTCACTAAAAAGCAAGCTCCCTTCTAAGCGGAGAAAACCTTTACACGTCGCTTACTCTTTATCTGGTACTAAACTAAACACCGGGTTCTTTACAAGGGTACAACCACTCCCGTTGGTTCTTTACATGGGTACAACCACTCCCGTTGGTTCTTTCACAAGGGTACAACCACTCCCGACACTCTTTGTGTTTTAAGGACTAAAACACTAACCAAACTCTACTGAATAAATGATACAAACAATGATGTGTGAACTAAAACAAAATCACACAGACTCTATACTAAAGGATAACAACAGAAGGTTGATCCTTATATGCTGTGATCTTCTTTGCTACAAAAGGAAAGATCAATGAAATGAAAGAATGATATGGGTTAGTGATATGTAAATGAATGAGTATGTATTTAAGCTATATGAGTGATGAAAATGCCCAAATGATCAGCTTGCTATTTATAGGCAAACTGATCAACAACTGGCGGATCTGGCGGATCCCAAAAATTGGATCCGCCCTTGTATGGCTTTTGATCCGCCATGTTAGGACAGCTAAGAGATTTGAGAATCTTTCCATATCTTGCCATATCTTTCCATATCTTCAAATGTCAACTCTTTAGCTTGAAGATCTAAACAAAATATCACAAAATCTTTCCAAGATTGTGTTCATGATGCATGCCATGATGTCATCTTAATATTTAAGAAATAAAGTTTCTAATTTAAGAAATAAACATGTAAATGTATGTAATGTTATTCCTAGTAAACTTGTAATGTGTAAATGTGTTTTAAAAGACTTGTCACTATAAATGTAAAAGACTTAATCTTATTTATTCTTTTGCTTAAAGATAAACTTTGTATTTTTCATTAACAAAATTAAGCGAAGATCGTAAAATATAAATAACGTTTTTGGGACGATATTTGTATTAACAATCTCCCCCTTTTTGTTGATGACAAAACATAAAGTGTATTTTTAAGTAAAGAGCTTAAATAAAGGATGAGTCTTTTAAAAATATAGATTAAGTTAGTTTATGCAAGTTTTAAAATCTATTTTAAGCAAAAAGTATGCACTGTGATGTTTCACAGTAATGGGAACTTAATCATTTCTCTCCCTTTTTGTCGAAACAAAAAGAAGATATGCGTAGCGGAATACGATTTTGAGAACTTTAAAGCTCCCCCTTGATTTATACTCCCCCTAAATGGAGTAACAAGGATATGATGTATGATCCTACAAAATAAATTGTTAGAATATGATATGCTCCCCCTTGATGTATACTCCCCATTGCTAGGGTACCAACGTATACATTTCAAGAGTATGAGATGCTATAAAAGAAAAGTTAGTAATGAAATACTTCAATCAAGAAGCACAATGCATATGTATTGGTCGACCAAACAAGAAGGTCAACCCATTTGACTTTAAAAAGTCAAAATGAAGTGTCTGATCAAAATTTAGTACCTAATGTACATTTGATCAAAGCATTATGTGAAGTTAAAAACAACTATACTATGATGTTAGTAATCTAAAATAAGATAATATGCTTAATGTTGATCACCCACAAGCATAAAAACATAACATTCATTACTTAGAAAAATGATGTTACATTTAAACAAAGAAAATAAATCCTAAAAAAGAAAAATTCTAAAACAACATCCTAAAAGTTCCTATAAGAGGAAACTAAAAAGCTCCTATTGAGGAGGATGAGAGATTGCATTGAGACGCTCGAGAATGTGGTTCAAGATGAACCTCATTTCATTTTGGAGCTCATGGACCAAAATGTTGGTCCTTTGGGCCAAATGAGTTGTCCTCTCGCAATGAGAGCAATCATGTCTTGGTAAACCGGGAGGAAGGGTAGGCTCATTGTTTTGTGGTGGTGATTGGTTGCTTGATGGTGGTGGTGGTTGTTGGTGAGATGATGGTGAAGTTGGGATGGAGTTCATCAAGATGGTTTGGAGATCCATTGCTTCATCAAGGCGGGAATCCACCATATTAGAGAGAGCATGGAGGCGGGCGAGTTCCTCGTTGATCTCTTTGTGGAAAACTAGAAGGGGGGTTGAATAGTTTTACGTCTTTTTAATTTATGAAAACTTTTGTTTACTTTTTAAAACTTCAATTCTATCTTATGTGAATTCAACTCTTGATCAATATGAACAAATATAAACAAATATAGATAAGCAATGCAAGTAAAGTAAATATAATGAAATGAAAGAAAGAGATGGAAAGATCAAACCACAACACGAAGATTTATAGTGGTTCGGCTACAAGGACACCTTCCTTGCCCTACTCCACTCCTCGAGTCACCTACTCGAGAGTTTTCTTCACTATGTCAACAAACTCCCTTATGGCGGAGAAAACCTTACACAACTTTAGCTTACACCGGCTTAACGACACAAAGCTAGATGTCGAGTTCTAATCGTAGCTAGAACCAATCTCACGACTTGTACACAACTTCTACACAACTTAATCACGACTTCTTCATGACGGCTTCACGACTTCTTCTTCACGACTACTTCACGACTACTTCACAACTACTTCTACACTACTTCTTTACAACACAACTAGTTACTTATACTTAGATCTACTTATCAGAACTATACAACACTTTACACAACTACAATGATGATATGGGTTAAACTATAATACTTCTTCTCTAGTTGAAGGAGTATTCTTATTTTGCACTTTGATGGTGGAAGCTTGGATCACTTAGAAACCAATGCTTAAGAGAATATGATCAAAGGGTTTTTGAAAGGATTTACAAGATTTAAAACAGAATGTTTGGGTGTGCAAAAGGTGAGTAAAAATCCAGGGGAAGGCTGGTATTTATAGGCAGAAAAGCTGGATAGCTGGGAGCTACTGGAGCGGGGGCGGTCCCCTTAATTTTAAGGGGGCCGCCTAGTATAATTAAGGGGGCCGCCCCTCCCTAGCCGTTGCCCAGATTTGTCTTTTTGTGGGGAAGGTTTTTCTGGAACATTTTTATTGATTTTGGTTGAAAATTTAAATTCATAAATTTATAATGAATTAAACCTTTTTATTTATTACCAAAAATGTTTTTCTAAAAGATATAAAATGTTTTTGACATTTTATAAAAAATCTAGTGTTTAAGAAAATGTTCCTTTGATCATATAATGCATTAAGCATTAGTTCATTCATCCCTTAAGTGATTTGAGTTGTAGAAATAGATATTTACAACTAAATACTTGTTTACGTCATAATTTTCCGATTAATGATTTTACATTTTGTGATTATCAAAACGTAGAGATATCGAAAAATATTAATAACGTGTTTAGGCATTATTTATATCAACAATCTCCCCCTTTTTGATGATTACAAAATCTAAACTCATTAAATCTAAAAATTAGTTTTTAGACTAGTATTTAGTGAGTTTACATCTATTTCTCCCCCTTTTTGTAGAATCAAAAAGGTTTAACCGACAAGTTTTAAGTGTAAAAGTGTCGTATGAGAACTCCCCCTTGATGTGTACTCCCCCTCGTTTGGGGGCACCAAGGAAACGAGCTATGGAACGCTTGCAAGAAAAATGTTAGAAGCACAAGTATATGTAACAACAATAAGCAAGCATATAGAATAAGAACATTCATTTAATAAAAGTGTTGTGTATAAATACACAACCAAGAAGATTACAACATGAGGCATGCAAACATTCAAACAAAAAACAACTAATGATACTACATAATCGTCCTAGGAGTACATGATCTTCCATGGAGCTTGCATACAAAAAGGTTTTGAAAATTATTTTTAAGCATTGCATATGCTTAATTGGGTGAAAATGGAGGTGGTGGTGGTGTAGTGGGTGAAGGTGGTGGTGGTGGTGTAGTGGGTGAAGGTGGTGGTGGTGGTGGGTTGGTAATCATGTGTTCAAGAGATGAAAACATGTAGTGTATCTCATCTCTAAGACCAAAGATTATGGTCCGGTTATGGATGCAACAAAGACAATTGTCACCATGGGCTTCAAGCAATGCCCAAGGTATAGGAAAGAATGGTTGTGGGGTTGGTGATGGTGAGAAGTGAGCATCAAGAGGTGTGATGGGTGATAAGGAAATGGCAAGTTGGGTGTATGAAGGTTCTTGAGTGGATGGTAGTAATGATGCTCTTGGTGATGATGTTAGGTGAGTGTTGATGTAGTCATTGATGGATGAAGTGGATGGTATGGAGGAAGAGGATGCTCCATGGGTAGAGGGTGTTTTTGATGGAGCATTTGGTGCACTTGGGGATGAACATTGAGATGGTGGTGATGGAGTTTTGATGTCATCTTGGTTAGGTCTATGAAAGGTTGTTTTGGTGGTATGATGACAAGTCTTTGCTTCCTTGGAGTCTTAGAGATGGAGGATTTTGGTGATAACATGGTGGTTTTGGATGGTGAAGGGTGATGGAATGAGAGGTGATTATATGGAGGGAATTTATAATATGAAAATGTGGTTGGTTTAGGTTAATTTTTGAGGTTTTATAGGAAGATTCCAATACCAGTTCGTCCATAAGGAGAAATGGTAGCTGGGACTAGATAAAAGGGGTCACATGATGCAAAAGAAAACAGTGAATTTTGCTTCCCAGATGGCCGGTCCCCTTAATTGCTAGCCGGCCCCCTTAAAATTAAGGGGACCGCCTAGGGAATTAAGGGGGCCGCCCATTTGCTGTTTTCCCAGGCGACCAAATTTGAAAAATTCCAGAAAAGGGTCATTGTTAGGATGTATTTGCAGCAAGCTTCATTTGAATCATGTACAAGAAGAATTATTATATAGTGGCATAAACATGTTTAAATAGGCATGCATACATTTAGACTAAAAATAATCTTATTATAGAATAAGCATGTTATTTAATCATTAACAAGCATATCAATTTAAGCATAGCATTTAAAAACTAATCAAGAAAATAGATACTAACATACTATAACATGCAAGAAATAAATAATTCTCAAATACAAAATAAAATGTCTAAACATAATATTGTTCAAAGAAGCCAACTTCCACATCTCATCTCTTCTTCTTTCCGAAAATATTCTTGAAAGCTTTTCCTATCGACTTGAAACCACCTCTAACTTCTTGATGCATCTGTTGAGTTGTGTTGAGTAATGCGGTTTGTCGTTCAAATAGGATTTGTTCGGTTTGTTCGGAAGGACGAGGAACTTGATAATCGGAATAGTTAAGTTCCGGGAGATTGTCCACGAACCTCGTGGGAGATGGAGTACTGACACGTGAGGTGCCTTCCTCCTCCTCATCATCATCTCCCCGATGACATGTGGAACTACGAGGTGCGTAGATATTAGGGTGTCTAGATTTGCCCTTGTCACTACGAGATCGACGAAGTTGGCTACGAGATAGAGGGCGTAGGACGGGATGAACGAATAGATAAGCATTACTCTCAAGATGAGGGAAATGTTCCATTACATAACGATAGAGACGGGTTAGGAACATGCCATAGGGAAGGTTGGCGTTGGGAGTGTTTTTGGCTGACATGATGCGATAGACAAAGAGGTAAGCCAAATTGTATTGTTCTTCTGCAACAATACAATACAACATGTGAGCAATGCTCGCCGTGAGATGATCACGGTGACCACCGGTACCGAACGCATTCTCACGAATGAGTTCTTCCCAACGCTTCATGTCGGGGCTTAGCTCTTTAAGAATGATTTGGTTTTCATGAATTTCGACATTTTTTGACTTGATCCTTCGGCTAGTCATACCACGTTCTAGCTCGAGAAGTCCACGAATCTGGTCAGGAGAAGGAATATCAGAATAGTACGGACCATTCTGAGGCTGATTTTTCTCAAGAGATGAGAGATCCCATTCATTTGAGAAAACGGCTTGACCGTTGTAATAAATTTGGAGAATTTGACCAAACTGAGCTAGATCGAGAGTGATAAATTCGTTTTGGATCATAAAGGAAATAAGAATATAGCCATATGAATCGGTTTGCACCGTCACTTGGCTATAGAAGTCTAGAACGAAGCGAGGAATGATTGGCTCATTTATTTTGTAGAGACAATCGAGACGAACATTTGAGAACATTCGCTCGATTTGATCGGATTGATAGAAAGATGGATTGACAACTCTATCTTCGTGAATGTTTCTATTTTCGATGGGTCGATAGAGACATGCAATAGAAGGAGATATGCCGGGAGTTTCGGAGACTTTTGGAATGTAGGCCTTGGTTTTGGAAAGATCACCGACTGTAGCTTTAGGCATTTTCACAAAATGTGTTGCTAATCAAGATACAAGTGTTTGCCCCTTGCGAAATTAGTCGGAAGTGGTGATTTGGTGAATGGTTTTTGAGGTTTTGGTCGTTCACAGCAGAGGGAGAGAAAGAGTGTTTTGTGAAATGGGATGTTTGGCAAAAATTTTAGAAGGAAAAACCATTTTGGTAGCATCAGATGGCCGGCCCCCTTAAACATTAAGGGGGCCGCCCCCGTTTACTAGCCGGTCCCCTTAAACATTAAGGGGGCCGCCTGCCAAAATGGATTTTTTGTCAGGTTTAGTTTCTGATAACCAAATATTTTTATGTATATAGATAGATTTATTATATATCAAAAATACGTTGGGTTTTATTGGCACGAGGAAGGAATACTTGACATTTTATTAACATTTTGTTAAGAAAATATTTCTTGAGAATTTTGGATAAAATGATCAAGATGTCAAGTCGCAAAGGTTTTAGGGAGTGAGAGTAAATGTGCATATATATATATATATATATATATATATATATATATATATATATATATATATATATATATATATATATATATATATATATATATATATATATATATATATTGTGTGTAAACGTGGGATGTTGAATAGAGTCGAGAAATGATGAGGTAATGACGGAGATAGGTGCTGACGGCGATGGGAGTTTGTTTCATCCATAGTTTTCTTGACTCGACGGTCGAAGTGCTACTTCTACGTTAATCCACTTAACTCACTTCTTTTCATCACCATGAGTTATGTGATAGTGGACACGGAAGATTTTCGTGTTGAACGTTAAAGTTCAAAAGAGGCAAAGGGGGAAGAAAAGGTTCGAGGACGAACAATTTCTTTTAGTTCTAGATAGTCAACAAATGACGTATCTAGGTTATGTGCGGATATATTTATATATGTATATAGTATATTTATATATGTATTTATATTAGATATATGTATAAGAGATTATCTTCTAACTAACACGCAAGAACCAACTAAACTATGCATTAAAACTTACGGGGGCATGCAATTTGCTAGTTCCTTAGTCCTAAGCATATAAAATAGAGTAAGACATGAAAGAAAGGCGTACCTTTTAGTCTTCAATAAGTAGTCTTCAAGCACTTCAAAAAGTTTATGTTGACTCATAGAAGTCAATCAATGGAGAGATGCCGAAATTCCCGATGAGTGAACACTTTAGCCACTTGGTCCCCATTGTCCAATTTGTCCATAGTTGTTTGGACTGAACATGGTTTGCAATTGACTAGGATGCATGTATGGTGGAAGTATTCCCCAAGGATTGAAACTTGGTGGATTTGAATAATTCCACATTGGGTGAGTATTATTTTGACGGTTTGGTCTATTTTGGTTTCTTCTAGGTTGAGGTGTTTTAGGCCGAGGGTGAGGACTAGGTGGTCTTCTAGGAGGAGGTGTTTTTTACCTAAGCTTTGGTTTAGAGTATTCTACTTCGGTTTTTAAAGATGGTTTGTAGAAAGCTTTTATTTCCTCATTATTAGCTATGGGTATTTTTCTATCTTTTATAAGTATATATTTAGGCTTTGACTCTAATATTTTTTTATTACTAGTTTCACTTTCAAACTTTACATTTTTAGTTTCACTAGTTGTAGCCTTAGTTGAGTTAAATCCTAATCTGGTTTTATCTCCTGATATTCTTTGAATGCTTATTATATCCCTAAGTGAATTACTACTATTTTCAAATTTGTTAAGTCTACAAATTTCTTCCTTAAGTATTTCGTTTTCATTTTTAGTTTCTTGACATGTTTTACATTCAAAGACTTCTTTGCCTTTTTCTAAGTTATGTAGTTTAATTTTTAATTCTAGTATTTCTTTTTCTAATTGGTTATTTATGTGTTTTAGTGATTTATTTTTAGTCATTACTTTTTGACCTAATATACATAACCTATTATATTCGTTATCTAGGTCTTTTTCATCTAATGATAAATTTTCATCACTAAAGTATTCGGTTTTGGAACGTACCTCACTTGATGTCTTAGCCATAAGACACTTCTTTTCTTTTGTGGTTTCTTTCTCGTCTTCGTCACTGTCACTCCATGCTCCTCCAATGAACACCTTTTGGTTTTGCTCCTTTGACATTATAGGACATCTTCCAATGAGATGATTTGGATCACCGCATTTGAAGCACTTCCTCTCGCTCTTGCTACCTTTGTCGTCTTTGTTTCTTTGGAGTGTTTTCCTTTCGTCATGTGGTTGTCTAACGAATCTTCCTCGTCTTTTGAAAAACTTCTTGAAGTCTCTTACGGCCATGGCATATTCTTCATCATCACTTTCGGAGGTTGAGCTATCCTCGTCACTTGATGCTTTCCTAGCTTTCAACGCGATTGACTTGCTTTGCTCTTTCTTTCCTTTGACCATCTCGGAGTCTTTCTTGATTATTGCTTCGTAGACTTTCAAGTTGCCAATCAACTCGTCAAGTTGAAGAGTTGACAAGTTCTTCGATTCTTCAATCGCCGTAACTTTAGCTCGCCATTTTGGATGAAGAGCCCTAAGAAATTTCCTGACAAAATTCTTACTAGAAAATCTCTCATCAAGTGCCTTTAAACTTGTGATGATTGTGTTAAACCTAGCAAACGCATTATCAATTGATTCCTCTTCCGGAATCGTGAATTGTTCATATTGTTGAACAAGAAGATCTATTTTATTATCTTTGACTTGACTATTACCTTGGTGAGTTATTAGTAAAGAATTCCAAATTTCTTTTGCGGTTTCGCACATAAAGATTCTTTCGTATTCTTTATGTGGTAACGCATTAAAAATAACCATTTTAGCCTCATTATTTTTAGAAAGTTTTCTTTTTAAATCATTACTTTGTTTTTCAAAAGGTACAACTTCATCCTTTTTAGTTTCAAGATTATGTTGAATAGGTAAAAAATCACCATTAGTAATAACATGCCAAAGATCTAGATCTTTTGATTTCACATAAGTTTCGAATCGATTTTTCCAATAAAGAAATCCATCACTTTCAAATAGTGGTGGTCTTTGCATGGATTGCCCTTCTAAATATTTTTTCAGATTCCATTGATCGTTTCAAGTTTTAAAATATAGTTTATTTTAAAAATCTTGTTTAACCTGGCTCTGATACCAATTGTGGAAAACTAGAAGGGGGGTTGAATAGTTTTACGTCTTTTTAATTTATGAAAACTTTTGTTTACTTTTTAAAACTTCGATTCTATCTTATGTGAATTCAACTCTTGATCAATATGAACAAATATAAACAAATATAGATAAGCAATGCAAGTAAAGTAAATATAATGAAATGAAAGAAAGAGATGGAAAGATCAAACCACAACACGGAGATTTATAGTGGTTCGGCTACAAGGACACCTTCCTTGCCCTACTCCACTCCTCGAGTCACCTACTCGAGAGTTTTCTTCACTATGTCAACAAACTCCCTTATGGCGGAGAAAACCTTACACAACTTTAGCTTACACCGGCTTAACGACACAAAGCTAGATGTCGAGTTCTAATCGTAGCTAGAACCAATCTCACGACTTGTACACAACTTCTACACAACTTAATCACGACTTCTTCACGACGCGGGCTTCACGACTTCTTCACGACTTCTTCTTCACGACTACTTCACGACTACTTCACAACTACTTCTACACTACTTCTTTACAACACAACTAGTTACTTACACTTAGATCTACTTATCACAACTATACAACACTTTACACAACTACAATGATGATATGGGTTAAACTATAATACTTCTTCTCTAGTTGAAGGAGTATTCTTCTTTTGCACTTTGATGGTGGAAGCTTGGATCACTTAGAAACCAATGCTTAAGAGAATATGATCAAAGGGTTTTTGAAAGGATTTACAAGATTTAAAACAGAATGTTTGGGTGTGCAAAAGGTGAGTAAAAATCCAGGGGAAGGATGGTATTTATAGGCAGAAAAACTAGACAGCTGGGAGCTACTGTAGCGGGGGCGGTCCCCTTAAATAGGGGGCGGTCCCCTTAATTTTAAGGGGGCCGCCTAGTATAATTAAGGGGGTCGCCCCTCCCTAGCCATTGCCCAGATTTGTCTTTTTGTGGGGAAGGTTTTTCTGGAACATTTTTATTGATTTTGGTTGAAAATTTGAATTCATAAATTTATAATGAATTAAACCTTTTTATTTATTACCAAAAATGTTTTTCTAAAAGATATAAAATGTTTTTGACATTTTATAAAAAATTTAGTGTTTAAGAAAATGTTCTTTTGATCATATAATGCATTAAGCATTAGTTCATTCATACCTTAAGTGATTTGAGTTGTAGAAATAGATATTAACAACTAAATACTTGTTTACGTCATAATTTTTCGATTAATGATTTTACATTTTGTGATTATCAAAACGTAGAGATATCGAAAAATATTAATAACGTGTTTAGGCATTATTTATATCAACACTCTTCTTGGGTTTGTGGCTCATTTATCCACATTGCCTCATCAATGGCAATTAGTGTGGATGTGGGCGAGAGAGGTTGTGTTTAAGGTTGAGGTGGTGGTGCATCACGGTATAAAGAATCGTAGATATCCTGATAAAGCGGATGAAAAAGCATTGGTTCTTGACCTTCAAAGGTCATGGGTGGAGGATTGGTTGACCTTGGTGGAAGGTCTTCCAAGTCATCAAGATATGGATGTGGTGATGTAGGTGGAGTCCTAAATAATTCTAGAGGCTGAAGTTGTGGTGACTTTGGTGGTGAAGGTGATTTGCTAGGTTGAGTTGGAGCAGGAGGTGGAGTTGTAGCAACAGGTTTGATTGTTGGTGGTGGTGTGGAGATAGTGGTGTGAGATGGTGTTGGAGTAGCAAGATTGAGAAAATTCTCATTTGCGATTGGTGAAGAGATGTTAAGAGGGGATGATTCCTCCTCTGATAAGTTAGCTAAGTTTACGAAGCAACAAGGCTTAACACTAATACGAGCAGTTCTTTTTGGGGGTTTGCTAGTAGAGGAATTGCTTGATTTTGTCATGGTTAAGAAATGTAGCTAAAAAGGTACAAGAGGTATGTAGAGAAGATGGTGAGTGAGTGAGTTTTGATCATCCTGATCATCCTAATTTATAGACAGTAAGATTTTTGAAAGTTGTGTTTGGATTTGATGTAAATCCAATGGAGAATGTTGGTTCCTAATGATTTGGAACAGAAATTTGTGCTAGTCACATCATTTAAGTCAAACCATAGAGCTCAAGTTGAGTGAATTGTAGAAGATTTGCAGTTAATGCAAAGAGTAAGTGGAAAATCTGTTGATATGATGTTCCCACGGATTTGACGGATCCCAGAAAAGAGTTCCTTGCTTGTATTGGAAAGGTAACTCACATGGAAAATTTGAAAATTCAAATTTTGGTGGGAAATTGATTTATTAAGGTTCTAAGAGTTTCCTAAACATTCTAAGGAGTCTAATGATCAGTAAAGAGTATTCTAAAAACTAGAGTCCAAAATCTAACTAGCGGGATTAGTCGGGAATTTTTTGAAAATGTTACTATTGGTACCTGCGGATCCAAACGATAACAAAGACGGATCCAATTTTTGGGATGCGTGGAATCCGCAGGTTCAGGAATGGCGGAGCCAAGGGATACACTAGGCGGATCCAAAATTTGGGATCCGCCAAATCCACTGTATGAAAGTCCTAATTCTAAACAGAACGTATGTCATATTTTTTGTTTCTCGGTCAAAACCCGAAAAATCTCCTAAAACATATGTAATAGCTAATATGTAATACAAATATGCTAAATATATAGATTCTAACACACGTATACACATAGATTAATCCGATCATAATATCTTACCATAAAGGGAGTTAAGCCAAACGGGGGCTTAATCTCGGAAAATTGATAACAACATGTGTTATCGACCTGCAATTTAGAGTTAGTTCATACATAATTCAAGTACTAACATAATGTCTTAAGAACCATACATGTTCAACACATCATTGTTTGAAAACGTCTAATGCCAAACACTCCTTTCAACCTAACTTCTTGCTCAATTTCTTGTAGCCCTTGTGAAGTTTCATGATCCAACGCCCCAAATTCTTCACCATTCCTTTGGTTTTCCGAAATTCCGCCGATTCATTAGGGATTGGTGGAAGTTGACTTAAGTATTCCGGTGGAGAGATCCTAGAGTTGGGCAAACCATCATCTTCGCTCATTGATGATGATGATGATGATGTAGGAGGATGAGGACGTTTGCCTTTTGCAACCGCTACCCTATGATCACTTAAAGGAACAAAGGTGTGTGGAATCTCATTGTAGTCGGGAACAAATCCTAAATTATTTCTAGGAATGGGTGCAAAAGCTTTGTAGAGACGGGTCAAAAGCATCCCATAGGGCATTGCGGTGGTACCTTGAACCGGAATGTCCGCCATTCGCTTGGCGATATAGTATGCAAGGTTGAACGGTTGATGGTTTGACACACAATACATCATGTAGCAAAGGCTAGCATTGATGTGATCTCTATTTCCTACTGTGCTAATGACATTTGCCCTTAAAACTTCCTCAAGCTTCTTAAATTGAGGCTTAAGTTCATTAAGTTCCATGGCAAATGGGTCTCTATCTACTTGACGACCTCGATACATCCTAGTTTGGTTATTCATAGGTAAAAAGAGATGCTCACGAATGGTTTCTTTTGCAATCAATGGTGTGGCATATGGTGCCGTGCGATCAAGGTTAGACTCTAGAATGGTTAATGACCACTTGTCAGAATAGAAACAAGTTCCTTGATTTGAAACTCCTAAGACATCTCCAAATTGATCTAAAGGAATATTGAATTATAACCCGTTGACTCTGAAGTAGATATTCATGTATCCATAATCATTAGAACTAAGTCCAACACTAGCATAGAACTCGAGAATAAACCTAGGGATGATGGGCTCATCAATGTCTAGAAGACTATCGAAATGAATTGCGGCTAATTGCTCGCGGAGAATGGTGCCTACATAGAATGAGGGGTCTACAACCCTTCCCTCATGGACATATCGTTTTTCTAGTGCTTTATAAATATTAACTTGAGCCTCGGTGAGACCTTTGGTTTTCTGGTGTTTGGGAATGTATTTGATGGTGTTTTTGTGATCAAGAAAAATATATAGTTTAGTTGAAATTATCGAAAATACGTATAAATGTCTAGTGTGTGCCTACATGGGGACAATGTGGAGGTACGGTTATCTCGACTCCTTTTGATGCATGAAAATTTTGTTTATGCAAGTTTTATGATAAAACGAGAGATAACCCAAGCGCTCCTACTTCAATGTAGCTTCATTTGAATGTACCCGAAAATACATATGAGTTATGTATTCCCTTTAGCATTCAAGAGACATTATGCAAGTGATGTTTAAAACATATCGTTTATGTATTTGTATGAACAATGTTCAAAAACCGTTTTTCCTAGTCGTGAGAAGATTTTAGCAAAAATTTCTCATGGGGTTTTTGATGAATAATGATAATGTACTACAAGATGCAATTCCTAACTATGAAAAACATGATTTGTTATGCAATTTAGTAAATATGCTTCATGATTTTTCAAGAATTATGCATAAACCCCAAGTTTTGGTTTTGTGCATGAAATAAAAATCCTAGATGCAGATCAGGAATGTATTCATGATATGGATACTTACATTGATGTTTAGAGCTCAATTTGGTTGAGAAAGATGGCCTAAATTGTGAGTTTGGTGAATTATGGGTCGAGTTCCAGTAGGTGTTTATGTTTTGGAAAGTGTGATGAATAGTACAGGAGTTTATTTAATATATAAAAACCTGTTCACCAAGTGACGGATCCGGCGGATCCAAGAGAAGGGATCCGCCCTTGTTGTCGTTTGGATCTGCAGGATCAGAACACAGGTTTGGTTATGCCGTGTTTGGTTAATCTAAGGTTCGAGTTAAAGTTTAATCTACTCAATAGGTTCCATTAATCCTAAACCAAGTCTAAGATAGTTGAAAGGTTCTCTCTTGAGAGGTTTTGTGAGGATATCGGAAATGTTGTCCTCTGAGGAAACTTTCTCAATTGAGATGCTTCCCTTCTGAACATTGTCACGTAGGAAGTGGTGACGTATTTCTATGTGTTTGGTTCTAGCATGTTGGGCTGGATTTTTGCTAAGATCGATAGCTCCTTTGTTGTCACAAAGATGGGAATGTCGTTGAGTACAATTCCATAGTCGATGTGAAAACGTAGAGGGGGGGGGGGTGAATACGTTACCGTTTTAAAATCTTAAACTTGTTGTATCAAATGTCCATTTAAGCTTGTTCTAATATGAAATATGTTTCTAACTTGCATAAGTTAAAACATGTTATCACACAAGTATTATCAACAAGTCACACCACAATTAATCACATAATGCAAATATAAAAGTAAAGAGATAAGTGAAAGAAAGCGCCAACCGAACACGATGATTTATAGTGGTTCGGTCACGGATCTCCTCTCCGCCCTACTCCACTCCCCGAGTACCCAACTCGAGATTTACTTCACTAGATCAACAAGCTCCCTTCTCGGCGGAGAAAACCTTACATACGTCGCTTACACATTTTCTGGTACAAAGCTAAATACCGGGTTCTAGTTCGAGGTAGAACCAACCTAACGTCGCTTATACAATTACCGACACTAATCTAGATGTCGAGTTCTTTTACATGGGTACAACCACTCCCGTCATCGCTTATCCTTTTTCCGGTACTAAGCTAAATACCGAGTTCTTTACAAGGGTACAACCACTCCACTATGTTTTATGGCCCAACATAGAAACCTTGTGTTTTATGACACAAACACATAAACCATCTAATCTAGTATGATGTTTAAAATGATCAACAATGATCCATGACATAAGTGTATCATGGATATGAATGACTATTCTAAATGAACTTCCATTGTTTGGAAGTCTTCAATGAATGAAGATCACAAGCTCCCTAGACTTGTTGTGATGGATCTTCATATATGCAAGTGGAATCTACATGAACTTCTTGAATAAGAAGTCTTCAATCATTGAGGATGTCAAGTGCTCTTGAATCTTCATATGTTGGAATGCTATGATGGATTATGACTTCAAGATCTTCTAACCTTCATGGTGGATCAGGAAGTATGCTATGGATGATGTCTCATGATCTTGAGCTTGCTACACAGGATCATTAACAGTGTATGCTTACAACATAATGAAAGTTTGTAACGTTATGATCATTATGTAAAGGGTGATTAATCTATGAATCTACATGGTTTGCTACTGATCTAAGTGAGTGTAAAGGGTAAAGGAAATGTGTGTTCTAATGGCTTGGACAACGGGTAAACAATGGGCAACTATTTATAGGAAAAATGTAAAACAACCCACTGTTTTGAAAAAAGGGATCCGCGGGATCCGTCGGGATCCGCCCTTTATACAAAAGGGATCCGCCCTTTGTATCAAAGGGATCCGCGGGATCCGTCAAACCAGACAGCTAGCAAATCTTACCATATCTAACCATATTGCCATATCTTCAAAAGTCAACTTGTTAGCTTGAAGATCTAAACAAAATGTCACAAAATCTTTCCAAGATTGTGTACATAATGCATGCCATGATGTCATCCTAATATTTAACTAATAAAGTTTCCATTTTAAGAAATACACATGTAAATGTGTATATGTTGTTCCTAGTGAACTTGTAATGTGTATATGTATGTAACATGTATCCTAGTGATCATGTAGCATTTATATACTAGCTTAACTAATATATGTTTACCAAGATGTATCATGTTAGTTTGACACCTAAAGTGTACTTATCCTATTAAACTTAGAAAACATGATGTACAAGTAAAAATACTTGTATATGCAAAATGTGAAATGAGGTTCTAACTAGAATGGTTAGTCTTTTTAAAATACTTAATGACCTAGCCGTATTTTAAACATTCTAACTGGCTTGTTAAGGGTTTGATCATAATGCCACATAACAAACATGTACGAACCTGTGTTGTATCATACGAGGACTCGAGAGGTGTTGAATGTATGTTGAGACGAAATAAGATTACAAGTAACATGTATATTTTACGTTATGTATCAAGTTACATGTTTGTCATCACTCAAAACAAACGAGACTGCTTGCACTAGCAATCTCCCCAACGAGACTGCTTGCACTAACAATCTCCCTCTTTTTTGATGATGACAAAATATGTAAACGTGATAGAAAGTAAAATGTAAAAAGTTACTTGTGTCCGTACTACCTTTAACATTACCTTCTCCGTTTACACCTTTCTCCCCCTTTTGTCTAAGCAAAAAGGGTGTGTCCTTGGAGTTAACTTCATTTCTCCCCAAAATGGCTAGCTTGCATCATCCCTAGTGAAGTTGAATAGACTACTCCAATCTTCTATGGTTGTTGCGTCCCCTAGGTTGTTAGCGGATCCATGGATCAAACTAGACTCTTAACCTACATCAAGGTTAGTGATGTGCAACATAAAAAGAATATATATGAAAAATGCATGATGAATGAAATGCATATATAGCCAACGATACATGTGGGTAAGCAATGTTGGACTATGTTGACCTATCTCCTCCTTTTTGTCGAAACAAAAAGAAGATATGCGTAGCGGAATACGATTATGAGAAATTTAAAGCTCCCCCTTGATTTATACTCCCCCTAAATGGAGTGACAAGGATATGATGTATGATGATGCATGATCCTACAAAACAAATAGTTAGACGATAATATGCTCCCCCTTGATGTATACTCCTCATTGCTAGAGTACCAACGTATACAATTCAAGAGTATGATATGATGCATGATCCTACAAAAGAAAATTGGTGAGACTATGATATGCTTCTCTTTGATGTATACTCCTCATTGCTAGAGTGCCAACGTATACATATCAAGAGTATGATATGATGTATGATCCTACAAACCAAATGGTTAGACTATGATATGCTCCTCCTTGATGTATACTCCCCATTGCTAGAGTACCAACGTATACGTTTCAAGGATGAGAAATGCTAAAAATGATGAGTTAGTATATGATATACTCCCCCTCGATCTATACTCCCCGTTGCTAAGGTACCAACGTATAGAATTCAAGGTTGAGAAAAGCTAAAAATGATGAGTTAGTATGTGATAAACTCCCCCTCGATCTATACTCCCCGTTGCTAGGGTACCAACGTATAGAAATCAAGGTTGAGAAAAGCTACAAAAGAAAAATTAGTAATGAGATACTTCAATCAAGAAGCAATATGCATATGCAATAGTCAACCAAGAAAGGTCAACCCATTTGACTTCTAGAAAGTCAAAAATAAAGTGTCTGATCAAATTTTGTACCTAGTGTACATTTGATCAATGCAATGTGTGATGTTTAAGACAACCAATTGTGATATCAATCGTGATTATCTAGTAAACTGTTATAAAGAATGTAATCTTCTAATAAGAATTACATTTACAAAACAATGCCTATGATGAGGAAATGAAGTGGAGTTAAAGTTAGTGATGCTAGTGTTGGTGTTAGCTTACTAGTGATGTAATACCTGAAATTCAGATAACAAGTAAAATTACCAAATTACCCCTGATAATATAAAACCTTATTAAACAACTTATAAAATTCTGAAATAATTCCAAAACATCTGAAATCGAACTATATCTGAAACAAAATAATTTATGGGTCAATGTTACATCATTTTAAATATTCAAAAAAATAATCATACACATTTATTTTAAAAATTCCGAAAATTACAAATTAAATAAATATAATGTTTTAATTCTTTTTAATTAGATTATATGTAAAAATAAAATAAGGAAGGGATAAAGAAAATCAACCCAAATATTTCTTTGATTCTAAATCCCGAATTTATGGTCCTTCCCCCCCTAAAGTCGGTTCTCACAAGATAAAGTCAAATCCTTTTTATTTTCTCTTCAAAAACATAAACCGACTAAACATAACAAACCCTAGCGATCTAAATAATTCTACCAAATCAAGCACACGAATTCTGACCTTGGGCAAGTAATTTTTTGGTGTTCTTGGAGGTGCAAGGAGGCTAGGAAAATTAAGGGTTGCTGCGTTTTCTCCTTGGTTCGTTCTTATTCTTGATTTCTTGTCGAGTAGCTCTAAAACAAGGTAATAATTCTTGCGACTAAACCAAACGTTTTAAAATTAATATGAAAATTTTCCTGTGATCTTTAGATGTTATATGACTCATATAAAATATGTAAATCGATCCATGCATGCTAAATTATGCGAATGAAAATATAATGGTCATAAAACACGTAAATCACAAAATTATGAAATCCGAATTTCTGGACATGATAGCTATTTTATTTAGACCTCATATGATGTGATAGACCTGGGAAAAATGATAGATCGAATTATAATAGCCTAAATCAAGTCGTGTTAATTTTAATTCCTAAAACGTACGTAAATATGTAATATATGTTGAACGATTTTTCTGGGCATGTTCATTATTTTTCGTGGGTTCCTTATGAGTCATATGATCTGGGAAAAATATGAGTTTGATTTTTGGAGGCCTAAAATTAACGTGGTGAATTATTGTATAAACCGGATTTTGTGAAAACAAAGAAATAAAATAAAATGGAAATCGTGGCTTCTAGGGTTAGGGTTCTTGGATGAATATCTGATCATTTAATGTGTTTTAAGGATGATTTAATGATGGTTAAATGATTGGTGAAAAGTAGGGTTTAAAATTGTTTCTAAAAAGTCTTACCGATTTGCAATAAAATGTATAAGGACCTGTTTTGCCAACTTTGAAACTTCTGGGATATTTTTGTAAGATAATATACATCTGTAGGAATGTGGGAAAAATATAACTTTGGGGTCCTAAGTGTAAATATTTCATTATAATGAATTAATGGGAAATTAGGGTTTCGATTTGAAATAAATTAAAAGTGAGGGACCAAAAGTGTAAATCTGACATTCTGAAGTTGTTTTGAGTTAATACTGATATAAAAAGGTTGTTGTGTAAATTTGAGGATTTTTGGGCTAATTATGTAATTGTTATGAATTATGACTTAATATATATGTTTTGTAAACTTAAAGGGCTAAATATGTAAATTCTGAATTCTGAGGGGTCAAATATGTAAAGTACTAACTTCTGATGGTATATTCTGTAAATTTGAAATATAATGTGCTTGGTTGGTAATTATGGATATTGTAGGGTTTAATTTGTAAAATATGTAATTATAAGGTTGGTTTTGTAAATTATGTAACTAAAGGGGTGTAATCTGTAAATTGTGAAACTTAAGGGAATAAAATGTAATTCTGAATAAAATGAGTATATAATTCTGTAACTTAAAGTATTTTCACAAATGACCTTGGAAATTAATGAAGTTACATTTGAAACCCTGAACTCTGTATAATTGTCATTTAAAACCCTAAACTTCTGTAACTTGATAAAATGTACTGTATTCCATAATAATCTCTGAATAAAGGTTCAACCTAATCTGAAATGACAATATATGGTAATTCTGGAAAACCTGCTAATTATGGGAACTTTCTAAATCTGGGAAGTTACTAAAAATAGAAAGTACATAAAATAAAGAGGTAAACTAAAAGGAATAATCTGAATAAGAAACTTTAGTAATTCTGTCTTCCTCTTCCTTAGGTGTGAAGAAGGAGAAGTCTTGAGCATTGTTTCTGTGTTTGTTTATTTTCTGCTGTGCTAATAAGGTACAGATATTCTGCCCTATTTCAGTAAGGGTGTTTCTTTCCCTTTTCTCTCAGAATTTCATTTTCCTTATTAGGATTCCCTATACCATTGCTATGTTCCCTTCTGTTGTGGATCTTTGTTGTGATCTGTTTGTCTTAAACCTTTTGTTTGAACCTCTGCTATGATTCTTGTATTCTGAACCTTTTTCCTGAACTCTGATTGATCTCTTGTTCTGAACCCTGAATTTGTGAGTCTTAATTGAATCTGATCTGTGAACCTTGTTCTGAACCTTAACCTGATATATCTGTTGTAAATTTTGAGTTGATTTTGGTAAACCTTAACCTGTTAAATCCTTATCTGGACCTAATTGATTTTGAACCTCTATTAAACTACATATGAAACTGTTTAAGAAAAGCTATTTTAAAAAGAAGCGATACCACTTGGAAATGGAAGTTACTAAACGTTTTGGAAGACCATTTTTATGAAAACTATTTCGTAAGATCATTTCAATGAAAACTATTATTAAAGGATTGATTTAAATGAACTTTTGACAGGAACTTCTGAAATGGATTATTGCTATAAATTTGTAATCATTAACCTTTGATATACTTTTTGGACTATTGGAAATAAACCTTTTAATCTGAACTTAAGCTTTGATATTAAAATTAATCTGATAAACTCTGATTTAAACCTTATTATCTTAATCTGAATTGTTGACATGACCCTTCTGCCATGAACCCTTAGATGTGACTCTGTTTATTATATGACATCTGACCTTGACCACAGTCTGATATCCGAGCCAATCACTAGGCATGAGGGTTTCATGTCCATGTCATTGATGCACCGATGGCATGACTCTAGGGCAGGAGAGTGATGACCTGTCCCGTCCCTGATTTATTTTATCTGGTGTGTTCTGAGGAGTTTCTGGCCACAGGGGGCGCATGGATGCATCCTAGTTCTGACTCTGTTATCTGTTATCTGTTTATGTTATATGTTTGTTATTCTATCTGGTGACTGATGGTGTGTGCGATACACGTCTTTCACATATATCTGGGAGCTGATCACTCCGATTTGATACATGAGGTCACCCCTCATATTATCTGTTACTTGAGAGGTATCCCCTCTGGATTATTATATGATTACTCTGTTATGATTTATCTGTTATCTCTGGGCTCGTGATGGATTTCTGTATTTCCCTAAACCTGGTTTGTACATTATCTCTTTCTCATTTCTTTTCTTTTACCCTTATTCCTTTCCTATTCTTTCACTCTAATTCAGTATCTGTATAATCTGTATTTCAGATTTGTTTCTGTATTGTTCTCTGCTATTGTAACACCCCAACCCGGCAAGGGTAGAGATATCACAACAATGGCTTCATATCAGATTACAAGCATTAAATCCAAAACATCATAAGTCCATAACATTAATGATCAAAGGAAATAAGTCAACATAACTTATGTCCAAAACAGAAATAAACCGACGTATATAAATCCAAAATGCCTAAACAATGGCATAACAGAAACAGAATCCAAAATGGCATAGCAAGAATACTAAGGTCTAAGCTTCACACAGTTGCTCTCATCCCCAACGCTAAAACCCAGATCCAAGCTTAAATACCTGCCGTACATGAAAAGAAAACGTACGGCTGAGCTTAAAAAGCCCAGTGAACAGATACATATACAAAGCAATAATAATGAAACAGAACTGAAATATGGTGCATGGGGAAATATCATGAAGTATAGACAAGGAGACAGAAAAATAAAAGAAGAAATAGGATAGTCATCCACCACGAGCCCAGAACATATCAGATAGTAACCATCATAATCTAGAGGGGATGCCTCTTAAGTAACCAGATAATATGAGGGGTGTCCTCATGTATCAAATGGAGTGATCAGCTCCCAGATAAATGTGAAAGGCATGTATTGCACACAGTACCAGACACCAGAACAGAAATCATATCATATAGTTTAATCCACTAACAAACAGATCTAGGATGCATCCATACGCCCCCCCAGAAACATATATAATCCATAATCAATATAATGCGCATATCATAAACAGAATGGGGACGTGGCGGAACATCACTCTACCGCCCTAGAGTCATGCCATTGGTGCATCAATGACACGGACATGGAACCCCCATGCCTAGTGAAATGGCTCGGGTATCAAACTAAGAGTCAGATATCAGATCATAATCAGAGGGTCATATATCAAAGGTCAAAACAGATGGTCCATAATAGATGGTTCATAAACAGATATATCAGATTAAATACCAAAGGTCCAGATAAAGTGTAATCAGAAAGGTTCATAATAAAAGGGATCATAGCAATGGTTTTGGAAAACTTAAATGAATCAGAATCAGAATCATAACCATGAGATAGGACACCCTTACTGAAAAAGGGCAGAGTATCTGTACCTTATTGCAAGCAAAATAAAACCAGAAATAGCAAACACTGACAAGCTCAGGATCTCTCCTTCTTCACACCTAAGAGAGTAGAAGAGTATTACAATAGGTTTTAACTGACTTTCCATTTTAAGTAACTTTCCCTTTAGCAGGTTTCCAGACTTAGTAAGTTTCCATAATTAGAAAGTTTCCTTAATTAAAAGTTGGGTCAACATTCATAGTTAAATCACTATTTCTGGAATCAGGGTATCTTTTATCACATTTACATATTTGGTCCTTATACATTTACAATTTACACTTTACACCCTTTACTTTCACAAGTTACACTTTAGACCCTTAATTTATCAAAGTTTCACAATGGTCACTTATTTTATCATATTATAAGAATGTATCCTCAATTTTACAGAATTTACACATTAGGTCCCTCTAGTTTACAAAGTTACATATTATATCCTTAATTTCCATTTTCAAACTTTAATAAATAATAATTACACATTAGTCGAATAAATTCCCAAAATTACACATTTCATCCTCATTATATTTTAATGTTCGAATCCTACTCAACTTTCCAGAATTTACAAGTTTAGTCCCTCTTTTAAATTATTTTACAAAATCGAATTACACTTTATCAACATAACATTTTAATCCTTTTAATTCTAAAATTTACACATGACACCCCTAACTAATATTTTATTCGAATAGGACACATCCCAAAATAAGTTCTAAAAATAACCCTTGAGTTTTAAAAATTACAAAACAAGTCCTCCTATTTTAATTAAATTCCATTCGACATATAACTTTCTATAATTTACAACTTAAATCATTTAAATCTTATATTTACACATAGGCCCTTCATTTTATATTTTATTCACATTCGACACTGATTTATGCACTTTACAAAAATGACCCCTTAGTTTCAGAATTTTACGAAACACACCCTTACATTTTTAAAAGTCCAAATCGCATGAAAATCAATTCGAAACCCTAAATCAATTAGCAAAACACAACCTAATCATGATCAATCATTTACACCTCATTTTCTGCATTTATTGATTCCTAGAAACACAACATCTTTAACCCTAATCGAAGCTAGGGTTTTTTATTCCATTCGATTTGCACTTTCCATTTTAGCGATATATCAAAAATTATACCACGATCGAATCTAGCTTCAAACATTCAATTTCTTATTTTTCCCAGGTCACATAGATCGAATAGAGTCCAGGAAAATTGTTTACAACCTCCAGAAAATTCGCATACAATATATTTGGTTTTATACGTGTTTTATTCATTTTAATTCATACGATTTGATCAAGGTTGCATGCATCGAATTTTACATTTTATCAGAGCTATATGATGATGATAGATCATAGGAAAAATACCGAATCAGAGATTGAACGTATGAACGAGCCCAAACAAAAATACACCTTGTCGAGTGGACCTTTGAACCAAGATTTTTTTTCTAGCGATCGATCCACAGCCTCCACGACCTTAGGAACATTTTTCACATAGCATAATCGACATGAGGAACATGAGAAAAATGATTACAAGATTTTAGAAGGGTCGTACGAATAGATTTGGAATATTTACCTATCGGATGAAATTAATTCCTAGCGATCGAACCAAGAAGAATCACGACCAAAACCGATTTTTCTACACTTCCTTGGATCACAACTAACACCAGAAAAATGCTTCTATTATTCCAGAAAATCGGATGAAGGTTTGAGGAATTATTTTGTGCTTTGTGTTCTAGGCGGCATAAAATGAATTAGGGTTTGTTAGACAAAAACGTGTGGAGCTATTTTAAAAAGGGATATAGCCGATTCCAATGGGTGGGCTTTGACCACAAATCTCGGTTTCATAGTTGGCAATTGATAGAGATTGATTATTTCCATTTTTGGTTCATTTAAATCTCTTTTAATTTGTCAAAATGTTAAATATAATTAGAATTCGGTCCATAGGGGTATTTTAGTCATTTTGTAATTTGTATAAATGTTAAATGAGGTTGTCATAATTATTTTGTAATATATCTTGTGCATTGCCAGAAATTTGGGATCGATTCGGTACTTTTATAAGCTTTTAAGAATTTTATAATTGTAGGGGCAAAATGGTCATTTTACATGTTTTGGATTTTTAGGTGTTACAACTTCTTCCCCTCTAACAGAAAAATTTCGTCCTCGAAATTTGCAAAAAGGTACAGATGAAATGAAAACAGAAGACAAGACAAAGACATACCAGATCAGAATACAAAGTGAGGATAACTAGCACGAATCGATTCTTCAGTCTCCCAGGTAGCCTCGCGCTCTGGGTGATTCTTCCAAAGAACCTTTACAAATGGAATGACTTTATTCCTCATGACCCGCTCTTGCCGGTCCAGAATAGCCTCCGGCTCTTCGGATAAAGACATATCCGGCTGAATCTGATCAAGTGGATAAGACACCACATGCAACGGGTGATAGTTGTATCCCCTCAGAAGAGATACATGGAAAACATTATGCACATGAGATAGCTGAGGAGGTAGAGCCAGACGATAAGAAACCTCCCCAATACGATCCAGAATCTCAAAGGGACCAATAAACCGAGGACTCAACTTGCCCTTAATTCCAAAACGCTTAACCCCTCGGAAAGGAGATACTTTCAGAAATACCCGGTCACCAACATTAAACTCTAGGTCACGACGGTGCTTGTCAGCATAGCTCTTCTGACGAGCACGGGCCTCCTTTAACTTTTCCCTAGCAACGGCTACCTTTTCGTTGGTGTCCTGAACCAACTCCGGACCCTCAATAATACGCTCCCCTACTTCGTTCCAACAAACCGGCGCTCTACACTTGCGCCCATATAACATCTCGAACGGAGCCATCCGAATACTGGCGTGCCAACTGTTATTATACGCAAACTCCACTAAACATAAATACTCATCCCAACTACCGGTCCATTCCAAAGCACAAGATCGTAACATATCTTCCAATGTCTGAATGGTCCTCTCCGACTGACCATCAGTTTGGGGATGAAAAGCGGTACTAAACTTAAGGCGAGCGCCCCAAGACTTATGAAGTCCCTTCCAGAAACGTGAAGTGAAACGAGGATCACGATCAGAAACAATAGATGAAGGCATGCCATGCAATCTGACAATCTCCTGCTGAAAGATTTCCGCCAACTTACTGATACTGTAGGTCATACGGATAGGTAAGAAATGAGCAGATTTGGTTAGTCGATCAACGACCACCCAAATCGCATCATGTCTTTTACGAGTCAAAGGCAAACCAGAAACGAAATCCATGGAAATCTCATCCCACTTCCAAGTAGGAATCTCCAGAGGCTGCAACAGACCACTAGCTCGCTGATGCTCAATCTTAACTTGTTGGCAGGTCATACATCTAGCAACAAATAACGCCACATCTTGCTTCATACCATTCCACCAGAAGTGTTGCTTTAGATCCCGATACATCTTGGTAGAACCAGGATGTATAGAGAAAGGAGAACTGTGAGCCTCAGTCAAAACCGCCTCACGCAAATCTGAATCATTAGGCACACATAAACGATCCTCATACCAGACAACTCCGTTATCATCAACTCTAAACTCAGTTTGCTTACCCTCCTCAATATTTTGAACAATAGCCCAGAGTTCACCATCGTCTTTCTGAGCCTCTTTAATACGCAATATCAGATTCGACTCAATCTTCAAACTAGCCCAATAACCAACGTCACGCCGAACACACAACTCGACATCCAAACGCTCCAAATCCTTAAGAACATGAGAATCAATCTCCAGGCTAGCAATCATCCCAGACTTACGACTAAGTGCATCAGCAACTACATTAGCCTTTCCTGGATGGTACTGGATGTTCGTGTCGTAGTCTTTTAGAAGCTCTAACCATCTCCTCTGCCTCATATTGAGCTCCTTCTGAGTAAAGATGTACTTGAGACTCTTGTGATCGGTGAAGATATCACACGATTCACCATACAAGTAATGTCTCCAGATTTTTAATGCAAAGACAACCGCGGCTAATTCCAGATCATGAGTTGGGTAGTTTTCTTCATAGGGTTTCAATTGCCGAGAAGCATAGGCAATCACCTTGCCGTGTTGCATAAGCACACAGCCTAAACCCTTCTTAGATGCATCGCTATAAATCTGAAAGCCTCCAGAACCAGACGGTAAGGTCAGAACAGGTGCAGACACCAATCGCCTTTTCAACTCCTCAAAGCTCTGCTCACGCTCATCAGTCCATACAAACTTTTCACCCTTCCGCATCAACTGAGTCAAAGGCAAAGCCAACTTAGAAAACCCTTCAACAAAACGCCGGTAATACCCAGCTAATCCCAGAAAACTCCGAATTTCAGTCACCGTGGTAGGTCTCGGCCACTTGGTGATAGCCTCAACCTTAGCAGGATCCATGGTGATACCCTCTGCAGACACGATATGACCAAGGAAAGCGACTTGGTTAAGCCAGAACTCACACTTAGAAAATTTTGCGAACAATTTCTGCTGCCTCAGAATACCCAGAACAATACGTAAATGCTGCTCGTGCTCTTCAGACGATTTTGAGTACACCAGAATGTCATCAATGAAAACAATGACGAACTTATCAAGAAATTCATGAAAGACCCGGTTCATCAAATCCATAAACACAGCAGGAGCATTTGTTAGGCCAAAAGGCATAACCAGAAACTCATAGTGTCCATAGCGAGTACGGAAAGCAGTCTTAGAGACATCCTGCTCTTTAACCCGCAATTGGTGATAACCAGATCGCAAGTCGATTTTAGAGAACACCTTGGCTCCTTGCAATTGATCAAACAAGTCATCAATGCGAGGAAGCGGATAACGGTTACGAATGGTAATACGATTTAACTCACGATAATCAATGCACAGCCGCATAGACCCATCCTTCTTCTTCACAAATAAAACCGGAGCACCCCAGGGCGAAACACTAGGCCGAATAAAACCGTTCTCTAATAGTTCTTCCAATTGCTCCTTTAATTCCTTTAACTCAACAGGCGCCATCCGGTACGGAGCCTTAGAGATAGGTTCGGCACCGGGAATCAGATCAATAGAAAATTCAACTTCCCTAGCCGGAGGAAGACCAGGAAGCTCATCAGGAAAAACATCAGCAAATTCCCGAACAATGGGAACGCTATCAACATCAGGACTTTCTACAGATGAATCTTTAACAGAAGCCAAATAGCCTTGGCAACCATGAGATATCAGAGTTCGTGCTTTCATGGCAGAAATAATCTTAACGGATTTCAGAGGCTGGGAACCATGATAAATGAAATCAGGATGATGAATATCGCCGAAGATCACCTTACGGGCATAACAATCGATGGTAGCCTTATGATCAGCCAACCAATCCATACCCAGAATCGCATCAAAATCGGTCATATCAATGGGAAGCAGATTTGCCGGACGAACACGATCATCGAAACGTAGAAGGCAGTTAACATATTCATGATCAATAATCACTTGGGTTTTCATTGGGGTTGCAATGGATATACGATTTATTAATGGTTTTGGTTTCAGATTAAGTTTCTTAGCAAAGTTTACAGATATAATAGAGTGAGTAGCACCGGTGTCAAACAATACAAAAGCTGTACGATCTCCAATGTAAAGTATGCCAGTAATGGTACCTGATGTGTTGGCAGCCTGATCCCGAGTAGTAGCATAAACTCGGCCCATGGTGGGAGCTGGCCTAGTCGTGTCTACTGGCACAATAGGGTTCTTCTTGGGGCAATCTTTGATCCTGTGATGAGTAGAGCCACACGAAAAACAACCACCAGAAGCTTTATAACAAGGACCTGGATGTGTTTTCCCACATGTAGTACATAAAGGAGGAGGAGGTAGAGTCTCCACAGCCTTCTTCTGGCCTGACGATCCTGACTGCTGATACTGCTGAGAATCCCTACGCCTGCTATTATCACCCTGACCTCGACGGTCACCACCATACCGACCATAATCCTGTCGGCCCTGGTTCCTAGAATCCTGACGCCTATAATCACCACCTCGGTCCTGGCGACCCCGCTGATCCTGTCCATGGTCCTGACGACCCCGAAAATCCTGTCTCTGGTCCTGACGACCATGACCCCGAGTATCAACCCTGTTGCCATCCCTATCACGCTTATTAGATCCCCTGTCCGCATGCAACAACTCAATGTTGCGCGCAGCATCCTGAACACTAGCCACATCATCAAATGGAGTGTTAACAATCCGGTCTAACACCCATCCCTTAAGAGCCCACTTGAAATGACGAGCCTGACAAAACGAATCCCCAGTAACCTCTGGCCCCACGAAGCTAGCCAGACGTAAGAATCGCTGCATAAAGTCTCCTGAAGACTCATGATCACCCTGACGAATCGTCCCGTATTCCCTCTCATATCTCTGCTGTTCTGCCATAGGAATGTACTGCTTATAAAACGCCTCAATGAAATCTGCCCACGAACAAGTCTCAGCAAAATCATCCCCTTTTGCCTGCACAAGAGCAGTCCACCAGTTCTGAGCGTCACCCTCCAGCTTGAATGTAGCCAAACGAGTTTTAAACTCGTCAGCACATCCTAGAACCCTGAACAATTTCTCGACATGGGTGATCCAGTCCTCTGCCTCATGAGGAGTGGCAGCGGACTTGAACGTGAGAGGCTTGAGCTTGTTAAACCGCTCAATCCACACATGAATACCGACCGGTGGAGCAGCGGGTGGAGCCTCGCCACCACCACCTCCAGAAGAACCTGCCCCATTCTGAATATTGTTGGTGACCTGAGTCACCAAGGTAGGAAGAGCGTTGGCCAAAGCTTCTGCTATCATGGCCTGAAAATCAGGGTTCCCTCCATTATATTCCTGATGTCGGGTGTTCACCATCTGAATGATTCAAAAAGGATTAGCAAACATGATAGAGCAGATCAAGAATATATGACAGGTCAAAACAGGAAAAGAGTGCGCGAAAGGAAACCTAAGTTCTACCCAATCCTCACAGGTCACGAGCCTAAGCTCTAGGGTTTCGGAAAACCTGGCTCTGATACCATAAATTGTAACACCCCAACCCGGCAAGGGTAGAGATATCACAACAATGGCTTCATATCAGATTACAAGCATTAAATCCAAAACATCATAAGTCCATAACATTAATGATCAAAGGAAATAAGTCAACATAACTTATGTCCAAAACAGAAATAAACCGACGTATATAAATCCAAAATGCCTAAACAATGGCATAACAGAAACAGAATCCAAAATGGCATAGCAAGAATACTAAGGTCTAAGCTTCACACAGTTGCTCTCATCCCCAACGCTAAAACCCAGATCCAAGCTTAAATACCTGCCGTACATGAAAAGAAAACGTACGGCTGAGCTTAAAAAGCCTAGTGAACAGATACATATACAAAGCAATAATAATGAAACAGAACTGAAATATGGTGCATGGGGAAATATCATGAAGTATAGACAAGGAGACAGAAAAATAAAAGAAGAAATAGGATAGTCATCCACCACGAGCCCAGAACATATCAGATAGTAACCATCATAATCTAGAGGGGATGCCTCTTAAGTAACCAGATAATATGAGGGGTGTCCTCATGTATCAAATGGAGTGATCAGCTCCCAGATAAATGTGAAAGGCATGTATTGCACACAGTACCAGACACCAGAACAGAAATCATATCATATAGTTAAATCCACTAACAGAACAGATCTAGGATGCATCCATACGCCCCCCCAGAAACATATATAATCCATAATCAATATAATGCGCATATCATAAACAGAATGGGGACGTGGCGGAACATCACTCTACCGCCCTAGAGTCATGCCATTGGTGCATCAATGACACGGACATGGAACCCCCATGCCTAGTGAAATGGCTCGGGTATCAAACTAAGAGTCAGATATCAGATCATAATCAGAGGGTCATATATCAAAGGTCAAAACAGATGGTCCATAATAGATGGTTCATAAACAGATATATCAGATTAAATACCAAAGGTCCAGATAAAGTGTAATCAGAAAGGTTCATAATAAAAGGGATCATAGCAATGGTTTTGGAAAACTTAAATGAATCAGAATCAGAATCATAACCATGAGATAGGACACCCTTACTGAAAAAGGGCAGAGTATCTGTACCTTATTGCAAGCAAAATAAAACCAGAAATAGCAAACACTGACAAGCTCAGGATCTCTCCTTCTTCACACCTAAGAGAGTAGAAGAGTATTACAATAGGTTTTAACTGACTTTCCATTTTAAGTAACTTTCCCTTTAGCAGGTTTCCAGACTTAGTAAGTTTCCATAATTAGAAAGTTTCCTTAATTAAAAGTTGGGTCAACATTCATAGTTAAATCACTATTTCTGGAATCAGGGTATCTTTTATCACATTTACATATTTGGTCCTTATACATTTACAATTTACACTTTACACCCTTTACTTTCACAAGTTACACTTTAGACCCTTAATTTATCAAAGTTTCACAATGGTCACTTATTTTATCATATTATAAGAATGTATCCTCAATTTTACAGAATTTACACAATAGGTCCTTTTAGTTTACAAAGTTACATATTATATCCTTAATTTCCATTTTCAAACTTTAATAAATAATAATTACACATTAGTCGAATAAATTCCCAAAATTACACATTTCATCCTCATTATATTTTAATGTTCGAATCCTACTCAACTTTCCAGAATTTACAAGTTTAGTCCCTCTTTTAAATTATTTTACAAAATCGAATTACACTTTATCAACATAACATTTTAATCCTTTTAATTCTAAAATTTACACATGACACCCCTATCTCATATTTTATTCGAATAGGACACATCCCAAAATAAGTTCTAAAAATAACCCTTGAGTTTTAAAAATTACAAAACAAGTCCTCCTATTTTAATTAAATTCCATTCGACATATAACTTTCTATAATTTACAACTTAAATCATTTAAATCTTATATTTACACATAGGCCCTTCATTTTATATTTTATTCACATTCGACACTGATTTATGCACTTTACAAAAATGACCCCTTAGTTTCAGAATTTACGAAACACACCCTTACATTTTTAAAAGTCCAAATCGCATGAAAATCAATTCGAAACCCTAAATCAATTAGCAAAACACAACCTAATCATGATCAATCATTTACACCTCATTTTCTGCATTTATTGATTCCTAGAAACACAACATCTTTAACCCTAATCGAAGCTAGGGTTTTTATTCCATTCGATTTGCACTTTCCATTTTAGCGATATATCAAAAATTATACCACGATCGAATCTAGCTTCAAACATTCAATTTCTTATTTTTCCCAGGTCACATAGATCGAATAGAGTCCAGGAAAATTGTTTACAACCTCCAGAAAATTCGCATACAATATATTTGGTTTTATACGTGTTTTATTCATTTTAATTCATACGATTTGATCAAGGTTGCATGCATCGAATTTTACATTTTATCAGAGCTATATGATGATGATAGATCATAGGAAAAATACCGAATCAGAGATTGAACGTATGAACGAGCCCAAACAAAAATACACCTTGTCGAGTGGACCTTTGAACCAAGATTTTTTCTAGCGATCGATCCACAGCCTCCACGACCTTAGGAACATTTTTCACATAGCATAATCGACATGAGGAACATGAGAAAAATGATTACAAGATTTTAGAAGGGTCGTACGAATAGATTTGGAATATTTACCTATCGGATGAAATTAATTCCTAGCGATCGAACCAAGAAGAATCACGACCAAAACCGATTTTTCTACACTTCCTTGGATCACAACTAACACCAGAAAAATGCTTCTATTGTTCCAGAAAATCGGATGAAGGTTTGAGGAATTATTTTGTGCTTTGTGTTCTAGGCGGCATAAAATGAATTAGGGTTTGTTAGACAAAAACGTGTGGAGCTATTTTAAAAAGGGATATAGCCGAGTCCAATGGGTGGGCTTTGACCACAAATCTCGGTTTCATAGTTGGCAATTGATAGAGATTGATTATTTCCATTTTTGGTTCATTTAAATCTCTTTTAATTTGTCAAAATGTTAAATATAATTAGGATTCGGTCCATAGGGGTATTTTAGTCATTTTGTAATTTGTATAAATGTTAAATGAGGTTGTCATAATTATTTTGTAATATATCTTGTGCATTGCCAGAAATTTGGGATCGATTCGGTACTTTTATAAGCTTTTAAGAATTTTATAATTGTAGGGGCAAAATGGTCATTTTACATGTTTTGGATTTTTAGGTGTTACAGTTATCTGTTATTGTTTCTGTCATCTATATATCTGTTCACTGAGCTCTCGTAGCTCAGCCGCATTTCTTTTCCTGTGGCAGGTTTTTAGTAGGAAGCTGGGAATGAGTGAGAGTGTACCTCTGGACTTAGAAGGCTTGGTAGCTATTCTGGATTAGAATTGGATGGAAGATATTATGTTTTAGAATTAGTTTTGAAAGTTTTCATTGTAACCTTATAGATTCAGTATTTCATTTGTAATCCTTTGGGATTTTTGTATTACTGTAGATGTATGCTCTGTTTTGATCTAATATGAATCCATTATTGTGATATCTTTACCCTTGTCGGGACGGGGTGTTACAAGTGATAACTCAATTGATGACTAAAGGTTGATGCAAGTGGCTTTTTCGCTAATCCATGGGGTTGATGATTAGTGAAAGAGGTGATGGAAGGTGGTGGTTATAATGAATTCAGAAACTATATAGAAAGTGCTATAAGAGTATTGAAGATGGTTAAGGTTATGATATTATCATCTACCAAAGATGATAAATGCTCAAATGAATGAAGTGAATACAACGATCACTTAGGAATAAAGATTCCATATACCTATATGAAAATGACATCAAATGATGAGAGTGTTGGTTGGACCAACGTGTTGAGAGTGATGGTTCTGTTTGCACTGACAATGACGTGCTTGATATATATCAAAAAGATGAAAAGGATGAGATCCTATGGTGGTGTTCCTAGACAATGAAGGAGTTCTGGATAATGAAGTTATTCTAGACAATGAAGATATGAAAGTAAATCCTAGACTTGGTTGTGAGAGGGTTGTCTGTTTTAAAAGGTTGAAAACTGAGCCTAGTACCTGCGGATTGGGCGGAACCAAACTTTTGGTTCCGTCCGTCTTATCCAAGGGTTCCGTGAGACCATAATAGGTTTGGTCATGTTTTGTCGTTTTTGATCAAACGAAGGTTCATGCTAAGGTCTATTTATTTATAACTACTGATTTGGTTTCACTAGTCCTAGTCAAATTCTAAAGAGACTTAATGGTTCACGTTTAAGAGGTTTGTCAAACACATGATGTGTTTTTCACTTAACGAGGTATTGGTACAAGACTGTGATGTTGGGTTAAGAGGGTTTGACACACTTGTGATTGTGTGAACTGATTTCAAATGAATGGTGTGAACCTACATGTCGGTATTTGAGGATCTAAGAGATATGTGTACTGTATTGACTTATGAATGACAATGCAAGCGATGAGCTTAGCAATGTTTTTGCGGATGTTGTTTAGCATACTAAGAACTTCATCCTCGAAGTTATGTAGCTCTTCTCTATCAATGCAAGATGATCGCACAACGAGGCATGTGGTTTCCTCATAGAAGGTGTATTGTTATAACTAAAGGATGATGGAGATGTTGTTAGGAAAGCGGAAGCAACAATATGATTTGGAGAGAGGTATGTTGAAAGATATCCAAACACAAATTTCAAACCTCTAAAACTTAATCCTATTAGCTTTTAAAGCTATATGCAAGAAAATGAATCCCATAAACATATTACTAATCTAAGTAGTAATAATGAGACAACAATTATGCAAGATGAGCATAACAAAGAGAAATAACAAATAGTTTGTTATCAACCTACAAGACAAAAGTCTTAATGACAAAAGATGTGAATATCATAAGACAACATCTTATAAAAACAAATAATCTACTACTAGACACAAGGTTACCACATAGCATCAAGACAAATAATCATAGCATGACATTGTTTAAGATACTACATTGTGAATTTTTTTTTTTTTTTTTTTTTTTTTTTTTGAAGTTAGGCTTAGTCACTTAAGCACACTTACCTATTAATTAACACAATGATCTTTGTGTAAAATAAAATGACTTCTAAATGTTCATCATACCAAAAAGCACTTAGACATATAGGTGCACACATGGCAAACAAATAGTGTGACATGGTCACAAAAGTAATGAAATGACAGGTTCATGCAAACAATTTTAACATTTTAGAAGCATGCATCATTTAGACTATCCTACGAAAGAAACTCAATAAATGTCAACTAAAGACAAAAGATAACTAACACCATGTATGATGAAGCAAAAAGTGTACCGCTTTTAAGGGGTCATTTAAGCCCTAAATCGTATTTATTTGATCAAATATTGCCCTAAATCGTTTCTTTTGTCATTTTAGGTACTTTTGAGAAGAAATCTGGAAAAGGAAGCATTTTGGACGTTTTTGGAGCATAAAAGTGAAGAAAACGACAAAGTCTCAAAATCGGCTAAAAAGTACCTTTGACGGCGTCAGAGATTGCCCTGGACGGCGTCACGGCTTGGCAAGAAAAAGGTGGACATGAAAATTACTCATGATAAGCCAGAGAATTTTGCATGAAAAATCTGACGGCGTCACCCTTTGAAGTGATCAAGGTCGTCACGGCTTAATTTAAATAGGGACGGCGTCAAGCTTATTTATGACGGCGTCAAGCCTTGATAAGCCAGAACGGATTTTGGAGGTCTAAAGAGGGACGGCGTCAGGAAGGCCATCCGGGAACCCTAAAAGCGGCGAGGTGACGGCGTCAGAATCTACAACGTGACGCCGTCAGCCCTTAATCTCTATATATAGTTTTGCAATTTTTTGTCATTAGTGTGGAACTTTTGTGTGTAATTTTGGGAGGAAACCCTATGACGATTTTAGCAGCTTTCTCAAGGCTTTTTGCCTTGAGATCTTCCATGTTACATTGAAGATAAGTTATCAATTAATCATTCAATATGTCTATGTGTTGTTTGATTATATCTTGTTCTTGTCTTTTGTTTAACATGCTAGGCTAGGTTTTCTTTGTGTTTGCTTAGATCTAATGAAACCTAACTATTGATTATTGATTATTAGTGTGTTATTAGTTGTATTGGATGATTGTTTATCTATGTTAGGCTTAAGAAAACTGGCTAACCACCTATTCGGTAACTTGCTTGAACGTCTTAAGAAACATGAGCCAATGCGTACTAAGGTTTTTATGGTTGTATTTAATGCATGAGCGAATTCTAGTGATCCCATGTTAGGAGCTTCCTAGCCGGCTCGACATAGGAGTGAAGTATGAGTTCATAGAGTTGGGGAAGTACGTACGCCACCCCACGATTGGTATTAAGGAATACACCCGTCATCCACGCAATTAATACACACTAATCAACCGGTAAAAGATAGTTAGGGAGTAAGGAAATCTAAGTAAACACATTTCTCTCCATATAAGTTTCACCACATTTTCATTTTCTGTTATTTTATTTTATTTGCATTCGTAGTTATTTGGGTTAGTTGACTAGCAACTAATTCCGCCCACTCTTTCAAACCCGAGATTTTACTTGCTTTCATAAAATTATAAAAACATAAAAAGAATCTTCTCTCACCCTTAGACCTATTAGAGTAGTTTTTCATACCTAACGAACACTATTCCCTGTGGAGAACGATCAATCCCCCGTACTTACCACTACACTATACTACATCGGTCAGGTACACTGCCTGGTGGGATTGTAAGCCTCTTGAGATCCCTCGAGAGGTAAAACCTGTTGTAAGGTTGCAAAACCACGCATCAAGTTTTTGGCGCCGCTGCCGGGGAATAGTTATTGTTTAGGTTGAATTTTTATTTTATAGGTCTACTCACTAGATTCCTTTCTAGTGAGATTTTTATTTTATTTTTCTAGGTTTTCTTTAGTCTATCTTTTTTCTTCGTTTCTTTGTTCGTAGCCATTACCATCCGACATCATGGAAGGTGGTAATATCCTCGATCCCAACAACCCACCACAACAACCACCACCTCCTAGAGCCCGTACTTTAGGAGAGTACTCCCGTCCTAGCCACCATGGCTATCGAAACACCATTGAGCTCACTCAAGGAGCCAATGTCACTCCCTTGCAATCCGACACCATCCGGTTGGTGCAAAGCGGATGCGCATTCCATGGACTTCGTTCTGAAGATCCTAATCAACATCTCAAGGACTTTCTCAAAATTGTTGATTCTATAGACCTTGATGTTGCCACTCGAGAGACGACCCGACTGCGTCTCTTTCAATTCTCTTTGCGGGACCAAGCTAGTCAATGGCTAGAGCGTCAACCCGCAAGTTCCATCACCTCTTGGGATGATCTCACTACTCGTTTCCTTGCTCAGTTTTTCCCACCGGGAAGAACTACCAAGCTAAGGAATGATATCTTGATGTTCCAACAATGTCAAGGTGAAACCCTCTACGAGGCATGGACTCGATTCAAGGACTTACTCCAAAAAGTCCCTCACCATGGCATAGAACTTTGGCTCCAAGTCCAAATCTTCTATGACCATATCAATCTCTACACGAGGCAAACCATTGACCAATCGGCCGGTGGCAAGCTACGTGATCTAAGTGCGGAACAATCATGGCCTCTCCTAGAAGATCTTGCTCTTTATGACAACGAAAGTTGGAGTGACCCCCGTGATTTGAATAAAACGGTCAAGGCAATATCTTTGCCTTTGAGCAATTCAAGCACTTCCGACCGTAGGATCATAGAACTTGAAGACCAAGTCAAGTTTCTCATGAAATCCTACGAGGCCCCTAAACCTTCAAGCCAAGTGAACAAAATCACTTCTTCATGTGAATTATGTAGTGGTCCCCACGACACTCGTGATTGCATGGAACTCCCCGAACAAGCTTTTGCGGACTACGCATCCTCGCGTATCGACGGAGCGGGAGACAAGTGGTACACTTTCAAACCCGAGCCAAACCCCTACGGTGATACATACAACCCCTCATGAAAAAATCACCCGAACCTTAGGTGGAAACAAAACCAAAACGCACAACAAACCAATTCTTCCAACCCACCTCATCGTTTCCAATCAAGCGGTTCCGACTCGAACCGTACTTTCAATAACAATCCTTCCAACAATTATGGTAGTACCAATAACTTTGAAGGATTGATGTCCCAATTTATGGCATCTCAAGAAGCTCGGATAGCTAAGTTTGAATCCGAATTCAATCAACAACAAACGGAGATGACCAATAAAATTGACAACTTATTGAAAGCCCTCAATAACCAAGTGCTATCACCTCCACATAAGGACGCTAGGAACACAAATAGCGGACCCCAAGTTAAAGACCCATCTTCATCCAAACACGTCCACTTCGTCAACGTTGTCACTATCAAACCAATTGATAGGAATGAGGATAATAGTGAACCTGAGGACGAGGTTGAGAAAGTCGAGGTTGATAAGGAAGTTAGGAAAAGTGAGATTGAAGAAGTAGATGATGATGAGGACTACTTCAATAGGCTACCCACTAAGGAAGAGCGCGCATATCATACAGACTTATTCGATGACCCCGAGACACCATACTTCCTAGGTAGACCAATTATAAAAATAGGAGACCCTTCTAATCTCAACATACCATGCAACATCGGACATTTGCATGTGTGGAAAGCCTACATCGACCTTAGATCACCCATAAACATCATGACTAGAGCCCACTACAACTTGATAATGAAAAATCAACTTGGGTATAGGATGTTCCCTGACAAGGGTTGGATGAGTAACTTCACGGGAAGAGTTAAGGGATTACCGGTTTATGTAGGAAACTTCACCTATATCACCGACTTTGTAATTGTAGAAGATATCCGCCCAATAGTCGATGCATCCTTAACTCAAGTAGTTTTTGGAAAACCATTTGTTGAGGTTTCTAGAATGACTTATGAGCCTTCCTTAGGGATAGTTAGATTTAAGGATGAGACCGATGAGGTAAACTACCAAATGCCATATAAGATAGAACAATTCCAACACTTGTCAAATGTTAAGAAGGAGCTTAAGCAAGCGGTCTACTATAGGAATGATGAGGATAGAAATAAAGGAGTAGACTATGTTATGGGAAGGATATCCGGTTTCTATAAGGATTGTTTGAAATTAGGACCGGAGTATAAAACCGGAAATGAGAATGACCTAGGAACCGTGACCAATGAAGGAATCACGTAATGTACGTGACTTTGAGTCTAGCTACAAGACTCGTTAATAAAGAAAAGCGCTTCTTGGGAGGCAACCCAAGTTTTATTTGCTTTGTGTGTTTATTTATTTGTTCGTTTGATTTTATTTGTTTCCGTATGTGTGTTTAATTTTTATTTTTATTGATTCATGTTCAAAACTAATTTGTGAAAATGCTTTATCTTGTTTTTAACTTTGTCTTAACTACATATAAAGGTATTTTGCAAAAGTTAAGTGTAAGGGAAATCCAAACCGGTTTATTAGAACAAATGAACATGAATCGTAATAATAATAAATTAACATGCATATTAGTATTTGTTTGAGTCAAATGCTTGTATCGAGTCATAATGATGTTTTGCAGGATTTCCAGGAAGTAAGGTATAGGTTTTTCCAAAATTTTTCCGGAAACTTAACATAAGAATTCTGTCAGATCATTTCTGACGGCGTCAGGATTTACAACCTGACGCGTCAGGTTTAATTTTCTGAAAATTTTTGAAAGTTTTGTTTTCATAAAAAGTTTTTATTAAATCTCTAACTTATAATCTCCAGGAATCTGTAAAATTATCATTCCACAAGCATTATATCCTTATATATAGAGTTTATCCCGCCGATGTTGTGCAGGTTTTCGTGTTTGTTTTCTCAGGTTTAACAGGTTATTTTGGACAAGGAAATGTTTGTTGGATCAAGCTTATGGCGATGCATTAGTCATGGAGCTTCATCATTACCTTGGAAGAAGATCTAACCGTGTTACCACATTATCCACCGAGCGAATCAGGGGAGTATTTGATTTCATTCTTTTACTTTATACTTTTACATTTTGTTATTTGAACATTGGGGACAATGTTCATCTTAAGTGTAAGGGGGGGTAAAAGTACGAGTAGAGAATGCTATTATGCTTGATTTTTGTTTGTTTAATAGTAGATGTGTAATAAAACTGAGATAAATACCTGTTAGGGCAATTTTAGTGCCAAATTTAAATTTTTTTACAACACTTAGGAGTGAAACTTTGATCTAATGAGCGTCTCACGGATAGGAGTTATATGACTAGCACAAAAACCGTACCACTAAAAAATTTTCCACCCCCAAATATGTGAGGTTCGCCCCTAGAATTGGTAGGAAAAGCATTTTGCTATGATGTGTGTACCGGTAGCACTTAGATTCTAGAACTTGCGTTAGGACCATTCCGAGGCCACAAGTGAGACTACATTCGTGTAGTTAGATTTACTACATGATAAGAGGCATTAGGATTAACCCATTGTTTTACACCTGTGTTTTTGTTATAATTACTTTGGCTACATTGGTCAAGTAATTCTCCCACACCCTTTGCGTTGTACTCATTTTTAGTACACGATACCCCTACTACACCCCTCAGAGCCTGTCTTTTCGTTTCTAACTTTAAGCATTTTACTTAAAGGAAGAATTTGTTACACCCCACTTAAATGTACACCCAAATCGCCTTAGCCTACCTTGTATGCACTCATTTTTAGTGCATTATTGTGACAACATTTGTTTAAACCCCAAGTTAATTATCTAATTGATTACATGGTTGCTAAGTCGAGTCATATCCTTGTACATATTGTTTTGGGAAGATTGGGACTCATGGGTAAAGTACTAGTGTAATGGAGTAATGGGGAAGAACATCATTTATTACCCCCATATGTGTTAAATATTTTAAAAGTACTCCAAGTTTTTCGATTATCTTAATTCGAGTCATTAGAATAGTTGTTTGTAAAGTTATGTAAAAGTTCAAGTGTAAGGGGAATGCAACGCCCCTATGATGTATTATTTTGGATGGTAGGGCAAAAGTGTATGCAAAAAAAAAAAAAAAAAAAAAAAAAAAAAAAAAAAATCGTAAAAATCAAGAAAAATACAAAAAAATGAGAAAAAGAAAAGTAAAAAAAAACATACGGACTACCATCCCGTTTTATTTTATGTTTTTGTTATTTTATTTTTAGCTTAAGATTGAGTCGAGTCTTGGCTTAGCAACATTGTATAGTACATGTAATTGATCAAGATCTTTAACTCACCACCAGTAAAATATCCTTTATCCAACAAAACCGTGTTTTCCTTTTCCCTACACCTTACGTTATAACCCATGTAAAAGCCCTCTTTGATAGTTTATCTTAGGTGCTTACGCCTAGTGGAGGAGGTTTTAGATCCTTTCCCAAGCCTATGGTAATCTATTTGCTATGACAGGTAGTGAGAGATATTATCCGTTTTCATTTATGAGATTTATTTTGATGACACTTGAGAGATGTGAGTATCTAAACACTACTTGTGAGGTGCTAGTTTGTAATCTCCGTGCTTATTATGATTAAAGTGGAACGACTATATGTTGCAATTACTTTTATATTAGTGTTAAATGACCCCTAACTTGTATTTTGATTAGAATAAAAGCGCATTTGCTTGAGGACAAGCAAATCTCAAGTGTAAGGGTATTTGATGAAGCGAAAAGTGTACTGCTTTTAAGGGGTCATTTAAGCCCTAAATCGTATTTATTTGATCAAATATTGCCCTAAATCGTTCCTTTTATCATTTTAGGTACTTTTGAGAAGAAATCTGGAAAAGGAAGCATTTTGGACGTTTTTGGAGCATAAAAGTGAAGAAAACGACAAAGTCTCAAAATCGGCTAAAAAGTACCTTTGACGGCGTCAGAGATTGCCCTGGACGGCGTCACGGCTTGGCAAGAAAAAGGTGGATATGAAAATTACTCATGATAAGCCAGAGAATTTTGCATGAAAAATCTGACGGCGTCACCCTTTGAAGTGATCAAGGTCGTCACAGCTTAATTTAACGAGGGACGGCGTTAAACTTATTTATGACGGCGTCAAGCCTTGATAAGCCAGAACGGATTTTGGAGGTCTAAAGAGGGACGGCGTCAGGAAGGCCATCCGAGAACCCTAAAAGCGGCGAGGTGACGGCGTCAGAATCTACAACGTGACGCCGTCAGCCCTTAATCTCTATATATAGTTTTGCAATTTTTTGTCATTAGTGTGGAACTTTTGTGTGTAATTTTGGGAGGAAACCCTAAGACGATTTTAGCAGCTTTCTCAAGGCTTTTTGCCTTGAGATCTTCCATGTTACATTGAAGATAAGTTATCAATTAATCATTCAATATGTCTATGTGTTGTTTGATTCTATCTTGTTCTTGTCTTTTGTTTAACATGCTAGGCTAGGTTTTCTTTGTGTTTGCTTAGATCTAATGAAACCTAACTATTGATTATTGATTATTAGTGTGTTATTAGTTGTATTGGATGATTGTTTATATATGTTAGGCTTAAGAAAACTGGCTAACCTCCTATTCGGTAACTTGCTTGAACGTCTTAAGAAACATGAACCAATGCGTACTAAGGTTTTTATGGTTGTATTTAATGCATGAGCGAATTCTAGTGATCCCATGTTAGGAGCTTCCTAGCCGGCTCGACATAGGAGTGAAGTAGGAGTTCATCGAGTTTGGGGAAGTACGTACGCCACCCCACGATTAGTATTAAGGAATACACCCGTCATCCACGCAATTAATACACACTAATCAACCGGTAAAAGATAGTTAGGGAGTAAGGAAATCTAAGTAAACACATTTCTCTCCATATAAGTTTCACCACATTTTCATTTTCTGTTATTTTATTTTATTTGCATTCGTAGTTATTTGGGTTAGTTGACTAGCAACTAATTCCGCCCACTCTTTCAAACTCGAGATTTTACTTGCTTTCATAAAATTATAAAAACATAAAAAGAATCTTCTCTCACCCTTAGACCTATTAGAGTAGTTTTTCATACCTAACGAACACTATTCCCTGTGGAGAACGATCAATCCCCCGTACTTACCACTACACTATACCACATCGGTCAGGTACACTGCCAGGTGGGGTTGTAAGCCTCTTGAGATCCCTCGAGAGGTAAAACCTGTTGTAAGGTTGCAAAACCACGCATCAATGTATTAAGAATGACATATAGTGAGTTAACAAGTAATATGTGAATCTTACGAAATAGCATATAACGAAAGAATGAACCTATCATACAAATCTTGTTAACATGAAGCATATAAGCATGCAGACAAAACCTTTCCAAGGTTTACACATTTGACTATCAATCATGATAACGTCAAGATACTAAATCATATCAAACAATCAACATGTAATCAACACATGTATATGAAATGCAAGTGATTTTACTAAGAAAATTCACATCTATTACTTGATTGATTAATGTTCCTAAGACAAGATAAATTCTCTTATTTAAATACTTACTTTAGGCAAGTGTAGGAATACAGATTTTTCAAGTTGGAGAATGAATATGAGACTATCACTAGCGGTGCTCAATTCAGGCTAAACACGACCATTTTTACGGGTGATTCCACATACCCAACTTCTCTGCTGGAAGCAATTTAACCGTTAGGTTAAATTGAGTTTCTAGTGTAATAAATTCTCCAGTAGTCATTCTCATGTCTGAAAGATGTGAATTCCTATTTTTGCTTTTCGAAGTATAAAAGAAGATAATTCATCAATACATGACTTAATGAAACTCAATTATTTCTATTAAAACAAAGGTGATGAAGATGTCATGTTATACATGGGAATTAGACAAATATGTGTCAATAGATTTTAATCTTTGTGTTTGGAATCTAAGGTTGAATGATCTAAAGGGTGACATCTTTTATGTGTTATGCAAGTGATTTGATCATCTAAGATCAAGACATGTGCTTGTGTGTGGTAATGGGATATGTCAAGAACGTTCTGAAGAAAGTTCTTTGGAATAAGAATCTAAGTAAAGTTACAAACTTTAATAGATCTTGTGTATGCTCTAGAGATGTGTAGGATACACACAAGGTTTGAACTAGATTATGTATGCTTGAAAGAAGATAGATACATAAAGTATCTTTCAACAAGTAAGGTTATCATGCTTATGAAAATAAGTATGATGAGATGAGGGAGATATGCTAGTTCATGGAACTTGCAGATGAGATGTAATGAAATCTCTCGTAACATAACCATTCATGTTGCAAAGAGAGAATGATTCATAGGATATACATTATCCTAAACGCATGATTTCTAAGGCATGATGCTTTCCCAAACATCATGTTTTCCTAAATGAAGCCAAACTGTTTTGATAAACTTGGAGATGACACGAAGAATTCACTTGAGTTTCTTATGTATACTCCTCAAGAGTCATTGTTACTTGGGGTGCATGAGAATTTGCATTTTAACATATGTTGTTAAAATATTGATTTGAGACTAAGCAGAAGCTTGGTGACGAAGTATTACTAATACTTTGATTACTTGTGAAAGTTTGTACTACTTAAACCTAGTGTAAATGATTGTGAGCTTCAAGCTCATTTGATGTTGAAGGTTCTAATCCTATAGGTGGTAAAGTATGGTCGAGTTGATTCAACGTGTATTCGATTTGGTGTGAGTATTGGACTAAGGGCTTTTTGAGCAATACACTCAATGGTATGAATTATGGTGTTGTAGGGGTTTGTTGAAGACAACAAGGATGGAGACTAATTTTTGTGATCCATTGGTTGGTATAGCTAGTGGGTGATTTGAAGCTTAAGGCCTGAGACATATCACAGAGGTGAATGTGATGGGATGATGGTGAAAGTAGAAGTGTACTTAGGTAAAAGTTGAAGATGACAAGAATGGATACTGATTCTCGTGGTTTACTAGTGGATGAAGTGCTAAGTTATGTTTGTGAAACCTAGGGACTAAATGGGATGAAGAACAAATGTTCTGGTCATGACAGGATAAGTGTTTTAACATACGTTGTTAAAATACTTGTGAGTTTATTGTTTCGGATATGACTTTTAATAACTACAATCGTAAGTCAGATATACTTAAATATTTCAGACGAAATACTTAAGTTGTTAATCCTACTTGAAGTTTGAAGTTATGGTTAGAGATGATTTTCCTATAGGTGCAAGTGAAATGTTCTAATCCTAATATGAGTAAATCATCAGTGAAAAGAATCCTAGTGAAGAATGTGAGTGATCTTGAGTGAGGAATGAAAGTTTGAAAAACTAGCTGTTATCCTGGCGGATCCAATTGACAACAAGTGCGGATCCCATATTTAGGTTTCGCAGAATCCGCAGGGTGAGGAATGGCGGAGCCAAAGTGCTCAACAGGCGGATCCAAAATTTGGGATCCGCCATATCCGCCGATCAGAAGTGCTAATTCTAACAGAGGATATGTCATATTTTTCGTTACTCGTTCAAATTCAGAAAATTCTCCTAAAACAAATGTAACAACTAATATGTGATAGAATAAAACAAAAAATGCAGGTTCTAACACATGTTTCCACATAGATCAATCTGATGAAAATAACTTACCATAAATGGATGTTAAGCCAAACAGTGGCTTAAACACGGAAACTTGATAACATCAAAATGTTATCATCCTGTATGACATGGTTAGTATACATGAACATTCAAAGGTAAGTTTCTATCCTATGACAAGACAAAATCATTAAACATCATGATTAGAAGCAAATGTACCAATCACCATTTTCACAGATACTACATGTTTACACATTTTAACATTTGAGCTAAAGTTTGTGCAAGATAATACTTTTCAAGACACTAAACAAGTTTCACTTAGTTCTCATTCCTAAGTAAGTTATGCAAGGTTTTCACATAACATATGCAAACAAAAGTATCTAAGTCTATAAGTGAAGCAAACACAGTTTATCAACTTAGTGCACAAGATCTAGCAAAAGTCCTATTGTTCATTAAACAAGCAATTGATAAACAAGCAAATAATTATCATGGAAAAACACTTATGTATTTCCTATCAACAAATTCAATCACAATTACCAACAGGCAAATCACATGTATCCAAATAACTTAGAACAGATAGTCACATAGCATAGCATAAATGAACAGATACTTTTCGTCACTTTGCGTTTAAATTTGACGATGTATGCCAAGCTTGATTTGTTTCTTTTATATTACCAAATTCTTTAGTTTCAAAATAAATCATATCAATGTTTAAAGAATACCAACTTACATTGCCCGACGTAAAAGTTTAAGTTACTGTGTCAAAATGAAACTTAATATTTTGGACAGGTTGTAGTATTTGATTTGTTTTACCTACTTCAATTTAAATTTAGGCCATGAGATTATTTTTAAATGAAAGTAGACTTAATTCCCTTCAAAATGATAGGTGGCGCGACTTTTACGGACTTACGGTTAATTAGTTATAAATTTTTGAAGTTGGACAAAAAAATGCATACTGCAGTGACGGATCCGACGAATCCTTTTTGAGGGATCCGCCCTTTGTAACAAAGGGATCCGTGGGTGTCTGTGACATATTCTCCTAAACTCGTATTTTGACATAGAGAAAACGTGTAGGACTTTCTAGACATAATATTAAACATATATTACATATTTTTAACAATATTTCTACCTATGTGACTTATCTAAATATTACGAAGGTGATTTTTCAACTAAATTAATAGTTATCCCAAACGTCCCTTTAAAACCCGTGTTTTTCGTAAATTAGCTTTACGCACACAATTTGACACTTAATTATTTTAAGAAATCTTTTCTTTTGTTTTTTTTTTCCAAATACATCTTCAAGCTTGTATACACAGTAGTATTTAACAACAAAGTTTCTAAGTATCCATAGCGAAACATTTTTCATATTATATTCTGTTTCAATGGAAATTTGATACATGGATCGTACTCCATTTAAAAAACCATTTGTTTCGAAAATGAGAGCCACGTGGCTCTGATACCAATTGTGAAAACGTAGAGGGGGTGAATACGTTACCGTTTTAAAATCTTAAACTTGTTATATCAAATGTCCGTTTAAGCTTGTTCTAATATGAAAGATGTTTCTAACTTGCATAAGTTAAAACATGTTATCACACAAGTATTATCAACAAGTCACACCACAATTAATCACATAATGCAAATATAAAAGTAAAGAGATAAGTGAAAGAAAACGCAAACCGAACACGATGATTTATAGTGGTTCGGTCACGGATCTCCTCTCCGCCCTACTCCACTCCCCGAGTACCCAACTCGATAGTTACTTCACTAGATCAACAAGCTCCCTTCTCGGCGGAGAAAACCTTACATACGTCGCTTACACTTTTTCCGGTACAAAGCTAAATACCGGGTTCTAGTTCGAGGTAGAACCAACCTAACGTCGCTTATACAATTACCGACACTAAGCTAGATGTCGAGTTCTTTTACATGGGTACAACCACTCCCGTCGTCGCTTATCCTTTTTCCGGTACTAAGCTAGATACTGAGTTCTTTACAAGGGTACAACCACTCCCACTATGTTTTATGGCCCAACATAGAAACCTTGTGTTTTATGACACAAACACATAAACCATCTAATCTAGTATGATGTTTACAATGATCAACAATGATCCATAACATAAGTGTATCATGGATATGAATGACTATTCTAAATGAACTTCCATTGTTTGGAAGTCTTCAATGAATGAAGATCACAAGCTCCCTAGACTTGTTGTGATGGATCTTCATATATGCAAGTGGAATCTACATGAACTTCTTGAATAAGAAGTCTTCAATCATTGAGGATGTCAAGTGCTCTTGAATCTTCATATGTTGGAATGCTATGATGGATTATGACTTCAAGATCTTCTAACCTTCATGGTGGATCAGGAAGTATGCTATGGATGATGTCTCATGATCTTGAGCTTGCTACACAGGATCATTAACAGTGTATGCTTACAACATAATGAAAGTTAGTAACGTTATGATCATTATGTAAAGGGTGATTAATCTATGAATCTACATGGTTTGCTACCGATCTAAGTGAGTGTAAAGGGTAAAGGAAATGTGTGTTCTAATGGCTTGGACAATGGGTAAACAATGGGCAACTATTTATAAGCAAAATGTAAAACAACTCACTGTTTTGAAAAAAGGGATCCGCCCTTTATACAAAAGGGATCCGCCCTTTGTATCAAAGGGATCCGCGGGATCCGTCAAACCAGACAGCTAGCAAATCTTACCATATCTTACCATATCTTGCCATATCTTCAAAAGTCAACTTGTTAGCTTGAAGATCTAAACAAAATGTCACAAAATCTTTCCAAGATTGTGTACATGATGCATGCCATGATGTCATCCTAATATTTAACTAATAAAGTTTTCATTTTAAGAAATACACATGTAAATGTGTATATGTTGTTCCTAGTGAACTTGTAATGTGTATATGTATGTAACATGTATCCTAGTGATCATGTAGCATTTATATACTAGCTTAACTAATATATGTTTACCAAGATGTATCATGTTAGTTTGACACCTAAAGTGTACTTATCCTATTAAACTAAGGAAACATGATGTACAAGTAAAAATACTTGTATATGCAAAATGTGAAATGAGGTTCTAACTAGAATGGTTAGTCTTTTAAAAATACTTAATGACCTAGCCGTATTTTAAACATTCTAACTGGCTTGTTAAGGGTTTGATCATAATGCCACATAACAAACATGTACGAACCTGTGTTGTATCATACGAGGACTCGAGAGGTGTTGAATGTATGTTGAGACAAAATAAGATTACAAGTAACTTGTACATTTTACGTTATGTATCAAGTTACATGTTTGTCATCACTCAAAACAAACGAGACTGCTTGCACTAGCAATCTCCCCAACGAGACTGCTTGCACTAACAGTCGACGAGAGCTTGTTTCATCCACAGTGCTTTTTGGCAAGCTTTTCCTGCTGACACGTACTCGGATTCAGTTGTTGATATGGCGAGGGCTATTTGTTTCTTAGCAAACCATGAGGTGAGGCAATGTCCTACAAAAGTACAAATACCGCTTGTACTTTTCCTATCAACATAATCACCAGCATGGTCTGAGTCGGCATACACTATGGTTTCCATTCCCGTCCCTTTGGGATACCATAATCCTAGATGTGTAGTGCCTTTTATGTACCTAAATATCCGTTTAACGACTTCAAGATGGGATGTTTTGAGAACTTCTTAAAAGCGTGCACATAGACAAACACTAAACATAATGTCCGGTCTACTAGCCGTTAGGTGGAGTAAACTACCAATCATCCCTCTATATTTAGTGCTATCTACGGATTCACTTTCGTCATCCTTGGTAAGTTTGGTTTCAGAAGACATTGGTGTTTTCATAGGTTTAGAATATTCAAGACCAAATTTCTTAAGCATATCCTTGAAATACTTAGATTGGTTGAAGAATATCTCATCTTCTAATTGTTTTATTTGGAGACCTAATAAAAAGTTTAGTTCCCCCATCATACTCATTTCAAACTCATCATGCATGATTTTCGAGAATTCATCGCATAACTCATGACAAGTTGAACCGAATATAATGTCATCCACATATATCTGGACTATGATAATATGTGATCCCTTTTTCTTGGTGAAGAAAGTGTTGTCCACTAGGCCCATGATATAATTATGGTCAACTAGGAAGGTCTTAAGTCGATCATACCAAACTTTTGGTGCTTGCTTAAGTCCGTATAATGATTTCTTAAGTTTGTAGACATGATTAGGTTTTTCAAAATTGGCAAAGCTGGGAGGTTGTTGATGCGTGGTTTTGCAACCTTACAACAGGTTTTACCTCTCGAGGGATCTCAAGAGGCTTACAACCCCACCAGGCAGTGTACTTGACCGATGTAGTATAGTGTAGTGGTAAGTACGGGGGATTGATCGTTCTCCACAGGGAATAGTGTTCGTTAGGTATGAAAAACTACTCTAATAGGTCTAAGGGTGAGAGAAGATTCTTTTTTTATATTTTTATAATTTTATGAAAGCAAGTAAAATCTCTGGTTTGAAAGAGTGGGCGGAATTAGTTGCTAGTCAACTAACCCAAGTAACTACGAATGCAAATAAAATAAAATAACTGAAAATGAAAAGGTGGTGAAATTTATGTGGAGAAAAATGTGTTTACTTAGATTTCCTTACTCCCTAACTATCTTTTACCGGTTGATTAGTGTGTATTAATTGCGTGGATGACGGGTGTATTCCTTAATACCAATCGTGGGGTGGCGTACGTACTTCCCCAACTCTACAAGCTCCTACTTCACTCCTATGTCGAGCCGGCTAGGAAGCTCCTAACATGGGATCACTAGAATTCGCTTGTGCATTAAATACAACCATAAAAACCTTTAGTACGCATTGGTTCATGTTTCTTAAGACGTTCAAGCAAGTTACCGAATAGGAAGTTAGCCAGTTTTCTTAAGCCTAACATAGATAAACAATCATCCAATACAACTAATAACACACTAATAACCAATAATCAATAGCTAGGTTTCATTAGATCTAAGCAAACACAAGATAAATCTAGCCTAGCATGTTAAACAAAAGACAAGAACAAGATAGAATCAAACAACACATAGACATATTGAATGATTAATTGATAACTTATCTTCAATGTAACATGGAAGATCTCAAGGCAAAAAGCCTTGAAAAAGCTGCTAAAATCGTCTTAGGGTTTTCACACACAAAGTTCCCAATAAGTTCCACACTAATGACAAAAAATTGCAAAACTATATATAGACTTTCAGATCTGACGGCGTCACGTTATGGAGTGTGACGCCGTCACCTCGCCGCTTTTAGGGTTCCCGGATGGCCTTCTTGACGCCGTCCCTCTTTAGCTCTCCAAAATCCGTTCTGGCTTATCAAGGCTTGACGCCGTCAGAATTAGGCGTGACGCCGTCCGTCTTTAAATTAAGCCGTGACGACCTTGATCACTCCAAAGGGTGACGCCGTCAGAATTCCCATGCAAATTTCTCTGGCTTATCATGAGTAATTTTCATATCCACCACTTTTGCCAAGCCATGACGCCGTCAAGAACAAATCCTGACGCCGTCCAAGGTAACTTTTAGCCGATTTTGAGACTTTGTCGTTTTCTTCACTTTTATGCTCCAAAAACGTCCAAAATGCTTCCTTTTCCAGATTTCTTCTCAAAAGTACCTAAAATGACAAAAGGAACGATTTAGGGCGATATTTGATCAAATAAATACGATTTAGGGCTTAAATGACCCCTTAAAAGCGGTACACTTTTTGCTTTATCAAATACCCTTACACTTGAGATTTGCTTGTCCTCAAGCAAATGCGCTTTTATTCTAATCAAAATACAAGTTAGGGGTCATTTAACGCTAATATAAAAGTAATTGCAACAAATAATCATTCCACTTTAATCATAATAAGCACGGAGATTACAAACTAGCACCTCACAAGTAGTGTTTAGATACTCACATCTCTCAAGTGTCATCAAAATAAATCTCATAAATGAAAACGGATAATATCTCTCACTACCTGTCATAGCAAATAGATTACCATAGGCTTGGGAAAGGATCGAAAACCTCCTCCACTAGGCGTAAGCACCTAAGATAAACTATCAAAGAGGGCTTTTAAATGGGTTATAATGTTAGGTGTAGGGAAAAGGAAAACACGGTTTTGTTGGATAAAGGATATTTTACTGGTGGCGAGTTAAAGATCTTGATCAATTACATGTACTATACAATGTTGCTAAGCCAAGACTCGACTCAATCTTAAACTAAAAATAAAATAACAAAAACATAAAATAAATATAAAATGAAACGGGATGGTAGTCCGTATGTTTTTTTTTTCTATTTTTCTTTTTCTCATTTTTTTTTGTATTTTTTTTTTTTTTTTTTTTTTTTTTTTTTTTGCATACACTCTTGCCCTACCATCCAAAATAATACATCATAGGGGCGTTGCATTCCCCTTACACTTGAACTTTTACATAACTTTACAAATAACTATTCTAATGACTCGGATTAAGATAATTGAAAAACTTGGAGTACTTTTAAAATATTTAGCACATATGGGGGTAATAAATGATGTTCTTCCCCATTACTCCATTACACTAGTACTTTACCCATGAGTCCCAATCGTCCCAAAACAATATATACAAGGATATGACTCGACTTAGCAACCACGTAATCAATTAGATAATTAACTTGGGTTTAAACAAATGTTGTCACAATAATGCACTAAAGATGAGTGCATACAAGGTAGGCTAAGGCGATTTGGGTGTACATTTAAGTGGGGTGTAAACAAATTCTTCCTTTAAGTAAAATGCTTAAAGGTCGAAACGAAAAGATAGGCTCTGAGGGGTGTACTAGGGGTATCGTGTACTAAAAATGAGTACAACGCAAAGGGTGTGGGAGAATTACTTGACCAATGTAGCCAATGTAATTATAACAAAAACACAGGTGTAAAACAATGGGTTAATCCTAATGCCTCTTATCATGTAGTAAATCTAACTACACGAATGTAGTCTCACTTGTGGCCTCGGAATGGTCCTAACGCAAGTTCTAGAATCTAAGTGTTACCGGTACACACATCATAGCAAAATGCTTTTCCTACCAATTCTAGGGGCGAACCTCACATATTTGGGGTGGAAAATTTTTTAGCGGTACGATTTTTGTGCTAGTCATATAACTCCTATCCATGATACGCTTATTAGAAATAAAGTTTCACTCCTAAATGTTGTAAAAAATTTTAAATTTGGCACTAAAATTGCCCTAACAGGTATTTCTCTTAGTTTTATTACACATCTACCATTAAACAAACAAAAATCAAGCGTAATAGCATTCTCTAATCGTACTTTTACCCCCCCTTACAATTAAGATGAACATTGTCCCCAATGTTCAAATAACAAATGTAAAAGTAAAAAAAGTAAAAGAATGAAATCAAATACTCCCCTGATTCGCTTGGTGGATAATGAAGTAACATGGTTAAATCTTCTTCCAAGAGAATGTTGAAGCTCCAAGACTAATGCATCACCAAAAGCTTGATCCAACGAACATTTCCTTGTCCAAAATAACCTGTTAAACCTGAGAAAACAAACACGAAAACCTGCATAACATCGGCGGGATAAACTCTATATATAAGGATATAATGCTTGTGGAATGATAATTTTGCAGATTCCTGGAGATTATAAGTTAGAGATTTAATAAAAACTTTTATGAAAACAAAACTTTCAAAAATTTTCAGAAAATTAAACCTGACGCCGTCAGGTTGTAAATCCTGACGCCGTCAGAAATGATCTGATAGAATTCTCATGTTACGTTTCCGGAAAATTTTTGGAAAAACCTATACCTTACTTCCTGAAAATCCTGCAAAACATCATTATGACTCGATACAAGCATTTGACTCAAACAAACACTAATATGTATGTTCATTTATTATTATTATGATTCATGTTCATTTGTGTTCTAAGTAAACCGATTTAGATTTCCCTTACACTTAACTTTCGCAAAATACCTTTATATGTAGTTAAGACGAAGTTAAAAACAAAATAAAGTATTTTCACAATTTAGTTTTTGAACATGAATCAATAATAATAAAACTTAAACACACATACGGAAACAAATAAAATCAAACATACAAATAAATAAACACACAAAGCAAATAAAACTTGGGTTGCCTCCCAAGAAGCGCTTTTCTTTATTAACGAGTCTTGTAGCTAGACTCAAAGTCCTTCTATCTAGTGTCGCTTATGCTCACGTATCCGAGTGTGAGCCATCTAATTGTTGCCTCATCTTTCTTGTATTCATCATTCAGCTCCAAACATCCATGATAGTATCTCTTATTTTTCTCATGTGGATATTTGAGCCCCTTCCTCTTATCATTCTCACTTAACAAATCAAGAGGCACAAGTCTATTGCAAGATTCAATGGAGTAGTTCTTAAACCTAGGGTGTGCTCGGGGCATTTGGTAAACGAAATCTTCATCCCCATCCGAGAATGTAATTAACCCGTCCACAAGTTTTTCGTCAAGGTTGGTCAACCTTTTGAAGGGTTCTCCAAAAATGACTTGGGTTAATTTGTTATCAATGAATTCTCCTAAGTTCTCCATAACCATAAAATCCACCAAATACACAAAACTTCCAACGAATACGTGTAGTGGCTTAATCCTAGCAACAATGTTATCTCCTTGATATTCTAGCTCATCTACCATGATTTTATTATAATTAGCGCGAGAGATAATGTTCATAGGCAAAGATGAGTTAAGATAAGCATAAAAATCATGATAACCAATCTTACACAGAAATTGCATGTTAAAGAGGCTATCTTTTTCGATCTTAGTCCTAGGGTCAACATACTTAAAGGGATCAATTTCCTCTTTTCCCCATTCCTCGTTAACCACTTCTCCATTACCAGCATCCTCATCGGAGTCTGAGTAGTAAAATGGACCAACATAGTCATTCTCATGGTCAGACTCCTCCATCTCAGAATTGTTACCAAAGTGGTGGTCGGGTGAAAGGTTGTTGTTTTCTACGATGGGGGCGGGAACGGGTAGTTGGAAGTTTGCACGGCGGAAAATACGAATAACAGGGACCAAGCGATCACTATTACTCATGAGGTAGTTGGAAGGTATCACAAACAAAAGTACAAAGAAATAAGATAGACTAAAGAAAACCTAGAAAAATAAAATAAAAATCTCACTAGAAAGGAATCTAGTGAGTAGACCTATAAAATAAAAAATTCAACCTAAACAATAACTATTCCCCGACAGCGGCGCCAAAAACTTGATGCGTGGTTTTGCAACCTTACAACAGGTTTTACCTCTCGAGGGATCTCAAGAGGCTTACAACCCCACCAGGCAGTGTACCTGACCGATGTAGTATAGTGTAGTGGTAAGTACGGGGGATTGATCGTTCTCCACAGGGAATAGTGTTCGTTAGGTATGAAAAACTACTCTAATAGGTCTAAGGGTGAGAGAAGATTCTTTTTTTATATTTTTATAATTTTATGAAAGCAAGTAAAATCTCGGGTTTGAAAGAGTGGGCGGAATTAGTTGCTAGTCAACTAACCCAAGTAACTACGAATGCAAATAAAATAAATAACTAAAAATGAAAAGGTGGTGAAATTTATGTGGAGAAAAATGTGTTTACTTAGATTTCCTTACTCCCTAACTATCTTTTACCGGTTGATTAGTGTGTATTAATTGCGTGGATGACGGGTGTATTCCTTAATACCAATCGTGGGGTGGCGTACGTACTTCCCCAACTCTACAAGCTCCTACTTCACTCCTATGTCGAGCCGGCTAGGAAGCTCCTAACATGGGATCACTAGAATTCGCTTGTGCATTAAATACAACCATAAAAACCTTTTTCATGTTTCTTAAGACGTTCAAGCAAGTTACCGAATAGGAAGTTAGCCAGTTTTCTTAAGCCTAACATAGATAAACAATCATCCAATACAACTAATAACACACTAATAACCAATAATCAATAGCTAGGTTTCATTAGATCTAAGCAAACACAAGATAAATCTAGCCTAGCATGTTAAACAAAAGACAAGAACAAGATAGAATCAAACAACACATAGACATATTGAATGATTAATTGATAACTTATCTTCAATGTAACATGGAAGATCTCAAGGCAAAAAGCCTTGAAAAAGCTGCTAAAATCGTCTTAGGGTTTTCACACACAAAGTTCCCCAATAAGTTCCACACTAATGACAAAAAATTGCAAAACTATATATAGACTTTCAGATCTGACGGCGTCACGTTATGGAGTGTGACGCCGTCACCTCGCCGCTTTTAGGGTTCCCGGATGGCCTTCTTGACGCCGTCCCTCTTTAGCTCTCCAAAATCCGTTCTGGCTTATCAAGGCTTGACGCCGTCAGAATTAGGCGTGACGCCGTCCCTCTTTAAATTAAGCCGTGACGACCTTGATCACTCCAAAGGGTGACGCCGTCAGAATTCCCATGCAAATTTCTCTGGCTTATCATGAGTAATTTTCATATCCACCACTTTTGCCAAGCCATGACGCCGTCAAGAACAAATCCTGACGCCGTCCAAGGTAACTTTTAGCCGATTTTGAGACTTTGTCGTTTTCTTCACTTTTATGCTCCAAAAACGTCCAAAATGCTTCCTTTTCCAGATTTCTTCTCAAAAGTACCTAAAATGACAAAAGGAACGATTTAGGGCGATATTTGATCAAATAAATACGATTTAGGGCTTAAATGACCCCTTAAAAGCGGTACACTTTTCGCTTCATCAGTTGTGCTACAAACACTTCCTCATTTATGAAACCATTTAGAAATGCACTTTTGACATCCATTTGAAATAGTTTAAAGTCATGTGCACATGCGTATGCAAGTAATATTCTAATTGACTTAAGTCTAGCAACGGGTGCAAAAGTCACATCATAATCTATACCTTCTTGTTGATTGTAGCCTTGTGCTACTAGCCTAGCTTTGTTTCTAGACACTATGCCATTTTCATCCATTTTATGTCTAAAAACCCATTTTGTACCGATTATGGTTTGATTTTTAGGTTGTGGAACTAATGTCCAAACGTCATTCCTAACAAATTGATTTAATTCCTCTTGCATCGCAATGACCCAAGATTCATCTTTTATGGCTTCATTAACATTTTTAGGTTCAATTGTTGAAACAAAACAAAAGAAATTACTTTCATTTTGAGCTTTAGACCTTAATGTTCTTTCATTGATTTTTTCTATGACGTTTTCTAATGGATGGCTTTTGGTTTCTTTGATATTAACTATTTCTCTTTTTACCGGTTCATCTTCTTTCTCACTTTCAATATTTTCCTGATTATCAACCATTTGACTTTCAACTAAGTCATCATCTACCAAAGGTGATGTCTTAGAGGGAGGTGGACTTTCATCGAATGTTACGTTCAATGATTCCTCGACTCTTGAGGTTTCTTTGTTCAAAACTATATATACTTTACTAGTTTATGAATATCCTAGAAATACACCTTCATACGACTTTGGGTCGAACTTGATGAGATAATCTTTTGTGTTTAAAATGAAGCACTTGCTTCCAAACACTCTAAAATATCATAAAGTAGGCTTTTTGCCTCTGTATAACTCATATGGAGTCTTTTTCATGAATGGTCTAATTAGAACTCGATTTAGGATATATGTGGATGTATCTACAGCGTGACACCAAAACTTTTGAGGTATGTTTTTTTCATTTAACATGGTTCTACTCATTTCTTGAATTGTCCTATTTTTGCATTCTACCACACCATTAGATTGAGGGGTTCGAGGAGCCGAGAAATTATGAGTTATGTCATTGGCATCACAAAATGCTCCGAATTGGATTTCATTGTCAAATTCACGGCCATGGTCGGTTCTTAGTGACACTATGTTACTTCCTATTTGATTTTGAATTTTCTTACTTAAGATTTCAAATTTATTAAACGCTTCATTTTTAGTTTTCAAAAACTTAGTCCATGTATACCTAGAGTAATCATCTACTATTACCAAAGTATAGAAGTTTCCTCCGTAACTTTGTATAGCGGAAGGACCAAACAAATCCATATGTAATAATTCTAGACACCTAGATGTAGACACCATGTTTTTAGCCTTATGGCTATTATGAACTTGTTTTCCTATTTTGCAAGCATCACAAAAGTGTTGGTCATATTTCAACTTGGGCAGGTTCCTAATGAGTTCCTTAGATGATAAGGATTGAATTAACTTCATATTGGCATGACCTAATTGTCGATGCCATAAAGTTGAGTTATCGTCCAAAGAAGTGAGACAAAGTTTGTCTTTAGGTGTTTTGTCTAGTTTCATAACGTAAACGTTATTCTTCAAAAGACCTTTTCGTACGGTTATGCCATCCTTAAGTATTTTACTTCCATTTTCACTGAAAAGGACTTTATACTTTTTGCGGCATAATTGACTAATACTAAGCAAGTTAAATCTTAAGTTATCTACATGAGCAACATCATCAATAGTGAGAGAGTCATGAGAAATCGTACCTTTTCTAATGATTTTACTTTTAAGCTTGCTACCGAATGTGACATTACCTCCGTCGTACACTTGGTAGTTTGAGAAAAGGCTTTTGTTTCCCGTCACGTGTCTTGAACACCCACTATCTTTAATCCACTCATCAGGTTCTAATTCAACTTTCAAGCACACCTAAGTTCAAGAAAAACTCAAGCGTTTGGTCCCCAATATCTCATGGGTCCATTTGGGTTAAACATAACATTATCATGGTTCATGTATGGAAATGGTGGACAAGTGTTCCATGGCATGAAGTTGGGACCTTGAAAGTTTCTAGACATGTTTTGGTTCCAATTATTTTGATAATGATGTTGTGAGTTAAAGTTACTCTTTGGAAAGGGGTGTTTGGGAAAACTGGTTTTAGGTGTCTGTTGAATCGTTTTAACTCTATACTCATTTCTAACTTGGCCTTTTCCTATAGAGACTGATGGTTTTTGTTTGTTAACAGTTGTACTAGTGCTAGGTTTTCTAGTGACCTTAACAAATTCAGTACGATTCATTTTAGGAACCTTCTGTTCATCAACAGTACCGTCGGATCCGTGGGTGTCTGACTCAGTTGGAACAGTTTCTTTTTCTTTCACTGTTTGTTTCTTAAACTCACTTAAGCTTCCTAGTTTCATAAAACCTAGTCCGGTTTTATCATGAGGTAATTTTTGCATCTTCGTTATCTCATCTATACAGTTTATATTTTTATCAAACTTTTTAAACTTAGAATTTTGTTTGATAAGTTCTTCCTGTGTTGACTTAAGTGTTTCTAGTTCTAACTTAAGTTCCTGACACGACACACATGTTTCTTTAACACTTTTACCCTTTTCTATTCTTATCTCCTTTTTCTTTTAACCAATGAACTTCGTTTTCTAAAAGTGTTGTTTTGGTTTTTAAGAATTTATTCTTGTTTATGATTTTAAGGGTAATTTCACACAATTTGTTATATTTTACTTCTAAGGCTTCATCATCTATAGAAGAGTATGACGAGTCAGAATGTACCTCTTCTGTGTCATGAGCCATGAGAGCAACTTCTTCGTTCTTAGGCTCGTCGTCATCTCCTTCACTATCACTCCAAGCTCCACTGACAAAGGCTCTTTGAAACATGTTCTTTGGAGGCTTTGGACATTCTCCTATTAAGTGACTAGAATCACCACACCTATAACACTTTCTGTCTACCTTTCCTTTCCTATCATCACGGTCTTTTCGGAAGGATTTCTTTTCTTCACGAGGTGGTCTAACGAACTTTCCTCGTCTCCTAAAGAATTTCTTGAAATCTCTTACGGCCATGGCATATTCTTCATCTTCGCTACTAGAACAAGACTCCTCATCATCACTTGACTCAACTCTAGCTTTTAAGGCAATGGACTTCATTTTCTCCTTCTTGCCTTTAACAATTTCTGAGTCTTTTTCCATCACCATTTCGTGAACTTTGAGATTTCCTATGAGCTCATCCAGTGTCATGCTTGAAAGATCCTTGGATTCTTCAATAGCTGTCACCTTTGATCTCCACTTCGGGTGGAGTACTCTTAGAAATTTCCTGACAAAATTCTTACTAGAAAAAGATTCGTCAAGTGCTTTAAGAGATGTAATAATAGTATTAAACCTAGCAAACGCACTATCAATGGTCTCATCTTCAGAGATAACAAATTGTTCATATTATTGAACAAGAAGATCAATTTTGTTATCTTTGACTTGTGAGTTCCCTTGATGAGTGATGATTAATGATTGCCAAATATCCTTAGCCGTTTTACACATAAAAACTCTTTCATATTCTTTCTTAGGTAGAGCATTGTAAAGCATCATTTTGGCTTCGTTATTTTTGGCAATCAACTTCTTTTGCTCATCACTGTGACGAGTAAGAGAAGTACCTACATCCCGACCACCTGATATATCATTACTTATGGGCTTGTAATCACCCTCTACAATTATATACCATAGATCTATGTCTTTTGACTTCACATACGTCTCAAAGCGATTTTTCCAATATATGAAACAATTTGGTTCAAATAGTGGTGGTCTTTGCATAGATTGCCCTTCTTTAAAGTTTTCAAAATCCATTGATCGTTTCAAGTTTTTAAAATACAATATATTTTGAAAATCTTGAGTAACACTTCTCTGATACCAATTGTGGAAAACTAGAAGGGGGGTTGAATAGTTTTTACCGTTTTAAAATTAATTCGCTTTGTATACTTAACGTGATTCCAAAGTAAAGTAAACAATCAAGCACACAAACAAGTAATATAAGTAAAGAAGTAAAGAGAGGAAAGATCAAACCACACAACACAGATGTTTATAGTGGTTCGGCTACAAGGACTCTCTTCCTTGCCCTACTCCACTCCTCGAGCCTCTAACTTGAGAGTTTTTCTTCACTAAGAAACAAGCTCCCTTCTAGGTGGAGAAAACCTTTACACGTCGCTTACTTTTTATCCGGTACTAAGCTAAACACTGGGTTCTTTACAAGGGTACAACCACTCCCGTTGTATCTTTACAAGGGTACAATCACTCCCGTTGGTTCTTTCACAAGGGTACAACCACTCCCGACACTCTTTGTGTTTTAAGGACTAAAACACTAACCAAACTCTACTGAATAAATGATACAAACAATGATGTGTGAACTAAAACAAAATCACACAGACTCTATACTAAAGGATAACAACAGAAGGTTGATCCTTATATGCTGTGATCTTCTTTGCTACAAAAGGAAAGATCAATGAAATGAAAGAATGATATGGGTTAGTGATATGTAAATGAATGAGTATGTATTTAAGCTATATGAGTGATGAAAATGCCCAAATGATCAGCTTGCTATTTATAGGCAAACTGATCAACAGCTGGCGGATCTGGCGGATCCCAAAAATTGGATCCGCCCTTGTATGGCTTTTGATCCGCCATGTCAGGACAGCTAAGAGATTTGAGAATCTTTCCATATCTTGCCATATCTTTTCATATCTTCAAATTTCAACTCTTTAGCTTGAAGATCTAAACAAAATATCATAAAATCTTTCCAAGATTGTGTTCATGATGCATGCCATGATGTCATCCTAATATTTAAGAAATAAAGTTTCTGATTTAAGAAATAAACATGTAAATGTATGTAATGTTGTTGGGAATTAAATATTCAAGAAGTTAAATATCGGATTCTATTCTAAGAAAAACATTAAGTGTAATTCTGCTGCTAGTGCATTTGGTTCCTGTTGCTAATGCTTGTTCCAGTTGCTAGAACATTTGATCCTGCTGCTAGTGATAAATGATTCTGCTGCTAGGCTTAGCATTCTGCTGCTGTTGATCCTGCTGTTATAATACTTGTTCCTGCTGCTAGCGATGACTCATTGCTGCTGCTAGCGAACATTCTGCTGCTGAGTGGATAAGATTGAAAAGATATTATTTGTATTTTGGTCAACAATATACGGTAGATAATATCTTATCCCATGTGCTTAGTTAACAAGTTGTGTACACAGATACATGTTGTATCTTATGTACTGACACACTCAAGAGATAAGTTAACAAAGTAAGTCGGCTAAGACTTTAAGCAATATGTAATAGATCTCTTGGACTATAAAAGAGATCTTAGTTAAGTGATAGGTGTGCCAAAGTAGTGCATAAAAAATAGATAAGTTGAAGAACTCTCATAACTGTTAAGACATAGAACAAACACAAGAATATCACAAGTTGTAAAAACTTAAGATTCAAGGTTGTAACCCTAGTGATATTTCAAGATCACTCGTATTATTATCATTAATAATATTGAATCGTTTGGTGTTAATCTCTCATTGTTCATTGTCATAGAACTAACACAACCATTCCATTTCCACAACACAAATCACCTTCTAAGTGTAGTTAAGTAAATTCCGCGTACTTAATCATATTAACTCAATATATCATACACACAAAGAACGTAAGGTTTAACCACCTTAACCGTGTGAACAATCCTAACAAATGTTATTCCTAGTAAACTTGTAATGTGTAAATGTGTTTTAAAAGACTTATCACTATAAATGTAAAAGACTTAATCTTATTTATGCTTTTGCTTAAAGATAAACTTTGTATTTGTCATTAACAAAATTAAGCAAAGATCATAAAATATAAATAACGTTTTTGGGACGATATTTGTATTAACATACGTGATAGGATCGAGTTGATAGCTTTGGATTGGGTTGTTCGGATCAACTTCAACTTCATCAGAAGAGTCGGTGGGAGGATGTGGCCTTTTTCCTTCAACCATGAACCTCTTTGTATGTCCCTCGGTGAGAGTTACCATGACATGATCACAAATAAAGTGGTCATCTTTCATTGGAGAAGGTTACATTCCATTTACATATCTTGCAAGGCGAGTGAGAAGCATTGCATAGGGAAGTACCATTTTCTCGATTTGGAATACACTAGCCATTCTCTTGACCATGTAGTAGGCGAGGTTGAAGGGAGTTTCATTGATGAGACAATAGATCATATAGACAAGGCAAGCATTGGGGCGATCCTTGTTGCTAATAAGACAAATGACATTCTCTCTAAGAATTTGTTCCCACTTTTTGTATAGGGGGAACATCTCAGAGAGCTCCATTTGGAATGGGTCTCGATGGATGAGTTCGGGGTTTCTAGTGATTCGAGTTGGTAAAGTTCTTGCAATGAAGACGCCATTTCTCACTGTTACGGGGTTATCAAGAGGAGTGTGATAGACTTGATGTGGATCGATCATTTCATGGAGTTTAGCAAGAGACGAGTCGTTTGAGTACATACAAATACCTTGACATGGAATACGGAGAATTTTGGCAAACACTGTAAGGGGTAGAACAAAGGTTTGATTGTTGATGATAAAGGAAATGGAGATAGTTTCATCATCATTGCGAATGACACGGGCACTTTTATAGAATTCAAGAACAAAGTCGAGACAAATTTGTTTGTTTATTTGAAGGAAACAATAAAAGTTAATTCTAGAAAAGATATGAGGGATATTGGTGTCATCGAGGAAAGTTTGATCAACAACACGTCCTTTGTGAAAGAAATGCTTTTGAAGCATTTTGAATACTTTTCGGTCATTGGGAGAAAGGTGATCCTTGCGATGATGCATAGGGATGTAGTGGGCGGTGTCACGGTAGTCTTGTTGAGTTGATTTAGGCATGTTTAGAACCTATAACAAAACATAAGGTGACGATACAAGGAGTATAAATATGGGTCGTGTATTTTTATATACGAAAATACTTCTAAGTGTATTGTATCACAATTTTAATTAAATGGGTTTAGAAACTCATCACAATTTGGTTGGAAAACTTAGTTTTTGATGAAACGTAACTATTCACCTTTTGTATTAACAATGCCAAATTACACCATTTAATCCTTTAGTTTCTAGAAATTATTTCATTAAGGTTTTGAGAATTCTTGTGGGAAGAGTATAATTTCTAACTACAAAAGGTTATCTTAGAAAACTAATAATCACAATGTGATGTTAATTGGGTGTTAATTTTTGATAAACCTATTTAGATCAAAATTAAGAACTAAACGCTTAGAATTACATAAACTACAATGCAGTAGGATTAATACTTATGGAGATGGTTAATTTGACGAGATGAGTGATGAGAAATCCCAGGAGGGTTTTCTAGAGTGTTTTTAGGTCAAGTTTATGAGAAGGAGAGTAAAGTGAGAGTGTACAGTGATCATCAACATATAATCTATTTTGCTGATATGCCGGTTCCGTCGGATCCTTTGAAAAAAGGATCCGGCACCTTATGGCCAAAGGATCCGGTTGTTCAGCAGTTTCACAGATTTACATGTATGATAATTATTATGTAAGGTTTTGATCCTAGTTATTTTTTATGTTTTATAAGTTATGTCCAGATATCTAGATGATCCTAATTCTTTGACGTGGTTCGAAAGAAATAAAGATTTGCATAGGCGAAATATCCAAAGACGTGAAAAAAATAAAAAGGAAGAATAAGATGAAACACGAGATAAAGAACAACGAAACACATATTATATTCCATTCATTTCAATGCATAAAGCAATACAAAGGATTGGAAAGATAATAAATACATAAAGTCCTAACAAAAAATACAAAGCTCCATGAGTGAACTTGACCATTGGATAGACGAGCGCGATGAGAGAAATGATGATAATAATTAGAACGACGCTAAACATTTTTGCGGATCTTTTCTTCTTTGCTCGAACGAGTTTTTGTGAAGAGAGGTTAGTTTTGAATTTTGGATTTGTTAGTGAGATTAGAAAAGAGAAGATTAGATAAAATAAGAGATTGAGGTGATGGATTACTATAGCAGAGATGTTCGAGTGGTATGGGAGAGTGTGAAAAGAGATTTTTGAAAGTTGTAGTTTGATATTTATGTATAATATACATCTAGACTTAGAAATCAAACATTTTTGATACACCGAAGTATTTAAAGTTAAATGAGATTTGTAAAGAAACTAGACCAAGTGAGATACAAGAAACTACACAAGTACTTATAAACACGTTGGCACATATAAATAGATAGAAGTATTAGCGAGAGCACACGTGTCAAGACAGAGGTATATTTAAAGAGAAGAACATACCTTTAATTTTTAAGGGACTTCTTGAGATTCAAGAATAGACTTTTTGACACCTTTGAAAGCTCTTTGAAGAAAATTACAACACATCATTGTAATGTGTCAACTTAGATCTTTCCTTGGATTAAGAAGTGTTCGAAGTTTCCTATTATGAAGATACTTAAAAAAATGATTTGTGTTAAGTATCTGATAAAAATGATTATTGAAAGTAATTGTTAGGAATTCGATACACTATTAAGGTGGTTAAACCTTTGTCGCTTTGTGTATGTGATACTTGAGTTAATATGATCAAGTATGCGGAATTTACTTAATCACACTTAGAAGGTAATTTGTTGTATGGAAATGGAACAGTGATGCTTATGAGATTAACAAAGAACACAAAAAGTATTTCACCAAACGATTAATATTATTGATAATGATACAAAGGTTTGATGTTGTTTTTGTTGAAAGTTTTAGAAAAGTTCGATCAAGTTCTAAGTAAGCACACTTGACTACTAAGCTAAGATCTTCTTTTATAGAACAAGAAGATCTTTACAATATATTGTTAAGTCACATCAAGTCTAATCGAACTACTTGCTATCTTATCTTATGTGTGTAAGTAACTAAGATACAACATGTATCTATGTTTACAACTTGTTCTGTGAGAATAAGATAAGGACTGAGCATATGGGGTAAGATATTATCTACCGTGTATATTTGACTTTAGTCAACCAGACTTAACCTTGAACGACCAAACTTAATTCTGTATTCACCAAAATTAATCACTAGCAGACTTAATCTTCAACGACCAGACTTAACCAGGTAGCAGACTTAACCACGATTAACACTAGCAGACTTAATCACTTAGAGAATTTCCCGATACTTAATCTTCAGAATATTTAATTCCCAACAGTAATGTTATCAAAACTATCAATATCTAAAAGATTTTATTTTGGAAAACTTAGTTTTAAGTTCTTACAAAAGTTTTTCCTTCTTTGTAGTTTTCAAAACATTCACGGATCGTTTCAAGTTTTCAAAGTACAATATACTTTAAGAAACTTGGTAACGAAGTTCTGATGCCAATTGTAGAAAACTAGAATGGGGGGTTGAATAATTTTATTAATTAAAACTTCGTTTTAAAAGTTTTAGATTGACTTATGTCAATCTAGTTTTGGCGTGTTTGATATTGATAGCGAGAAAAGCATATAAACTAAACTAAGAGATAGAGTTAGAGACGCAACCACAACACGAATATTTATAGTGGTTCGGCTACAAGGACACCTTCCTTGCCCTACTCCACTCCCCGAGTACCCAACTCGAGAGTTCCGTAAACACTACACAAGACAAACTCCTTTCACCGGCGAAGAAGCCTTCACAACGTTGCTTACACTTTATCCGGTACAAAGCTAAATACCGAGCTCTTCCACGAGGTAGAGCTAAACCTTCGTAGCCTATACTTTATCCGGTACAAGGCTAGATATCGGGTTCCATTACAAAGGAGGAACCACTACCCAATCAATACAACTAGCACAACACGACTTTAGGGAACCAACGTCCCTTTTACACCTAACGACTCAACACATCTACAACACCCTTGAGAAGAAGAAAGAACAACAAGATACACTTCTGTGATCTTGTGAAGAAGAAGAATCTTAGTAACTCATGTCACGAGCTTGCAAGTCTTCGAGAGGTCGTGATCTCGCCTTTAAGAGGAACATAGAGAATCACAAAGAAAGACTACATAGAAAGATCCTTGGATATGAGGTTAGAGAGTTTAGAACATAGAGAAAAGATGTGTCTAAAAGGGGTAAGGAGCAAGAGAGAAATGGCTCACTATTTATAGGCAAACTGAGCACTGTTCACCCGGATCGGGCGGATCCCTTCCCAAAGGGATCCGACAAGTGTAAAGCCAGGGATCCGGGTATCTGGTATCACCAGTCCGGACTTTGGGTTACAATTTCGGGTTTTGGGTTATGGGTTATGATCCATGGTTTATGTGACGTCATGCATGATTTCAAAGACATCTTGGGTCATGGGTTATGGACTTTGGGTTATGGGTTATGGACTTTGGGTCATGGATCATGGGTTTTACCCATTTAGGTGTCATGCATGATGTCATGCAATGGGTCATGGGTTATGGATCAAGCTCCATAGGTTATGGGTTATTGACTTGGTTTTGGGTTATGGATAGTTCAAGTCTTTCTTAATTTATTTTTACAAGTTGCATGTATTTTATAAAATGTAAGTAACTAAGTTACTTAAGTGTTTTTATAAAATGGTTTTGGTTTTATATAAACTTGTTAACATGTTTAAAGTTTATTTGTTTGGTGAAATGAGTTAGTAAACTTTTGGCTCAAAGCGTTACGTATTTTATTTATCTCGTTAAAATGATTTTACGTTTGTTATCGACAAAACATTAGAAGATCGTAAAATATAAATAAACGTTTTTAAGGTTTATTTGTATTAACAACATTGACTTCTAATCATAAATTCAAATTATACCAAATATACTTTCAGTCTGAAGACTAGTCCTTTTAGGTTACCATATCATTATTGAGTCATGCTTGCATCTTAAGAGCACTAGGTGTCATGGCAATCCAAATCTACTCATTTAGGTCCCACGGGGTGCCACGTCACCATGACAAACCTCCCTTTACAACCCCCTTATCATAACAAGCCACAACTTACTCATTTAGGTCCCACCACTTCCTAATTTATTTATTTTATTCAAATTTCCAAATAAACTAAAATCATTTTATTCGAATAAAAATATAAATAACATTTAAAAAAAAAAAAAAAGTTTAAAAAAAATAACAATAAAAACTTAACTAATAAATTAAAAAAACATTACCAATACTAACCCCACCAAATTCAACCCAATTCGAACCTATTTCCAGCCCAATTTCAAAATAGTCAAAAAAAAAAAAAAATACATTGTCATCTTTGTTTAGCTTCCTGCACTCACACATATTCACACATACACACATATTACACACAGTTACACAATATAAATCGAAAAAAGAAAATAAAAGAAAAAAAAACCATGTTCACTGACATAAAGGACGATAGTTTGCTTCGCCGTGCAGACGAGGAGGCCACCTATGGCGAATGACGGCGAGATGGGGTGGTGTCATGGTCAGGCTCGGCGAGCTGTCATGTCACCACGGCGAGCTCCACAACGAGCCCACCCCCAGTGCTCTAAGAGATTTAGGTTACAATTAATGTTACCTTGGTTGGGTAATTACTCCTTAAATATACCTATAATTAATTGCTAGCATAGTACAATCGTAGATCAATCTTGAATAGTTGTATATTGGAATAATCAAATTTGTTGACGGTGTCTCATGATTAATGACGGTTGTTGGCAATTAGTGGTGGTAATTAGATTAGTTGTACTCTTTATTCACAAAACCTTCATTTACCGCCACTTTAGCACAACATCATCTATCTTTTCTTTTAGTTACACATGACTTACACCCTGGATCCCTTACTCGCCTCATATTAATTATCAATACCCAACATAAACACACATATAACATTCACACATACGAAACATCTTCGTCCAGTCACCGCCCTCATCTAATGCCCCATTTTTCTGTATATTCATGTGTGAGAGATACCCCGTAATACACTACTCATGCCGTCATGCGTGAGGGGGACCTTGACTTTACTCTTACGCACTTACATGCAGTTTTAGACGAAGACGTGGGGTTGACCATTGAGCCATTGATGTATAGCATTCTTGTTACATTAAGAAAAGATTCATATAAAATAATTTAGTGTTATATTTGAGTAAATTTTAAAATTTGCATTTAGACTAAAGATAAAATGTTTAATAGTATCACGGAGTTGAATGGTTTTGAGTAATTAAGAAAAACCTAAAAAATATTACTGGGCGTTAAATAGCGACTCTTAAATTGTAAAGATTTTATATTATAGGGTTAGAACTCGGCCTTCGTATTAGACAATGTGGTAAACTATAAGGGGGGTTGAATAGTTTACCAGTTTAAAATTCTTTTAAAAATCTTGTTTTAAAAGTTGGCTATTGGAAACTTTGATTCGAACTCTATGTGTAATCAATCAACACCAATATGAACTACACACTAAACTAACTAATACAAAATGATGAAAGTAAAGAGTAGAGTTGGAAAGATCAAACCGAGACAAAGGATTTATAGTGGTTCGGCTACGAAGCTCTTCTTCGCCCTACTCCACTCCCCGAGTACCACACTCGAGAGTTTCAAGCACTATGTCAACAACCTCCCTTCAGGCGGAGAAAACCTGACCGGATCTACACACACTCCTTGTGTTAGATGTGATACTAAGAATTATACGTAGTTTAGCACGCGAAATTTACTAGCTAGCACTTAGAAGACCTTATGTGTTTTGTATGATTTGAATAAAACGAAGAACACAGAATAATAACCTTCAACGATTCAATATTATTAGAATAACAATACGAGTGATCTCCTATCACTAGGGTTTACAACCTTGAATCTCTTTAATCTAATTCGTATACTATTATGTTGTATTCTTGTGTATTGTCTATATTAAAACCTTAACCTAGGCAATCCTTTTATAGACCAAGGATTCCTTTACAAGATAACTATCAATCTAATTCTATACGATATACACAATATCTTTTCCATAATTATCTATTACAATAAATCATAAACCGTCTTAACTTCTTCACTCAGCAGTCTTAACTGCTCATGTCTTCAACACTCTTCAGCAGTCTAAACTTCTTCCTTCAACAGTCCTAACTGTTACCTTCAACAGCCTTAACTGCTTAAGCTTAATTTCCTAACAATCCTCTCCTAAACTTATGATTTCTTCCCAAATCACTAAGTTTCTTCAAATTAAGCTTCTTCTTCTTAATGCTGAAAATTCTTTCAAACACCCATCAAGCAAATCTCTTAGATCTAGCTTTTACTTCCTGTACAAGATTGAACATCTTTGCCACTAGCATATCAGCCATCTCAGACTCTTCATTAGCTTCTAGTTTTGCATATGTCAGCATTGTCAAAACACCTGGTCTGAGTGGATAATATTTTTCAACCAGCATATATATCTCTATTCCATCCTTTGTAGATACTCTGTGTACTCCACATGCTCCAAATAACTTCCAAGAGATGTCCTTGACTTGAGCTTGAAATCTCCATATCGATTCTCCACCATCTGGTTCATAAATTCTCTTCAATTGAACCCATAGTTCTTTGTCTTTATCTTCAACAGGATCAATATCTCTGAACTTCTCTTTCACTAAGCTCCAAAGTTGATTTAGATCTTCTCTGTCAAAGCCTTTGAGTAAATCTTCAAACAACTTATATCTTTCAGAAATATCTCCAAGTCTAATAATCTTCCATCCCTTCATTCTTCCATCAGTAAACACTTCCCAGTCAATAATTGGATGTTTGACCTGCAAAGGTTTAATGTAAGAAGACTCTGGAATAATCACCATCATGCTTCTGATCTTCTCATTAGTTAATCCTTCTTCATCAGACTTTTGTTTCTTAGCAACTTCTGATTCCATAGATTCTGCTTCCCTCTTCTTACCTGTTTTGACACTTCTTCTTGGAGAATTCAAAATAGCATAAGTTTCACAGAATTCTTTTTCAATTATAGCATAAGACTTTCCCTTGAAATCATTCATTGAGTAATTTGCTGAGTTCTTCAAATAATGCTTCATATCCTCAACAAGTTCCTTCTTTGTTGGTAACTTTGTCTTGTACCCTGACTTCTGTCTTTCTCTTATTCTATGAATCAGATCTTCCCACGTTGCAACTCCATTCTTCTTGAGTATGAATTCCTTAAGCTCCTCTGTCTTCTCTTCTTCATTCAACTCTTTATCTTTAAGAACCATTGAAGCTTGTGCTCTTACAATCACATCAGAATCCAGAAAATATTGTAACTGTTCATTGAACTCTTCTTGATTTACTTCATTTGATCTTTTTCTTTCCATGAATTCAGATATATTCCTTATATCATCAGCAGCCATTTTCCTTGCAAATTCTTCATCACGAGCAATCTGAGCTTGTTTAGCTTCCTCTCCAGCCAATTCTTCTTCTACTAATTGCCTTGCAACCTCTGCATCATGATCTATCTGTTCTTGAGTTTTTGGTTTCAACCTTTTAAGCCTTTCAAGTGGTTGAGCAGCAGCCACTTCTTCAGATGTCATAGGCTTCTTCCCTTTATCTGCTCTTCTCCTTTCATAATCTTGTTCAGCAGAAGTTTCTTCAGTTGGAACTGCTTGTTGTTCTTTCTCAGCAGTTTGAACTGTTTCTTGCTCTGTCTCTTGCTATGTCTCAGCAGTTTGAACTCCTTCTTCATTTGGAACTGTTTGATGTGTCTCAGCTGTTTCTTCATGAATATGACCAGAACCTGAACCAATATCAAAACCTTCTTCTTGTTCAGAGCTTTCTTCATACCTCCCCTGAAATGCTGATCTATCTTTACCTTTACCAAATTTCCTCCCCTGTTTGGAAGAATTTTCATCATCCCTGTCTGAACCATCTGAATCATCATCATCAGAATCATCATCCATTAGCACTCTTGCTCTTTTCTTCTTCAACTGTTCTTCAAGTTTCTTCACCCTTTTTGTTAGCTTTGTATAGACTTTGGCAAAAGTCTCCTTGTGAGCTTTGAATTCCTCCTTAGTTTGCTTTAGTTCCTTCTCCAAAGTGTCAACCTTGGCTACTAACTTGGTACATAAAGCCGTCAATTCAGTTTGTGAAGAACTACCCTCATCACTTCTAGCTGTGTTACCTGCTATGAGAGGTGAATCTTTGGGCAAGGATTCAGTCACAACCCTAGTTAGACTAGGTTTAGACCTTCTCCTATAAGTGATAGGTGGTTTTTGGGTTGTTTCAAATACTGGAGTGGATGTGTGATGGGGATCAGTTGGAATTGCTGAACCTTCACCCAACTCAGTTTGAATCATTTGAGGAAACAACGGAACAGGTTCCCCTTCAAAAAGTCTACTAGCCATAGTCATATTTTGAAAAACCTTTGATTGTAGACTAGACGTAGCAAAAATTTCAGTTGGTTCTGTAAGCAGGTTTTTCTTTTTATTTAAAATTGTTTGAACAAACCTGTGATACATTAAAAACTTTGTTTTACTATCAACATTTGATGCCATACCCTCAAAAATATATTTTGAAAAGTTAAAAACTCTGTTTGTAGATAAACAAATGAGAGCAATAGCAATATTGCTACTGAACTGTTCCCAAGCAGTCTTTTTATTACTTAAACAGCATAGAAGAGTATGTATCAAAAATCTCCATTGGGGTGAAAAACATGCTTTTTGAAAAGTCAATTTATGTTCAGATGTATTATACCCCATTTTTGTAAGTTCTTCCCAAATTTCAGTATTTAGCATAGTGTGGATACCATCTGAGTCATTTAATTTAAGATGTCTCCTAAGTATAGACTCGGTAACAACAAATTTAATGCCATCTACTTCAGTATGAATTTCTAAGTTTCCATCATCACTTGTCAAGATAGATGAATTCTGCCAGAACTGTGTGATGTGCGAAACATAAAGAGTAGGAGAAACAGTTAGAGTATACCTTATGTGAGAGTGGTTGAGAAAGTCCACAACCTCATAAAATTTTGGCCCATCTCCTTGCTCTGTTTTCTCTAAAAACGCAACCTGGTTGTGACGTTTAACAAATTTCAAAACATCCATTCTTAGCAGTAAATATTAGTTAACAGCCGTGAAGAGTAATAATTTTGAGTGAAAAGATAGAAGATGAAAGCAATATTGAGAGTTTATGGAGAAAGTTGTAGGGTTTCAAGTTGACCAACTTAAAGAATATGGTAACTATTTATTTTAGTATAAGAATATAATAGAATAAAAGTTAAAATATCTATAAGAGGATCCCTCGAAATCCGTAATTCATCCTGTAAAAATCGCAACAAACCGCCAACGGCTAGTTTTTACCCCAAAATTAATTACTGACACGTCAGTCATAACGGCTAGTTGAACCATACCAATATTTTGTACTAACCGTCCCAACTGTTGAAAAATTTTGTTGAGCCGTACCAACTTTTTTGAAATAAAATTTTAAAATAACATGGCTCAAATATAGTTTTTAGCAAACTATCAGCTATCAACGGATTTGATATGTCTTTACCAATAGCCGTTTGCTTTGGACTAGCCAACTCTTCACATTTAGATATGGTGAGCTGATAACCATACAATTTTTGGTAAATTGTCAACCATCAACGGATTTGATTAGTCTTTACCAGAAACCGTTTGCTCTGGACTAGTTGGTTCTTATGTGGATAAGACATGGTGAACCAATTACCATTTGTTGTATGCAAGGATCACATACTAATCTCCAGAACACCATTTAGTCCAAAACATCAAGCATTCTTAATCCCTTGGTGTTTTCTCTCCAATCCTGCAATTGTTAGTCCAAAAACAAAGAAACAAAATACAAGCATATGACTAACAATGCACACAACAAGAAAAATTAATTTCCTTGTGGAACCCAAGCCAAAACAGACTTAGGCTTTCCTCTAGCATCAACATAATTCATTCTTTTCAAAACAGTCTTAGCACCATTGGGTTTAATTGGTCTCCAAACCCAACATGCTGAATCATTCACACCATTACCCATGTTTCCCTTAGCAGTGTTTTTATTCACACCAGTACCAATTACCTTGCTAGCAGTTGGAACTGCTGGCTTGGCAGTTGTTACCTTAGGTTTCCAAACTTGGTTCTTCACCACTGCTTTCTCATAAAAAGTTCTTTTACCAGTTTTGTATGATGGTTTAAAAACATTTATTGGATTTTGAACTGGTGGCCTTGGGTGAATTGGTCTCATAGGTCTGACAGTCGGAACTGCTGGTCTAGCAGTTTGAACTGCTTTAGGTCCAGACCTCAAAAGAACTGATCTAGGTATCATCTTCTCATTCCTAAGAAAAGATTGAGGTCTTGCAATGCTCAACCTATGATTTGTATATCCAGATACCCATTTATCACAATAATCTGCAAGATGATCAAAACTACCACAAGAGTAACAAGCTTTCCTATAGCAAACAAAATCTTTTCCTAATTGGTGGGATTTGAGGTCATTCCAATTCCTATGGTTACCTCTTGGCTTGTTTGTGGTTCTATACATCTCTGCATACCTAACTGTTGGTCTAAAAGGTTTGGCATTTGATCTAGTCCTAACAGTCTCAAGTTTAACCATCTTTGGAACTTTTGGTTCCTCCACTTTAGCACTAACAGGCTTAACCACAGCCTAATCATCCTCATCATCAGAAGTCCATTCCTCAATTGTTGGAGCATCTGAGTCCTTAGGTGAGGACCTATCAGAAGACACCTTGTCCTCAAATAGTGATTTATCACTTGCACTTTCAAAAACAGGTTTATCAACTACATCCTTCTTGGGTTGAGGACCATAATTAAGCACAGGTAATTGAAATTTAGGAAGTCCTGTATGTTCTAAGTCTACACCTTTGGGTGATGGAATTCCTCTATAGGGAGGTGGAACTGACTTATATCCTAGTCCTGATTTAGCTTTATTTTGGATCTGACTCTCAATTATCTTTTGAACACCTTTTTATGTGTATTCTAGGGTGTCTACACTCATCTGTATGTTCTCCTTAGCTTTCTTAACCTGTTCTAGCTCATGTTTTAAAACAGTAATTTCATTTTCTCTAAACATTAAGTCTCTCTTAACAATAATCATATCATCAGAAAACTTAGACTCATTGTTTTGATAATGAACAATTTTCTCTTCTAACACAGCTAAAACTCTCTTATGAGTTGCTAAGCTAAAAGCAGTTTCAACTAATTCTTTTCTCTGATTATCATATCTTGTTTTAAGTGCTTCTAGATCTTTTAAAGCTTCACAAGATTTAGAACATTTTGAAACTTGTATCTCAGAATCAGAAAATGCTATGAGAGCAACCTCTGTAGATGCTTCAGCTTCCTCCTCTGCAATATAGCTCCAGTCAAATCCTAAGCCATCAATGGCAACCATGGCTTTCGAGCTTGAATCAGTAACCTCCAAAACTCTTGACTTGTTTCCATATGCTCTACTCTTTCCATCTTGTTGGCTTGGCAATCTGCACTCCCTTGAGTAATGACCTTTCTTGTGGCAGTTGTAGCACTCAATCTTGGACTTGTCATACCCTGCAACATCATTACTGTTTATGACAATCTTCTTGCCAGTCTTCTTCAAGAATCTCCTAGCTCTCAAACTGAGAAGAGAGAGTTGCCACTTAACATCCATCTCTTCAATATCATCTTCATCAATCTCTTGAAGATCTGAATGAGTCAACATACTTCCATTGTGCTGAGTAGTCAGAAAAGCACAATAAGTATCATCATTCAAAAGTCCACTAGTACTGCCTGAGGTGCTAGCAGTACCAAGATTTGCACTAGCAGTACCAACTGCTCCACCAACTTGCACTTCTTCATCTGGACTTGAGGAACTGGGAGTTGATACAAAGGCCAAATTGCCTGAGCTTGAGCTTGAGCTTGATCCAGCAGACTTCTTAATCTCATGTTCAACTATTTTGAAGTTGCTATATAGATCCATTAAGCTCATGGAATCTATATCAGGCTTGTTTTTCCATACTACCACATGCATAGCCCATTCAGCTGGTAGACTCCTCAGAAACTTAGAGTTGAGATCTTCCTGAGGCATCTCAATTCCTAAAACAGCCAATTGACTCACCAGTTTTTGAAGTCTATTGAACATATGATCCAACGACTCATTGCTTGTTGCAGTAAAGTTCTCAAACAGATGCTTGAGAAGGGTCTTCTGGGTTTTCTTTGTGGCTTCATTCCCACCATATCTTGCAACAATAGCTTCAAAAAAAGATTTAGCACACTTGAACTTACTAAAATTCAGCAACTGATCATTGGGAATAGTCATCAGAAGCAAACTTCTAGCCTTAACATCATTCTTGTATCTTGCCTTCTCTTCATTAGTGGTTGGCTTTGTCTGCACTGTACTCTCAGATTTACCATCAACAACAGTTGTTGTTGTTACAGGTGTAAAAGAGTTTCCACCTTCAATGATCTCCCACAGTGCATAGTCTTGCACTTGGAAAAAATGCTCAATACGAAGTCTCCACATGTCGAACTTATTAGGTTTAAGCATAGGAAGATTAGTAGCAATGTTTGTTGTGGATGGTGTTGTTTCCATGTCTATCTTTGTTCTTCTCGGATCTTCTAAATCTATGTATCAACAACCTGTTTCTGATACCACTTGACCGGATCTACACACACTCCTTGTGTTAGATGTGATACTAAGAATTATACGTAGTCTAGCACGCGGAATTTACTAGCTAGCACTTAGAAGACCTTATGTGTTTTGTATGATTTGAATAAAACAAAGAACACAGAATAATAACCTTCAACGATTCAATATTATTATAATAATAATACGAGTGATCTCCTATCACTAGGGTTTACAACCTTGAATCTCTTTAATCTAATTCGTATACTATTGTGTTGTATTCTTGTGTATTGTCTATATTAAAACCTTAACCTAGGCAATCCTTTTATAGACCAAGGATTCCTTTACAAGATAACTATCAATCTAATTCTATACGATATACACAATATCTTTTCCATAATTATCTATTACAATAAATCATAAACCGTCTTAACTTCTTCACTCAGCAGTCTTAACTGCTCATGTCTTCAACACTCTTCAGCAGTCTAAACTTCTTCCTTCAACAGTCCTAACTGTTACCTTCAACAGTCTTAACTGCTTAAGCTTAATTTCCTAACAAAACCGTACACGTCGCTTATCCTATTACCGACACTAAGCTAAATGTCGAGTGCTAATCTTAGCTAGCACCAATCTACCAAGGTCTACGTGACCAATCACACAAGCCCTAATGGCTACAAGAGATCACCATGATCTCAACACAAGCCCTTCGTAAGACTTTGGGTCAAACTTGGTGAGGTAATCTTTAGTGTTTAGTATGAAGCACTTGCTTCCAAACACTCTAAAGTAATCAAGAGTAGGTTTTCTACGTTTCATGATTTCATATGGGGTTTTTCCTAGGATAGGTCTAATTAGAATCCTATTAAGAATATAAGTTGAGGTGTCCACCGCATTACACCAAAACTTTTGCGGAATTGATTGTTCATTCAACATCTTTCTATTCATCTCTTGTAGAGTACGATTTTTCCACTCTACTATCCCATTTGATTGTGGAGTGCGTGGAGCCGAGAAATTGTGAGTAATACCATTAGCATCACAATATACTCCAAATTGCACTTCATTATCAAATTCCCGACCATGATCCGTCCTAATAGAAACTATTGTACATCCTAGTTGGTTTTGGACTTTCTTACTAAAGATTTCAAATTCCTCAAAAGCTTGTGTCTTATTCTTAAGAAATCTAGTCCAAGTATACCTAGAATAGTCATCAACTATTACTAAGGTGTAGTGATTTCCTCCGTAGCTCCGTACGGCGGATGGACCGAATAAGTCCATGTGAAGGAGTTCTAGGCATCTAGAGGTCGAGACCATATTCTTAGCTTTGTGACTTGAATGAGCTTGTTTTCCAACTTTACAAGCGTCACAAAAGTGTTTGTCAAACTTAATCTTAGGTAGGTTTCTAACTAATTCCTTAGATGCCAATGATTGTATCAAACGCATATTGGCGTGACCTAACCTCCTATGCCATAGAGTTGAATTATCATCTATGGTTGCTAAGCATATCCTATCCTGAGGCTTATTTCCTATTTTCATAACAAATAAGCCATTTCTCCTAACTCCTTTGCCTATGGTTTTACCATCCTTAATGATCTCACTACCCTCTTCAGAGAATATAACTCTACACTTATTATCTACCATTTGACTAATGCTAAGCAAATTAAATCCTAAGTTATCTACATGCTCAACATTTCTAATAGTGAGGAAGTTTTGAGTGATCGTACCTTTGCCTATAATGTTGCCCTTAAGTTTGCTACCGAAAGTGACATTACCTCCGTTGTATGCCTTGTATGATGAGAATAAACTTCGGTTACCCGTCATATGGTTAGTGCATCCACTATCCTTGACCCATTCGTCAGGCTCCAAGTCAATTCCCAAGCATATCTATTGCAAAAGACAAACATTCAAACATTTGGTCCCCAATATCTCATGGGTCCAAAGTGGTTAGCATTAAACATCCCATGCATTACTTGCATGTGGTTGGGATGTTGAAATGGAGGGAAAATTTCCCATGGCAAGTAACTTTGTAGTTGACAGTCATTCCAAGTTACGGGATAGTTACTTGGAAAACTTTGTCTTCTAGAGTTACTTCTCAGTAGAGGAGTTCTTGACCGAGGTTTGGGAGTGTTTGTTTTTCTAGGTGGAGGAGTCTTAGACCTAGTGGGTTTTACAAATCCAGGTCTGGGGTTTGACATAGCTTTGTAAAATTTTTTGACTTCCTCTATACTAGCAATAGAGACCTTTGTACCATTTACAATTATGTGAGTTGGTTTAGGACCTGATTTGTTTTTGAAATTTGACTCAGTTCTGTCTCCAGTGCTAGACGGTACCACGGTTCCGTTAAGTTTAATGGTACCGTTGGTACCTTTAGTGGTGCCGTCTGGGGATTTGACAGAATTCGTAGGTTTGACAGATTTTACTTGATTTGTTTTATCTGTCGAAGCATTTTCTGTTTCCTTTTTGAACCTAGTGATTCTAATTGTATTTTCCTTGAGTTTCTCATTTTCTGCTTGAAGATTTATGCATGACTCACAATCTATGTCTAATTCTTTATTTGTTTCAAGTCCTTTGACTTGTTCCTTTAGTCCTAAAATTTCTACTTCAAGTTCATGCAATTTTGATTTTAGTGATTTGTTTCTACTTAGCATTTTTGAAACAATTTTGCATAGATTATTATGTTCGTCATTTAGTATGTTATCATCTATTGACGAGTTGTCATCTATAAAATCAGGGTAGTCGTAACGTACCTCATTTGAAGTATGAGCCATTAGACATGTTTCGTCCTTGGGCTTCTTTTCTTCATCATCACCGCTATCACTCCAGGAGCCTCCTATGAGAGCTCGTTGGTTGTTGGATTTCGGTGGTTTGGGACATTCTCCTATGAGGTGATTAGGATCTCCGCACCTAAAGCATTTCCTATCACTTGTCCCTTTCTTTTCAACATGGTTCTTTTGTGATGTCTTCTTCTCATCACGAGGTTGCCTAACGAACCTACCTCTTCTCCTAAAGAACTTTTTAAAGTCCCTAACCGCTAATGCATATTCCTCATCTTCACTATCGGAACTTGAGCATTCCTCATCACTAGACTCCTTCTTGGCTTTCAATGCTAGAGATCTAACTCTCTCGCTTTTGCCTTTGACTATGTCGGAGTCCTTCTTGATTATCATCTCGTGAACTTTCAAGTTTCCTATAAGTTCATCGAGTGACAACATCGCCAAGTCCTTTGACTCTTCTATGGCGGTAACCTTTGCTCTCCATTTAGGATGTAGAGCCCTACGAAACTTCCTAACATAATTCTTGCTAGAGTAACCTTCATCAAGAGCTTTAAGACTAGTAATAATAGTATTGAATCTAGCAAAAGCATCATCTATTGACTCATCTTCCGTAATGGAAAATTGTTCATATTGTTGAACAAGAAGATCTATCTTGTTCTCTTGGACTTGGTTATTACCTTGGTGAGTGACTAACAAAGTATTACAAATATCTTTTGCCGTATTACACATGAAAATTCTTTCAAATTCCTTTTTAGACAAAGCATTATAAATCAACATTTTAGCCTCATTATTTTTGGCTAATTTCCTTTTAAGTTCATCACTTTGTTTATCATAAGAAACTATTTCATCCTTTTTAGTTTCCGGATTCATTTGGATAGGTTGAAAGTCACCCTCGGTAATAACATGCCAAAGATCAATGTCTTTTGATTTCACATACATTTCGAATCTTGTTTTCCAATATATAAAACAATCGGTTTCGAAAAGTGGTGGTCTTTGCATAGATTGCCCTTCTAGATATTTTTCGGAATCCATTGATCGATTCAAGTTTTAAAATACAATATATTTTAAAATCTTGACTGACCTGGCTTCTGATACCAATTGTGGGAAACTAGAAGGGGGGTTGAATAGTTTACCGGTTTAAAATTCTTTTAAAAATCTTGTTTTAAAAGTTGGCTATTGGAAACTTTGATTCGAACTCTATGTGTAATCAATCAACACCAATATGAACTACACACTAAGCTAACTAATACAAAATGATGAAAGTAAAGAGTAGAGTTGGAAAGATCAAACCGAGACAAAGGATTTATAGTGGTTCGGCTACGAAGCTCTTCTTCGCCCTACTCCACTCCACGAGTACCACACTCGAGAGTTTCAAGCACTATGTCAACAACCTCCCTTCAGGCGGAGAAAACCGTACACGTCGCTTATCCTATTACCGACACTAAGCTAAATGTCGAGTGCTAATCTTAGCTAGCACCAATCTACCAAGGTCCACGTGACCAATCACACAAGCCCTAATGGCTACAAGAGATCACCACAATCAAAACACGATCACAAAGATCAACTCTCACTTCACTCTACTTAATCTAACTACTCTAGATCCTTTGATCACTCACACACAAGCCCGATGGCTTTAAGAGATCTTCACTATCTCTTAAGATCACAATGATCTTCACTCACACTCTCACAGAAGAAAGATAATCTTGATGTATGCTAAGATACAACAAGGATGTAACAAGTGTTACAAAACCTAACAACTACAACTCTTGTATCTTCTTGAATACCTTGAGTTCTTCTCTTGCTAATGAAGAGGAATGATAATGTGGAAAACTAGAAGGGGGGGTTGAATAGTTTTACGTCTTTTTAATTTATTATAAAACTTTTGTTTTATACTTTTAAAAACTTTAGATTCTAGTTTGTTATGAAAAATAAAACTTAAATCTTATTATTAGTTATATATGTATTCTTTTAAATTGATTGTAAAAGTTTTGGTTTCTTGAATGGATTTTCAATTTGATCTTTATGTGAAGTCGACCTCTAATTAATACTAGCAATTATATAAGCCTATGTGTATGAAAGTAAAGACGATGCAAGTAAAGAAATAAATAAGGTATGGAAAGATCTAACCGAGACACGAGAGATTTATAGTGGTTCGGCTACAAGGACACCTTCCTTGCCCTACTCCACTCCCCGAGCACACCTTGCTCGAGAGTTTTCTTCACAACTTCAATAAGCTCCCTTATGGCGGAGAAAACCGTACACAACTTTGGCTTACACGGGTTTAACGACATAAAGCTAAATGTCGAGTTCTAATCGTAGCTAGAACCAATCTCACAACTTCACAACACAACTTCTTTACAACTTATTCACGACTACTTCACAACGGCTTCACGACTGCTTCACGACTTCTTCACGGCTTCAACACAACCGCTACATGACCTCTATGATGCGGCTTCACGACTTCAACACTATGTCTTCATGACTAAGACTTCACGACTTCAACATGTCCGCTACACAACCTCTATGCTACGGCTTCACGACTTCAACACTAGGACTTCACGACTAGGACTCCACGGCTTCAACACGACCACTACACAACTTCTATGCTACGGCTTCACGACTTCAACACTAGGACTTCACGACTAGAACTTCACAACTTTAACACGACCGCTTCACAGCTTCTATGCTACGGCTTCATGACTTCAACACAAGGACTTCATGTCTTCTAAGCTATGGCTTCACAACTTCTACACCACGGCTTCACGACTTCTACACTTTGACCTCACAACTTCTATACCACAACTACTTATACAACATCTTCACTACTTACACACAACACTAGTCTACAACACACACCTTACATACAAATGAATGAATGATTTACAAACTTTGTTAAACACACAACTTAAGTAACAAAATGATACTAAGTTGTAATACTTCTAATCTTGATTGATAGAAGTATTCTTCTTTTGCACTTGGATGGTGGAAGCTTGGATCACTTGGAAACCATTGCTTAAGATTACATGATCAAAGGTTTTTCTAAGATATGAAATGAGATCTACTACAGAAAGTTTTAGTGCAAAAGGGTTGAGAAAAAATCCAGGAGAAGGCTTGTATTTATAGGGAAAAATCTGGACAGCTGGAGCCTACTGGAGCGGGGGCGGTCCCCTTAAATAGGGGGCGGTCCCCTTAATTATTAAGGGGGCCGCCCCTACTGAACGTTGGCCAATTTTGTCCTTTTGTGGGGAAGGTTTTTCTGGAACATTTTAACTGATTTTGGTTAAAATTTTGAATTCATATTTTTATAAAAGATTAAACATTTTTATTTAATACCAAAAATGTTTTTCAAAAATATATAAAATGTTTTTGATGTTTTATAAAAAATCTAGTTATTAAGAAAATGTTCCTTTGATCATATAATGCATTAAGCACTTGTTTATTCATACCTTAAGTGATTAAGTTGTAGAAATGAATATTTACAACTAAATACTTGTTTATTTGATAAGTTTATGTTTTAATGAGTTTACATTTTGTGATCATCAAAACATAGAGATATGAATAAATATTGATAATGTTTTTAGGCATTATTTATGTCAACAATCTCCCCCTTTTTGATGATTACAAAACCTAAACTCATTAAATCCAAAAAGTTATTTTTGGACAAGTATTTAGTGAGTTTATATTCACTTCTCCCCCTTTTTATAGCATCAAAAAGGTTGAGCCGACAAGTTTTAGAGACAAAATTTGTCGGAACGCGAACTCCCCCTTGATGTGTGCTCCTCCTCGTTTGAGGGCACCAAGGAATCGATATATGGAATACTTGCAAGAAAAATATTAGAAGCACAAGCATATATATAGCAAAAATAAGCATGCATATAAGGACATTCATTAAAAATGTTGTGTATCAATACACAACCATCCAAGATTATATTCAGTCCTACATTAGCTAGTAAGTAATGCAATCTACATAATCATTCTAGGAGTACATGATCTTCCATGGGGCTTGCACACAAAATGATTTGAAAAATTATTTTTGATTAAGCATTGCATATGCTTAATTTGGTGAGAATGAAGGTGGTGGTAGTGTAGTGGGTGAAAATGATGGAGGTTGTGGTGGAGGTTGGTTGTTAAGCATGTGTTCAAGGGATGAAAACATGTAGTGTATCTCATCTCTAAGACTAAAGATGGTGGTTTGGTTGTGGATGTGGTGGTATTGGTGATGATGAGAAATGAGCATCAAGAGGTGTTATTGGTGATATGGAAATGACAAGTTGGGTGAATGGAGGTTCTTGAGTAGGAGGTGGAGTTGATGCTCTTGATGGTGGTGATGAAAGGTGTGAGTTAATGTAGTTATTGATGGATGAAAGGGTGTTTTTGATGGTGCATTTGGTGCACTTGGGGATTAACATTGAGGTGGTGGTGATGGAGTTTTGGTGTCTTAGAGATGATTTTGGTGATAGCATGGTGAATGAAAATGGGTGTTTGATGGAGGTGATGGTTGATTTAGGTAAGGTTTGGACTAGATAAAAGGGGTCGCAAGATGCAAAAGAAAACAATAAATTTTACTGCCCAGATGGCCAGTCCCCTTAATTGTAGGCCGGCCCCCTTAAAATTAAGGGGACCTCCTAGGGAATTAAGGGGGCCGCCTATCTGGTGTTTTCCCAGGCGACCAAATTTGAAAAATTTCTAGAAAAGGGTCATTTTTAGGGTGTTTTTGCAGCAAGCTCCATTTGAATCATGTACATCAAGAATGATTAAATAGTGACATAAACATGTTAATTACGCATGCATACATTTAAAATATATTATGGAATAAGCATGTTATTAATCATTAAGCATGTATATATATCATGATATCAAGTATACAAGCAATAAGCATAACAATCATATATTAAAGACAAGACATAAAGCATTCATTAGTTGAAAATAATTATGTTAAAAACATAATTATTGATACAACACATATTTTGCTTATAGCATACAATAAGTAGAAAATTTTAAATTGACTAAGAGATCCATTGGACTTGCTTGAGACATGAAAATTTTGATTATTTTGGATGGATGATGGTAAAGAGGGGGTAAAAAAAATGTTGGATTAATGGGGTTGTAAGTTTGGGTGTATGGATGTTGGAGAGAGTGTTGATGGAGGAATTGGAGGTGGAGAGCTTGGACTTGACCATGTTGAATGAGGGTTTTGATGTTGTTCAAGTGGTGGTGTTGGATTAGATCTAGTGAGAAGATACTCAATCCAAGTGAGACGCTCATTTAAGGTGATGGTTTGATTTTGGAGAGAGATGCAACAAGGACTATTGTTGACATGTTTCTCAATTTGACTCGAGTGATGTGGTGATGATGGTAATGATGGTGAGATGGATGGTGATGATGGTAATGATGGTTTGATTTTGGAGAAAGATGCAACAAGGACAATTGTTGACATGTTTCTCAATTTGACTCAAGTGATGTGGTGATGATGGTAATGATGGTGATATGGATGGTGATGGGTTTAAGTTGCTTTGAGCAAGGTGCAAAGCAAGGAGAGCATTAAGCTCATGGGCTTCCTTGAGTTCTTCAATGAACTTCAAGTGTTGAGTGGAAGGTGATGATGATGGAGAGTGGTTGTTATTTGGTGGAAGTGGTGGTGACACTTTTGGTGGTGGAGACATTTGTGAACCTGGGTAATTATGAGTGAATGAAGGTGGACATATGGATGATTGGTTATGTGTGTGAAAGGGTTCATTAGGATGAGGTTTAGGTGTTGGTTGAGTTTGAACAACATCATTTGTTGGGTTATGGCAAATGTCAAGCTTCCTCCTCCAAATGGGCCTCACTGAGATTTTAGCAACTCTTGAAGGTTTGGATTTTGGGTGGTTAGATGATGACATGTTTGGATGGATGATATGGATGAGCATTTATGATGGAGTTGGGTGTTTATGGTGTAGTGATGATGTGATTGTGGAAGGTAAATTTTGGTGAGTGGTTTGTGACAAAATGTGTTTGTGAATTTTGGGAAGTATAGGATAAAATGGGCTTAAAAATAGAAAAAGGGAGCAGCACCTTCGACCATCAGATGGCCGGTCCCCTTAATTAAGGGGCCGGTCCCCTTAAATATTAAGGGGGCCACCTAATGAATTAGGGGGCCGCCCATCTGCTGATTTCTAGGTTACTGGAAATGGTTTTTTTGGCAGAAAATTTTGAAAGGGTTGTGTTTTTGGGTTTAGTTTCAAGCAAGTCCAATTTCTTTTGAGGCAATTTAGGATTTAATAACTTATGTATGCAAAGCATATTCATTAGACATTATTATCTAGCATGCAAGCAACTCATTTAGCATGTAACATATATATGTTAGACAAGAAAAACACTACATAGCACCAAGTAATTCATAGTATCATATTTAGGAAGATTAATAAGCTAGTTAAATAATCCTAATGAATATCTATGTGCATGGGAATGTAGAGTTGTGATAGCATGGACTTCTAGACTTGTACCAAGTGAGGTCTTAGTGAATAAATTATGGTTATTTTCAAATTTAGTTCACTTATAAATGTCACATACATAAATATAGATGACAGATATGAGATCACCATGCATGATTTAAAGAAATGTTTTTGGCATTATTCAACAATGTTTGAAAGTGGGTTTTTATGTGGATGTGAAAAATATTTTAATGAAATAGTTTTGGTTTTATTTCAAAATATTTTTATGAGGAAAGAAAACATATTTTTCCAATCTTTGGTTTTGATAAACACGTAATTATGGACACAAGTTTGGAAGAAAGGTAGGATGGTGAAATATGTAAAATAGAAATGTGTCATAATCTTTTGAAAAATTATTTTTCCAAAATGTGAAGTTTTTGCAAATTTAAAAATAAGTCCCATTAATTATAGGTTTAAAAAATAATGGTTTATAAAAGATCTCATGCTCAAGTCTATTGTCACATGCTACCTCTTTCTACATATCCTATGACATTTACGCATGTATTATGACTAAATACAAAAATACATCATGTCAGAGTAGTTAGAGAAAAACAAAAGCTATTATAATGACAATGCATTCAACTAAACAATAATTACGAAGGCATGCAGTCAAATCACATAGGAGCAAGTAAACATCTAGAAATTTTATATATGCAGGATGACATACATCTAGGAATGAAAAGCTCTAGTGAAAAGCAAAGTTCATAACAGTAAACTATCGTTAGGTATATTTAGGAGGAATAATGTATTCAAGTTGGAGAATGAGTATGAGACTATTACTAGTGGTGCTCAATTCAGGCTAAACACGACCGTTTTTACGGGTTACACACACCCAACTTCTCACATAGAAGCAATTCAACCGTTAGGTCAAATTGAGTTTCTAGTCAATAGATTCTCCAGTAGTCATTCTCTTTTTAGAAGAAATTAAGTTCCTAAATTTACCTATCGAAGAGTACCAAATATGAAGATTGCTTGGTTAACTAATACTTAGGGGGGCTAACTAAAGAGTTTCTAGTTCATTAAGCCACAGAACGAATATAACTAAAGTGTAAAGGCAAAGCAACCTATCAGACTAAGCGTATCCTAAGGCATTAATAAGATTATATGCATGAAGTAATTACTTATGAAATTTTAAAAAGAGAACTTACCTCACGTCCTAGCTTTTCTTCGTAATGTCTTAGATGATGATCGACGTGTGAATGATAGGTAAGTCTTCAAGATAACCAAGGTGTGAAAATATATCATGGCAAGCTTCTAACACCTTATTTAAACCGAAGTGACTTGACCCGAACATGTCTTGTACGGATGATGATCTTCTCCTTCGTCTGTGTCACTCCATGATTTTGGATTGAGTTCACTTTGGAGTTGATTCATGTAGTCTTCGTCGTTAATACCTACATTGACAACATTTGAACTAGTAGCACATGTATCTATTTTATCTAAATGTTTATCTATTAAATTTTCTAAGATAACTAATTCATATACAAGATCAAAATCCTCATCTTTGGCTTGACATTTTTCATGATGAAAGTTTAAGAGATTTTTCCAAATATCATTTGCCGTTTTACAGAAAGATATTCTTTCATATTCAACTTTCGGCAAGGTTTTGTAAATAATTATTTTTGTTATTCTTTGTTTTTAAATAATCATTTTGAGTTTCAAAATCCGTTTTTGTTTGACTTTCAAAATCCGTTTTTGTTTGACTTTCAAAATCCGTTTTTGTTGGTTGAAAATCACCAATCGAAATGACATGCCAAAGATCTAGATCAATTGATTTCACATAATTTTCAAATTTATTTTTCCATTCAAGTATAGTTTTCAAATAGCGGTGGTGTTTACATAAATTCCCCTTCTAAATATTTTTCGGATTCCATAGATCGATTCAAGTTTTAAAATACAGTATATTTTAAAGATCTTGATTGACGTGGCTCCTGATACCAATTGTGGAAAACTAGAAGGGGGGGTTGAATAGTTTTACGTCTTTTTAATTTATTATAAAACTTTTGTTTTATACTTTTAAAAACTTTAGATTCTAGTTTGTTATGAAAAATAAAACTTAAATCTTATTATTAGTTATATATGTATTCTTTTAAATTGATTGTAAAAGTTTTGGTTTCTTGAATGGATTTTCAATTTGATCTTTATGTGAAGTCGACCTCTAATTAATACTAGCAATTATATAAGCCTATGTGTATGAAAGTAAAGACGATGCAAGTAAAGAAATAAATAAGGTATGGAAAGATCTAACCGAGACACGAGAGATTTATAGTGGTTCGGCTACAAGGACACCTTCCTTGCCCTACTCCACTCCCCGAGCACACCTTGCTCGAGAGTTTTCTTCACAACTTCAATAAGCTCCCTTATGGCGGAGAAAACCGTACACAACTTTGGCTTACACGGGTTTAACGACACAAAGCTAAATGTCGAGTTCTAATCGTAGCTAGAACCAATCTCACAACTTCACAACACAACTTCTTTACAACTTATTCACGACTACTTCACAACGGCTTCACGACTGCTTCACGACTTCTTCACGGCTTCAACACAACCGCTACATGACCTCTATGATGCGGCTTCACGACTTCAACACTATGTCTTCATGACTAAGACTTCATGACTTCAACATGTCCGCTACACAACCTCTATGCTACGGCTTCACGACTTCAACACTAGGACTTCACGACTAGGACTCCACGGCTTCAACACGACCGCTACACAACTTCTATGCTACGGCTTCACGACTTCAACACTAGGACTTCACGACTAGAACTTCACAACTTTAACACGACCGCTTCACAGCTTCTATGCTACGGCTTCATGACTTCAACACAAGGACTTCATGTCTTCTAAGCTATGGCTTCACAACTTCTACACCACGGCTTCACGACTTCTACACTTTGACCTCACAACTTCTATACCACAACTACTTATACAACATCTTCACTACTTACACACAACACTAGTCTACAACACACACCTTACATACAAATGAATGAATGATTTACAAACTTTGTTAAACACACAACTTAAGTAACAAAATGATACTAAGTTGTAATACTTCTAATCTTGATTGATAGAAGTATTCTTCTTTTGCACTTGGATGGTGGAAGCTTGGATCACTTGGAAACCATTGCTTAAGATTACATGATCAAAGGTTTTTCTAAGATATGAAATGAGATCTACTACAGAAAGTTTTAGTGCAAAAGGGTTGAGAAAAAATCCAGGAGAAGGCTTGTATTTATAGGGAAAAATCTGGACAGCTGGAGCCTACTGGAGCGGGGGCGGTCCCCTTAAATAGGGGGCGGTCCCCTTAATTATTAAGGGGGCCGCCTAGTAAAATTAAGGGGGCCGCCCCTACTGAACGTTGGCCAATTTTGTCCTTTTGTGGGGAAGGTTTTTCTGGAACATTTTAACTGATTTTGGTTAAAATTTTGAATTCATATTTTTATAAAAGATTAAACATTTTTATTTAATACCAAAAATGTTTTTCAAAAATATATAAAATGTTTTTGATGTTTTATAAAAAATCTAGTTATTAAGAAAATGTTCCTTTGATCATATAATGCATTAAGCACTTGTTTATTCATACCTTAAGTGATTAAGTTGTAGAAATGAATATTTACAACTAAATACTTGTTTATTTGATAAGTTTATGTTTTAATGAGTTTACATTTTGTGATCATCAAAACATAGAGATATGAATAAATATTGATAATGTTTTTAGGCATTATTTATGTCAACAGATAACACTTTGTATCAACTTGGACACTTGTGTTCTTCTCTTGATAATGAAGAGGAATGATAACACCTTGTATCAACTTGGATACTTGTGTTCTTCTCTTGCAAGTGAAGAGGAATGAAGAGGATCACTTGAAGGATGATTGGATCACTCTTGAACAAAAGAAAAACTAACCTAAATGATCTAAGAAAGAAAGTGTGAAGAGAGTATTCAACTTAGAAAGTTTTGTGTGTGTGAGGATGCCTAAAATCTGTGAAAGAGGTTGGTATTTATAGGCAAAGAAAATCTGAACGTTACAGAAAAAATAGTACGGACGGCTCCACTAAACATGCCACGGCTCCACTAAATTTAGTGGAACCGTGGAGCCGTCCTAGACTAGGACGCTCCAAATTTTGTCTTTTCTGGTGAAAACTTATTTGGGGAAGGTTGGAGCTGATTTTGGGGGGAAAAATAGCTGTTGTGATTTTCAAACATATTTTTCCATTAAAACATTTCTTAATATTTCAAAAATAATTTGTCATGTGTTATTTTTGAAAAAAAATGTTTTGTCCCATTAAAATGTGAAGTCTCAAAACACAAATTCACTTCTTTGATCATTTGTCAAGTTGTAAGTTTGTTCTAGAGTGATTTGCGTAGAAACGGGATCTTCCGATTAAAAACTTGTTTACGTTAATTTTAACGTAACGTGATTTCACATTTTGTCATCCTCAAAACGTGAAGTAATCGAAAGATATAAATAACGTTTTTAGAACATTATTTGCATCAACAATCTCCCCCTTTTTGATGATGACAAAATATAAACTCATTTTAAGTTAAAATTAGTTTTAACAAGTTTTTAATGAGTTTACTCCCATTTCTCCCCCTTTTTGTCTAATCAAAAAGGTGACTAAAGCTCCCCCTTGACGTATACTCCCCCTCATTTGGAGAATACCAAGGAATCAAGCAAGGATTCGTGCTACAAAACAAGGTTAGATGACATATATACAATATCTAACATGTAGCACCTAAGACAAATATCCAACCACAAAATGAATGACTAAGTATCTAAGCATCCACATAAAATGAAAGCATTCATTCATAAAAGCAAATTTCATACATAGGTATGACTACATAAGAAGCATAAAAGAGACAATAGGAAACCTAAATCCCTAATGACTAAAGGCAAGCTTCATTTCCAAGAAAGGTCCTAAAGGTTTATTGGTGAGAAACTAAACAAGGGCATGTTTAGTTGTTTGGGTTAGGAGGTGGTGGAGATTGTGGCATCATTTGGTGTGGTGGTGGTGTTAAGAGATGTTCTATAAAAGAGAACATGAAGTGAATCTCGTCTCTTAAGAAGAAGGTAAGATTACGGTTATGGAGACAACATAGGCAATTAGTCCTATGTAAATCAAAGGGATGGGGTTGGATGGGTTGTGCCATGATAGGAGAAGGTGGTGGTGGTGAGTTTGTTGGGGATGGAGTTAGCATGGCATAGTCCAATGGAGTTATGGGGGATAGTGTGTACTCCATAGAAGATGTTGTGTTAAAGGATGATGAAGATGTTGTGTAGGAAGAGGATGTTTTAGAGGGTGCATTAGGTGGTGATGGTGAGTAAGGAGTGACTTGGGAAGGTAGTGTCATAGCTTCATCATCTTTTGTGAGATCCACAAAGAGTGGTTTTGAGGGTGGTTTCATGGTTATCCTAGGTTTCTTGGAGATGTGAGAGGTGGAACCTTGTGTGGAAGACATGGTGTTTGTGTGATGGGAGGTTGAAGGTGAAGTGCAAGATAAGCTTGCAAGGGTGAGGCCTTAAATAGGCAAGTTGGGTGAAATTTGAATTAAAGTTGATGGGAGTGTCCTATGATGTAGCAAGGGAATCTTAGGGTGTGTGTGAGGTTGCAAAACTTGCAGGTTTGAGGTTAGAGTTGCAAGGATTCTAGGAGGAACAGTAAAAATCCGTCAAACAGGGACACGGTTCCTCTAAATGACCCACGGTACCGTTAAATTTAACGATACCGTCCCTATTTAGTGGTACCGTGACCCTATTGTCACGAAAATTTTTGTTGAGGCTAGTTCTGGACAACTAGGGGGATGTTTTGTAGGGGAACTAGTTCCTGGAAATGATAGTGCCTCAACTCACTAAGTATTTGTTTTCCTAATATGTCCCCTACAATGCTACATCTAGCACATAAAGATTATCAAGCAATTTTCCAAGATAATCATAAGCATGCAAGCATAAAGGACAAGATAAACTAACATCCAAATATCACATAGATCATTCATGCATGGTGATAGATTTAGTACTAAGCATGCAAGATAATAGAGTATTAATTCCTAATATAGTCTATTAAGAATAAGCCCTAGTAGGAGATATAAATCTCTTCATAACTACTTATGACTTGAGCCTTCTCCCATTCTTGTTATACTCTCGTCCTGAACATTTATCTCATTCACATGATTTGGATCATCAAAGGGTGCATAGTGGGTGGAGGATTCAGAAATGAGAATGGTTGACACGTATGACTCGGTTATGGGTTTCATGATTGGTGTGAAAAGTGAGTATTGGGGACCATGAAGGTAAGGGTGTAGGTTCATGAAGTGGTGATAGAGGCGGGTTAGGAACATCCCATAGGGTATCAATTTATTCTTGTTACCCTTGAGATGTACAATTCGCTTAGCGAAGAAGTAAGCGAGATTGTATGGTTGTTGGGTAAGGAGACAGTAGATCATATGAGCACAACACGCCGGGAGTTGCTCACGATTTCCTGTTAGACTGAGAAAATTTTCTCGCAAGATGACTGCCCAAGAAAGTAGTTCATGACGCACCTCTTCCAAACGAATTTTCGTTGGATTAGGACAAGAGGAGTACTTATGAGTACGGATGATTTTGGTTAGTTCAGTGGAAGAGGGTATGTAGGAACAATATGGACTATCCTCTTCACGATAGTTGAAGAGGGACTCAAGACACCAATCCTCAGTATAGGCACATTGCCCATGATTGGGGATTTGAAGGATTTGAGCAAATTGCTCAAGGGTTAGGAAAATTTTGAAATTTCTGACCCAAAACCAAAGAGACAAGGATTGATCCTCGTTACGTACGAGTTCAACTTGTCGGAAGAATTCCAACATAAAGCGACGACAAATGTGCTCGTTTATGTGGAGTAAGCAATCGAATCCTATAGCTCTAAAAGAAGTGTTGATGTTCCGATGGTAAACAAGGGATGGATCAATGACAGGGCCTTCATGAAACCGACGGGTTTCAAGATTGACATAGGCACGAATGTGGTTACCGGGAGTTGTGGGTTCTTGTGATATTTGGGGTGTGTAGGTGTCGGTTAGGAGATGATCAAAATCATATTCATGAGACATTTTTGTTTCCTATAAAAGTGTTTTTAGGAAAAATTAGTATGAAGAATAGTTGCATTAAATACACATGCCTAGTGTGTGCTTATATACAAACTATGTGGAGGTGCGGCAATCTCGACTCAAAAGAAAATAATGAGATTACCCAAACACTCTTAATTTTACTTTTGCTCAAGCAAATAAGTCGAAGAATACATATTGATTATGTAGTTCGATCATGATTTGTGAGATCTAGTATGCATGGAAAGTGTTTTTAGTTTGCATCAACAATGCATGAAAAGAACAATTTCATGGTCCTAGTTTCGTGAGATTTTGAAAATGATGGAATTGGGGTGTTTTGGTAACCTCAATGTTTTGGTACCAAAGATTTTGAAATGTTTTGGTGTTGATGACTTCTAATTGAAAATTTCCTAGAAAAAATTGAAAAACCCCAATTCAATTTTCATCAATGCATAAACCCTAGACCCAAAATTAAAAAATTGGAGTAAGATGACTTACAATTTTTGTTGAAAAAGGGTGAGAATGATTGAGGATCTTGAAACTCAATGTCTTGAATATGATCTTGAAGGGGTGTAATTAAGTGTTGGGTGTGAGGTTAAGTTATGACAGCAGTTGCTGAGGTTATGAGGGTTTGGAATGAGTGGTGTGGAAAAAGGGAACTGAAATACGGAATGTTCCAGATGCACGGTTCCACGGTACCGTTAAATTTAACGGTGCCGTGCCACATTTAGTGGAGCCGTGTATCTGCAGGGATGGTTTTCTGTCCCATTTTGATGTTTGACAAATAAGTCTCGCTGTTTTAGTGAGACTCTATGACACGAAGAAGGAATTTATACCTAATAAATTCCTTTGACTAGGGAACCTAAACTAGACTTAACGAGACACACGAGATGACTTCAAGAGTCATGAGGTTTATGGAACATGTTCCATCATTCCTAGACCTAGACGAAGGTAGTTAAAGGATTCTCGTTTGAGAGGTTTGGTAAGGATGTCTACGATATTGTCCTGAGAAGGAACTTTCTCAATAGAAATATTTCCTTTCTGAACATTATCACGAAGGAAGTGGTGGCGAATTTCGATATGTTTAGTATGGGAGTGTTGAACGGGGTTCTTGCTAAAGTCAATAGCACCTTTATTATCACACATAATGGGGACGTCATCTAAATGAATGTCATAGTCTATAAGGGCTTGTTTCATCCATAGTGCTTGTTGACATGCCTTTCCGGCGCTTACGTACTCGGCTTCGGTTGTGGAGATAGCAAGAGCCGTTTGTTTCTTGGAGAACCAAGAAGTTAAGCAACAACCCATGAAGGTACAAACGCCACTCGTACTCTTTCGATCCACATAATCTCCCGCATGATCAGAGTCGGCATAGACAGCAGTTTCTACACCAATCCCCTTGGGATAGAATAATCCCAAGTGTATAGTGCCTTTAATGTATCGGAAGATACGCTTAACCGCTTCAAGGTGAGAGGTTTTGGGATCCTCTTGGAAGCGAGCACAAAGGCAGACACTAAACATGATGTCGGGCCTACTTGCCGTGAGGTATAGTAAACTTCCTATCATACCTCTATACTTAGTGCTATCCACGGACTCACCTTCTTCATCTTTCGTGAGTTTTATTTTCGTGGACATGGGGGTTTTCATGGGCTTAGACTCTTCTAAACTAAACTTCTTAAGCATTTCTTTACTATACTTAGCTTGATTAAAGAAGATACCATCTTCCATTTGTTTAATTTGTAAACCAAGGAAGAAGTTCAATTCACCCATCATACTCATCTCAAACTCGTCATGCATGATCTTAGAGAAATCATCGCACATCTCTGAACAAGTTGATCCGAATATAATGTCGTCGACATATATTTGAACAATGATAAGATGTGAATCTCTTTTCTTTGTGAAGAGTGTGTTATCAACCTTTCCTATGGTGTATTCATGTTCAATCAGGAAAGCTTTCAGTCTCTCATACCAAGCTTTAGGAGCTTGCTTAAGACCATAGAGTGCTTTCTTGAGTTTATAAACATGATTCAGATATTCGAAATCAACGAATCCCGGAGGTTGTGCAACATACACCTCCTCGTTGATATAACCATTAAGGAACGCACTCTTCACATCCATTTTGTATAGTTTAAAGTCTAAGGCACAAGCATAGGCAAGGAGTATTCTAATTGATTCTAATCTAGCTACGGGTGCATAGGTTTCATCATAATCTATTCCCTCTTGTTGGTTATAGCCTTATGCTACCAACCTTGCCTTATTCCTAACTACGACTCCATTTTCGTCGAGTTTATTCCTAAACACCCACTTAGTTCCTATGATTGTTTGATTCTTAGGAAGAGGTACTAAATCCCAAACTTGGTTTGAGGTGAATTGATTAAGTTCTTCTTGCATGGCAAGTATCCAACTTTCATCCTTAATCACTTCACCTACATTCTTAGGTTCTACGGTTGATATAAAACAAAAGAAATTACTTTTGTTTTGTGTTTGTGACCTAAGGGTTCTTTGGTTAAGATAACCTATGACATTTTCAATAGGATGGTTTTTGGATTCCTTAATGTTGACAATTTCGTCAACTTCAACTATTTCATCCTCAATGTCATCTTCTAGGGTTTTCTTGCCATTAACCTTAATGGCTTCGTCATCATCCACCAAGGGTTATGTCTTAGTTTGTGGAGGACTTTCATCGAATGTCACGTTGAGTGATTCTTCGACTTTCATGGTTTCTCTATTTAGGACAACATAGGCTTTACTATTTTGGGAGTAACTGATGAGTGTCTAAATACTCATCATTTCTGTCACATTTTATCTGCAAAAATATTTAAAAACATGCAGATATGCTTCATAATACAGAAAATATCATAAAATGTGTTTTTATATGATTCAGGAACAAAAAGAATAAAAACAAGTGAAAAACGAACAAAGTTTGCATAATTGGCAATTTCAGTCCCTGAAGTTTCAAAAATGGCAAAACAAGTCCCTTGGTTTTCAAAAATGGAAAATTATCTTTTATGGTCCTTGTATTATTGAAACTTGGCAAGAATGGTCCTTGGAATTAATATTTCAGATTTGGCAGTTTTAGTCCATGGATTTTCAGATTTTACATATTTGGTCCCTAAACCTAAAACTTATCTAAATAATAAATCCTAAACACTACCCTTTTAACCCAACCCAAAATAAATAAATACACTACCCAACCCACTACACTACCCCAAAGCCCAAAACATAACCCAAGCCCAACCCTTTTATTAATAAAAACCCAACCCGGTATTTAATACCAGGTTTGACTTCGGTCAAACCTGTCTCCTTCCTCACAACCCCGCCAAAACCAATACCACCCCATAGCCCATGGTTTCACTGTCCCATCACCTCCCCCCTCCTCTCTGCTACACTTCACCAACTGTACCAAGCATTTAATGCTTCTTCTCCCTTCCCATCACCAGACCAAGTGGTATTTTCCCACTACCACTTTTGGCGCCAAAATCCAAAAGAAGGGCTGAGATCACTTGAAGTTAATCCAAGGGTGCAGAAAGACTCAGAAAGAGATAAGAAGACAATCCCACTTTATTTTTGTATATATAGATAGCAATGTAAGCCCTAAGAGGCAAGTAGTTAACATAGCTTAATCGTATTTCTTAATTCAGTCACCATAGTTTGTAATTTTAAAGTTTCAGTGGTTAATGCAAGTTAAATTCAGTAATATTGTTCTTATTTCAAGTAATCTTGTTCTCATTTCAGTTACAATAGAAGTTCAAGTTATATGTTAATTCGTAATAAGCTATAGACCTGTTAAGATAAAATCACAAACTCCAAATAACCTTTGCTATAAGCTTATCTAAGCTTAATATAGCTTTTGTAAGCTTATATTAGTTAATATCAGTTATTAAGTTGGAATTTCAAGAAAAGTCAAGAAAAGTCAATGGAAGTCAAACATGGGGCCTAATAAGCTCTTCTGGTGGAAATAAGCTGTTCTATAAAGCTGAGGTTGATTTTCTAGCTTGTGTGAACAAGCTAGGAGTGGTTCTGGTCCTAGTTTTATCATTTCATAAGCATCTCAGTTGTAAGCATTTTTCATAACTTTTCATTGTTTTCTAGTTTACTGTTCTAGTGCTTATTTAGAGCTTATTATATATCTTTGCTGCTTTTTGCTAGTTTAAGATTACTTAGTCTCTGTTTCATCAGTTTTAGATAACCATATTTCTGTTTTACTTAAAATCAGTTAAAAAAGCCAAATTTAGCCATATCTAGCATAGCTTATCATCTAGCTTATTTCTGTTTTAAAAGTTGCTCAATATAATCATAATAAGTTAATTAATCTATTTTCATCAGAAACTATCCAAAAAAAAGATCTTTGCTAGTGAAAAACCAAGACAGACCACTCATAAAGGGGTGTTTGGTTTTAGCAATTAGATAGGCCAAACTTTGTGTTACTGTAGATTGACCAAAAGCTCAACTTCATACCAGCTTATTATTGTCCTTATAAGCTGTTTTGAAGATCTGATTAGCCTAGTAGATAGAAAACCAAGTTTTTAATACCCTTTGATCATTTCAGCCCTCATAATGACCAAACAAGCCATTTTAAGCCACAAGCTTATTTTGGCCTTTTTATTGGCATTCCTGAGTTCCTCCTGGTCATATTAGAGTAGTCAAATAGAGTTGGATTGGCTTGCACACTTGTGCACAAGTCTGCACACCACAACAGACAAAAAGACTGCATATTTTAGTTTTTGTTGGTTTTTGAAGATCTTGGGTGATTTTTAATTAACACATCATAAGCTCTCATAAGCTGTCCTTTTGCACCTATAAGCTCACCCAGCTCATCTACTGACTAGTATTTTTATTTTGATTTTTAGAATCTTTTTAAGCCCTAAATTCAGCCTGCAAAAAGGGCATTTTTGCCCTGTGCCTGCCTTATCAGCAGACTCAGTATAAGCTGAGCTTGTTGAGAGCTTTTCAGCCCTTAGCCCTAGCTTTTTCTATAACCCTTAGCTTATTTATAAGTAACTCAGTCCCTTTTATCTTTTTCCTTCAGCTTATAACTTATTTTACAGCTTATAGCTTTATTAGAAAATTTTAGTTCTTAAAAACCTTAAATAACTCAACTGTTGGTATAAGCTGCTTAATTTTAGCTTATTAATAAGTTTTAAAAATACTTCCTTCATTAAAGTTGCTTAATTATAGCTTAAAAGTAAGTAGCAAAAAGAAAAAATCCAAAAAAAAATAGTTTAGCAAAAGGCCTGGGTGAGGTTCGAACCCCAGACCTCCTGCTCACAACACCAACACCCCAACCATTGTGCCCTTAGGTCTTTTCCAGTATTACTTTGCATTATTTATTATTTAAGTAGTATTAGCAGTTTAAGCTTATTTAACTAATTAGCTTATTATCAGCTTATCCACAAAAGCTGTCTTCACCATTTTATTTTTCTTAGCTTTATAATAACTTAAAGTAATTTAGAAAATTAGTTTCAGATTTTTCTGAATAGTTTTAATATTTTTTATCTTTTAATTAGTTTAAATTAGTAATTAAATCATAATAAATAAAATATTAATCAGAAAAATATAATTCTAATTTTCATAATTTTCTTTTATTAAGTAGATTCTAGGAAAAATATAATAATCTCTGTAGACCTTAGGAAAAATAAAATATAAAATAAGTGATAGTTTCTATTTAATAGATTTTATCTTTTTAATTTTTTAATTAAGCACTTTTCATTTTTATAATTTTCTTAGCTTATTTTCACTTCATAATATTTATAGAAAAAGTTTCAAATTTTTCTTTGTTCATTTAGTATTTTTTATAAATTAAAGAAGTTTAAAAAGTAATTAAATAATTAATAATTAATAATAATTAGATAAAAAGTGTAAAAATATATAATTTTAGTTTTAAAATAAATTTTAAGTAATTTTACACTTTTAGGTTTTAATTTCATAGATTTCATTTTTTTAGTCCCATTTTAGATTTCCCGTTACGCGTTTTTAGTTTATTTAAATCGCGTTTAATTTTCTTTTGTATATTTATTTCTCATTTGTTAATTAGATATAAAAAAGCAAAATCCAAAATTCATATCATCAGTCACTCTAATCCAAACTTTCCACAGTTTGCCCATTCACACCTCGTTGGGAAACGATCCGGGTAGACACTTACCTGGTTTCACACTACACACGAACGTGAGTTTTTGCAAGTATCCTTTTTCATAAAGGGGTGATTTGTATTTATTCACGTGTATCCGTCGTTGCATAATATTTATATATACGTTTTAGCACGGATCAAATTTTGGCGCCGCTCCGGGGAGGTTGTGTTGCGACAATTGTGTAGAGTTTAAGCGATTAGTGATTTGAGATCCTTCTTCCCGAAGTTCCTATTTCCCATAAACCATATAAAATATAAAAATATTTTTCTTTTCTTTTTTATATATATATCATATAAAAAATAAAAAACCCAAAAACATTTTCCGTTTTCTTTGTTTAAATAATAACAACAATAAAATTTACCATCGAGAACCAAGACAGAGTACTACCTAACTGGGGGTACGACCATAATAAGTTCCCAAACATCAGATTTAAAACTTGCCTCTGTATCACCTGCGAATATCGGCTCACCTTTGATTGATAAACAAACTATAAAGGAGGTTTAAGGATAGTTTGACATTAAATTGTCGAACTGAAAGAAGCGGGTTTTTAAGGAGCATTAATTGCCCACCTTTGCTTCTCCGCCACTCTGTGCGTTTATCTTTTAGAGAGCTACCGTACGCTTGTTGATTGTTGGTTTAAGTTCACTTGTGTTTTGCTTCGATCTTGATTTAATTAAAATATTTTATTTAGTGCATGCGCACTCGTTCTTCCACGTCATCAAGCCCTTTACGTGAACTCGTAGATATTCCGAGAAGACGTAATCATAGACGTGCTGCCCAAATAGTCGAACCCGAGATTCGTACTGTTCTCACTGATAATATGGCAGACGAACGCACAATGGCTGAGATGCTCCAAGCACCCACTGAGGGTTACGGAGATGCCATCGTTTTACCACCCATCGATTCTGATCATTTTGAACTGAAAACACATTTGATTCAGCTCGTGTCCACAAACCAATTCCACGGGTTTGAACGAGAGGATCCATATGCACACATTCGTTGGTTCAACAAGTTGACCTCTACAATCAATTACAAGAATGTGCCGCAAACAGTTATCAAATTGATGCTATTTCCATTCTCACTCGAAGGGGCAGCCCGGATTTGGCTGGATAAAGAACCCCCTCGATCCATTGAAACCTGGGAAGATCTCGTAAAGAAATTTGTCAATTATTTCTTCCCTCCATCAAAGACGACTAATCTAAAAAATGAAATTGCTGGATTTCGTCAAGGTTTTGATGAAAATTTCGGAGAGGCATGGGACAGATTTAAAGATCTCCTAAGAAAATGCCCGCATCACGATTTCACGGAGTTACAACAGATCAATACGTTTTATAATGGGTTGAACCAAAACGATCAAGATTCACTTAACGCAGCCGCCGGTGGCAATATCTTGAATCGTAAACCTAAAGAGGTGATTGAAATTTGTGAAAATAAATCAAAAGTTCCTATTTCTCGAAACAAAGTGAATGTTCCTGTCACTCCTGCTTCTTCATCCGGTAACTCATCGGAGTTAGCCTTTCTAACGGACTCAATGCGTTGCATGATGAAAGAAATGAAAGAATTGAAGAGTGAAATTCATAAACCGGAACAAATCAAAGCCATAAACAAAGTGTGTGAAACTTGTGGTGGCCCGCAAGCGTATTATGATTGTCAAGCAACCGATGCTTCTCTTTACCCAGCTCCCGTAGCTGCAGTAAACCAAAATCAATACCGACCGCATGCTGAAACTCAGTACCGAGCATCTAATGCTATGGTACCACCCGGTTTTCCACCCGTGCCAAATCAGAATAATCAAAATCGCTTTGTTCAAAATCAGGGACAAAATTTCAACAATTCCCAAAATTTCAATCAAAACCGAGGTCAGAATCAGGGTAATTTTAACCAAAAGCCATGGAATGTCCAAAACCAAAATCAGACGTCCTCAGATGAGTTGCTTAAGCAATTCATAAAATCTCAAGAGGAGACAAATAGGACCCAGTATGAGACAAACCGGTTATTGGTTACCCAAATAAATGATATAAAAAAGTCTTTAAATGATCTACCTTCTACCTCTGGAGGTCTCCCAAGTAACACTGTTGTCAACCCAAGGGGTGAACTCAAAGCTGTCACTACACGTAGTGGTAAGGCTCATGTTGGACTCAAGGTGATAAAGGACCCGGTACTTCCCACTAACAATGGAAGTGCTAAATACGTCCAACCTACGGTTGTCCAAAATTCTACATCCACAATTGCTCCTGAACTGTCAAGAATAGATCCTACTCTTTCACGATTTACGGTTAAAAGTTTGTCAAACAAACTTAGTGAGCAAAGAACAGCCAGAGCTTATTCCAATATGCTCAATGCTACTCCTATCAGTGTGCTTGATGACAGTGATGATGATGAAAATACCACTTTCGTCAAAGCTATCACCACTCGGAGTGGTGCTACTTATGAGGGACCATCTGGTCCTATTCCTCCTCCGTTGTTTGAAATGGAAAAAGAGACGGAGGATACAACGAACAAAATGCAAATTCCAAGCCCACAAAGTACAGCACAAGTCCACCCTCCGGTTGTCCCGAAAAATAAATCCAAACCAGGAGTTGTCTTTGAATCTGTTGAGACTCCTGAAGTCATTGCCCCTAAATCCAAACCTTATATTCCTTACCCATCGCGCTTAAATGAGCAAAAGCTCCGCGAAAAGGCTAGTCAACAAATGGACAAATTCTTTCAAATCTTTAAAGAATTACATTTTGACATAACTTTTGCGGATGCTATCATTCTGATGCCCAAGTTTGCATCAACAATCAAACACTTGTTAAGCAACAAGGAAAAACTGATTGAAATGGCTAAAACTCCATTAAATGAGAACTGCTCAGCGATTATCTTGAAAAAACTTCCGGAGAAGCTTGGAGATCCTGGAAAGTTTCTAATACCTTGTGTATTTCCGGGAATGGTTGAATGCTATGCCTTGGCCGATCTAGGTGCAAGCATCAACCTGATGCCTCATTCAGTGTGGAAGAAACTTTCTCTTCCGGCTCTTACTCCTACCTGCATGACTCTTGAGCTTGCAGATCGAACCATATCTCATCCATGCGGCATTGCTGAGGATGTATTTGTGAAAGTAGAAAAGTTCCATTTTCCAGCTGACTTTGTGGTTGTTGACTTCGACGCAGATCAAAAGGTTCCTCTCATTCTTGGAAGAGGATTCCTAAAAACAGGCCATGCTCTTATTGATGTATTTAAGCATGAGAACACATTGCGTGTGGGTAATGAAGCCGTTACCTTTAACCATGATCAAACTTCGAGGTACTCCTCAAATTATGATTCTAAATCAGTTAACCGAATCGATGTCATTGATATTGCTTCAGAGGAGTACTCTCAAGAAATTCTTGGTTATTTTCATAATTCTGTGAGTGGTGATCCTACCACATCTTCTCTGCCTATCATTTCTGACTCTTCCCCTTCTCTCACTCCGTTTGAGGGAAGTGATTCCAATTTGGAAGAGATCGAGGCTTTTCTCAAGTGTGATTCATTTCTAGAAGGAATTGATAACGCTGAGATTGATCTGGAGGGAGATATTCTTCTTCTTGAGAAATTGTTAAATCAGGACAATTCTCCTCCTCTCCCTCCCGTTGAACTTCATAATGAGGAAATCAAGTCAGTTGAGAAAACTGATAAATTTCCTGAGATCAAGTTTAAGGACTTGCCTCCTCCACTTGAATATACAATTCTTGAGGAGGAAGTTCTTATCTTAATTGCTATTCAGATCTCTCTTCTTCCCTTCACCTACCCGGTGATTTCCCCTATCCATCACTCATTCGGGAGTGAGGATATTACCTTTGACCCCGGCATTGTCCATCTAACATTGGTTTAAATGCCGGATTTATCTCATCGGTGTGGAACTTTCTTATGTTCAATTGGTTATCCAAACATTTTGAATGAAAGTCCGATGGAGATGGTTTCTTCCACTTGCTTCCCCATGAACCAATGAATTCGGGGTCGAGTCAAGCTAGCGACTCGGTTAATAAAAACAGTAGTAAAACATGGGTTTTCACCCATGTCTCACCTAAGTGTGGGGGAGATGCCCCACATGTTGTATATATGTTCATAAAAAAAAATGGCTATTAGTATTTCCTTTTTACGTTCTAAGTGTCGGCATAATAGCCGGTACTTTGAATATTGAGGGCAATATTCAGTTCTAAGTGTGGGGGGAATTCTAGCGAATTTGATCATATGTACCATCTAGTACCCCCATTTTGGCCAAAATTTTAAAATTTTTTCTCACTTAGAACGCAATAAATGGTTATCAGTCCGCCATGTCTAACCCACATAAGGATTGGCTAATCCGAGAGCAAACGGCTCTTGGTAAAGATGTCTCAAATCCGTTTATGGCTTACAATTTGCCGAAAATTGTATGGTATTCGACTCACCATATCTTTATAAGTGAAGAGTTGGCTAGCCCGCAAGGTTATGGCTTGTGGTAAAGGCAGTGAAAAACCATATTTGGTAATCAGCTCACCAAAGATAATAGTTGTAATTTATCTAAGAGTTGGCTAGTCCAGAAGCAAACGGCTTTTGGTAAAGACAAATCAAATCCGTTGACAGCTGATGATTTGCTCAAAATCATTTGGTTATCATTGTACCAAAGTATCACATACTAAAACATTGGCTACTCCAGAAGTAATGGCTTTTGGTAAAGAGATAAAATTCATTAAATTTTCATAAAAGATTGCTAGGGACTAGCAATAGTTTAGTGTGGGGGATTGATGAGTGTCTAAATACTCATCATTTCTGTCACATTTTATCTGCAAAAACATTTAAAAACATGCAGATATGCTTCATAATACAGAAAATATCATAAAATGTGTTTTTATATGATTCAGGAACAAAAAGATTGAAAACAAGTGAAAAACGAACAAAGTTTGCATAATTGGCAATTTCAGTCCCTGAAGTTTCAAAAATGGCAAAACAAGTCCCTTGGTTTTCAAAAATGGAAAATTATCTTTTATGGTCCTTGTATTATTGAAACTTGGCAAGAATGGTCCTTGGAATTAATATTTCAGATTTGGCAGTTTTAGTCCATGGATTTTCAGATTTTACATATTTGGTCCCTAAACCTAAAACTTATCTAAATAATAAATCCTAAACACTACCCTTTTAACCCAACCCAAAATAAATAAATACACTACCCAACCCACTACACTACCCCAAAGCCCAAAACATAACCCAAGCCCAACCCTTTTATTAATAAAAACCCAACCCGGTATTTAATACCAGGTTTGACTTCGGTCAAACCTGTCTCCTTCCTCACAACCCCGCCAAAACCAATACCACCCCATAGCCCATGGTTTCACTGACCCATCACCTCCCCCCTCCTCTCTGCTACACTTCACCAACTGTACCAAGCATTTAATGCTTCTTCTCCCTTCCCATCACCAGACCAAGTGGTATTTTCCCACTACCACTTTTGGCGCCAAAATCCAAAAGAAGGGCTGAGATCACTTGAAGTTAATCCAAGGGTGCAGAAAGACTCAGAAAGAGATAAGAAGACAATCCCACTTTATTTTTGTATATATAGATAGCAATGTAAGCCCTAAGAGGCAAGTAGTTAACATAGCTTAATCGTATTTCTTAATTCAGTCACCATAGTTTGTAATTTTAAAGTTTCAGTGGTTAATGCAAGTTAAATTCAGTAATATTGTTCTTATTTCAAGTAATCTTGTTCTCATTTCAGTTACAATAGAAGTTCAAGTTATATGTTAATTCGTAATAAGCTATAGACCTGTTAAGATAAAATCACAAACTCCAAATAACCTTTGCTATAAGCTTATCTAAGCTTAATATAGCTTTTGTAAGCTTATATTAGTTAATATCAGTTATTAAGTTGGAATTTCAAGAAAAGTCAAGAAAAGTCAATGGAAGTCAAACATGGGGCCTAATAAGCTCTTCTGGTGGAAATAAGCTGTTCTATAAAGCTGAGGTTGATTTTCTAGCTTGTGTGAACAAGCTAGGAGTGGTTCTGGTCCTAGTTTTATCATTTCATAAGCATCTCAGTTGTAAGCATTTTTCATAACTTTTCATTGTTTTCTAGTTTACTGTTCTAGTGCTTATTTAGAGCTTATTATATATCTTTCATGCTTTTTGCTAGTTTAAGATTACTTAGTGTCTGTTTCATTAGTTTTAGATAACCATATTTCTGTTTTACTTAAAATCAGTTAAAAAAGCCAAATTTAGCCATATCTAGCATATCTTATCATCTAGCTTATTTCTGTTTTAAAAGTTGCTCAATATAATCATAATAAGTTAATTAATCTATTTTCATCAGAAACTATCAAAAAGAAAAGATCTTTGCTAGTGAAAAACCAAGACATACCACTCATAAAGGGGTGTTTGGTTTTAGCAGTTAGATAGGCCAAACTTTGTGTTACTGTAGTGATGAACTCAAATAAGTACATTTTATTACCATCATTTATCCTATTTATTTGACTTGTTTTATTATATTATCTGTGACAATTGAACTGTTAATGTTTACTTTTGTAATTCTCAGGTAAAAACAAGTATTATGTGAAACTTGGCGATTTTGGACTAATTATGGAGCAAAACAAGCAAGAAGTTAAGAGTCTACTAAAATGTACAAGATCAAAATCATTCTGCTCCAGATACGCCGCATCTTGCTTATTACATACGGCGCATCACTATCAAGATTTCACAAGATATTATCCAAGACAGCAAGGACATGCGCCGCATCTAAGAATGGAGTTACGCCGCATCTTCTGGCGGTGTACGAAAATTCCTGAATATATTAATCTTGGACCCCACGCGAAGTTAAGTCAATGCGCCGCATCTACTTATTAGATGCGCCGCATCTTACCCTCAGACAGAAACTATAAATACCCCAAGACCAGACGAATTTCGAGAGCATATAATATATACGAAGGAGGAGACAGAAACCCTAGGACGAATTCAGTCGAGATAGCAGCACAAGACACACCTTGAACGAAGATACAAGAGCTGTAAGAAGGTCCTGCATGTATTTAATTCATTAAGTAGTTTTGTTTTATTGTTTTAGTACACTTTAATTCATCAGGATTGGTGGCTTGTGTAATGTGACAACGGAAAGGTTGCACTCCCTTAAAACTGCTTTCCCATTAATTAAAGTTTATATGTTGATGTCTTTGGTGACTTTTATTATTGCATTGATAACCTCTGTGTCTAGCTGAGCGTTGATCGGGTCGCCATGCCTCTGCCCTCGCCTATTTATTAGATCGCCTATGCATTCTATCGTCTGTAGAAAAGTAGGAAGAAAGATAAATAGGATAGTCATAAGTAATCATTAAGGGTTTACTCGCCGATAAGATTAGAACCAACGAGAAAGGACTTAATCTCGGTGCGTTGCATCGAACTATACACTTCATATAAAACTAGCAATAAAACAAGTGACAAGCTACTTAACTATCAGGACAGGTCTTCTTATTGTCTCAAGTATTTATCTGTGTACGTGTGTGCTATTCGCTGATTCGTGCCTATTAGTTTAGTTTATATTTAATCGCAACCAAACCGTGCCAGTCTCTCAGGCTGAACCCCCATGCGTTAGATTAGGTTGTATAGCTAACTTAAGATATTAAAATACTGATTAAGATAACTAGATAATATGTTCCACTCTTAGTGTTCGACACTCTACTTACCATTATATTAATACTGACCGGGTACACTGCTCGTTAAAGTGTGTGTGTTATTGATAAGTCGGCTAAATATAAATTTAAAACTTGAATACTGCAAAAACCACAACGACATACCGTAGGTATAAATTAGAGCATACACACGCGCACATCAAGTTTTTGGCGCCGCTGCCGGGGAGTGAATTGTTATTATCTGTTAATTTGATTAGTATTTTAATTAGGTTTTTCTTTTTAATTTTTAATCTAACCGCTAACCCGTTGTATATTAGATAGATTGCATTCATTGTATAGTTTGCATATTTTCTGTTTTTGTTTGTTTTCTTTGATTTTTGATTCTTTTTGTTTGATTTTATTTTTGTTTTTCTTTTCTGTAATTTTCTGCATTCTGCTATCGTTGTACTGTGCTAATACAAACGATACGGCGCATCTGTTTTAACAGATACGGCGTATTGCGTTTAATTTTTATAAAATACAACGCGTTTAATAAATTCGAGTACGACGCATCTTTCCCCAAGATACGGCGTATTCTGTTTTTAATAAGAAATTTTTCTAAACCCTAACGCCATACGATGCATCTGTTTTCACAGATACGGCGTATTTTCTATTTAAATTAAAAACAGTTGTCGAATTATTAAACAGATACGACGCATCGATCCCTGTCGATACGGCGCATCTTCTGAATCAAAAATCTTGTATTTTGAAACGTAACGAAAATACTGCGCATTAGCTTCTGTTAATACGACGCATTAAATTTTAATAAATATAAACGATTTTTGATAATTTAAAACTGATACGGCGCATTCTAATTCATAAGCGGCGTATCTACTTTCTGAATAAAAGTCTGATTTATTTTTAACGATCATAAGATACGGCGCATCCTAAATACAGGATACGGCGCATCGTCTTCAGATATCAGTAACTTTTATTTATCCCGAACTGAGAAATTCTAATCAACTTTCCTGTCTCTTAGAAAATTTTTACTTCGAAGCCTATTTGTTCTATGTTTCAGGAATGATGATTGATCTTTTCCAAAGCTGGTTCGGAGGATCAAGGATCAAACTTACAATCGACGAGATTATATCAAAGTTTGCCCAAGAAAGCGGAAATGAACTATTGCTGAAAGAACAAAACAATATGATTAGAGAAGTGACGATTGAAGTGCACCAATTGTCAAGGGTGATTAAAGGAGTTTTGTTCCAAAGGCACGACCTAAAGGGAAATACCTTGATAATTACATCGACAACGCTGATAATGAAGTGGTGGAGTTTGAACCCGAAGAATTAGAATAAGGAGCTGAACGTGAGTCTAACTTGAAGACTCTGGAATAAAGACAAGTGCTGTCCGGGAGACAACCCGGAGAATTTTTACATTCTGTTCTATGTCGAGTCTGTCAGACTTGCAGAAGATACAGCGCATCTCAATCCTAAGATGCGACGCATCGCCTGCACTGGTTATATCTTATTTTATTTTTCTGCATTTTTATTTTTAACTTTAAAACTTTTTGTCAGTTTATTTTAATGCGGCGCATCCCTGGTTAGGGATGCGACGCATCTTCTATTCTGATTCGTAATTATTCCAGGCTCGATACGGCGTATCTTCTTCCATAAGATACGGCGTATCGACTGACCTGATGATTTTCATTTTAATTTTTACATTTTATTTTTACTAACTACTAATGTATTATGCAAGTTTGAACCTTCTTAACTTAGGTGTGTTTAAAGTCTTGGTGGTATTATAGATTCCTGCATTTCCTGTGGATACATCAATTATGAAGCTTAAACGTTTTCATCCACGAGGAAGTTGATTTTTGCTCTTATACAAATAATGGAGGATCATACCGAGCAAATCTCAGGGGAGTTTTTCTGTTCTAATTCTTTTATTTTCCAGTTTTTAACCTTTGATACAAACAACGAGGGCGTTGTTTAACTTAAGTGGGGGGATTGGAGAATTAGAACACTTGTCCTAAACTTTTTCAAAATATGCTTAAAATGTGCTTAATATATCAAAATTAAAAAAATTTAGCATGTTTTTGTTTAAGATCTAAGTTGCATAGCTGCACACATGACGTTATTTTCAAAAAATTGTGATTTTTCAAAAATTCACAAATCTATGAGTGTGTCGGTGACTTGTAAACTTTAGAACTTGGCTTGTATACTATTCGAGACCACCATAATGAGTATTATTTTACATAATTGGAATGACTTGTCTAAATTGGTAAATTTCTAGGATTACACCCAAATAGCCTTTATATGTTATGTGTTATTAGCTAACTACACTGGTTAGTTAACCTCCGTATAAACCCTTTTGTTACTCTCACTTTTAGAGTAAGATACCCCTAGAAAAACACTCAGAGCCATTCCTTTCGTTTCTTACACCTTTGTTATAATGTTTCGTTACACCCTTACACCTTAGCCTACCCTGTAGATTAAAATCCGTGGTTGGTTAGTTACTTTAGGCAAAGTATGTTTCCTTACATTACCTGTGTTCGCGTACGTAATTCATTATCTATGGTTAGGTCGGGAAATTGCACAATGCAATTGGAGTGAAAGTAAATATTGTATATCTTTGAGTTTATTTTTCGTGTGTTTACTAATTTCACTATTACCGTTATTTCTGAAAGTATGAAAAGTATGAAAAAATTATCCTGAAAGAAAGTGATAGAAAAGTTGTGAAATTTTACACATCTTTGTATATGTTGATCCAAAAAAAAAAAAAAAAAAAAAAAAATCGAAAAAAAATGATAAAAGAAAAAGAAAAAGGAAGAGTTGGATATTTGTTTAACCAACTTATGTAAAGTTTTGTATTAAGTGGTCGATATCACCACTAGTTGTTGTATATTATATTTATGGATTGAATGGAAGTTGAACGTTATGGGAACGCCAACTAAAGGTTATTCTTTTATTGAGATCTTGTTGAGTATAATTCGTGTCTACCTAAAGCGTGTGTTTCAAGTGTTAAAGCGTGAGTTATTCTATGATATGAGTCTTATTCATGGGATGGTTGGGATAGTAATTAACCACACTTAGGATTTTAATTTATTTGTTTCGTTTATTTTTCATTTTACACCAATTTATATCCCAAATATTATCCATACCCTATATTATTCTTTATCCAAACCTTTGATTTATTGAGATTAGGGATTTGAGCAATCTTAAGTATCGTAGTCGTGGATTCGGCTATGTATTTATGATTTTGTCGCCCTTTTTGATATAATATTATTGGTGAAGATTACTTGGTCCTATCTTTAGCCTATTCGAGTTAAGGATTTGAGCAATTGCAAGTATCGTGTTCGTGGATTCGATCATGTATTTGTGATTTTGTCGCCTTTTATGGAATTTGAGATCGATAGAGATTAAGAAGAATGATTAACCCTTAACCTACAAACCCTTTTTACCGCTTTAGACTTGTTATTCCTTGGCTTTAGTGGAGGAGATGTGTATACTTGCCAAGCTTATGATAGAATATTCGTCACGACTGGACAGTTAAACGATTAGATTTGCTTTTATCAGAATATTTTATTTTACTCCTAATTCGTTAAGTGTTTGGTTGTGTGATTATGACAAAAACGAATACATGCTTAAGTATAAAAATAAATCCTAAAATCTTTTAGGATACATTTTCATAAGGTTAATTCTAAGGTTTACTTGGGGACAAGTAAAGTTCAAGTGGGGGGATATTTGATGAACTCAAATAAGTACATTTTATTACCATCATTTATCCTATTTATTTGACTTGTTTTATTATATTATCTGTGAGAATTGATACGTTAATGTTTACTTTTGTAATTCTCAGGTAAAAACAAGTATTATGTGAAACTTGGCGATTTTGGACTAATTATGGAGCAAAACAAGCAAGAAGTTAAGAGTCTACTGAAATGTACAAGATCAAGATCATTCTGCTCCAGATACGCCGCATCTTGCTTATTACATACGGCGCATCACTATCAAGATTTCACAAGATATTATCCAAGACAGCAAGGACATGCGCCGCATCTAAGAATGGAGTTACGCCGCATCTTCTGGCGGTGTACGAAAATTCCTGAATATATTAATCTTAGACCCCACGCGAAGTTAAGTCAATGCGCCGCATCTACTTATTAGATGCGCCGCATCTTACCCTCAGACAGAAACTATAAATACCCCAAGACCAGACGAATTTCGAGAGCATATAATATATACGAAGGAGGAGACAGAAACCCTAGGACGAATTCAGTCGAGATAGCAGCACAAGACACACCTTGAACGAAGATACAAGAGCTGTAAGAAGGTCCTGCATGTATTTAATTCATTAAGTAGTTTTGTTTTATTGTTTTAGTACACTTTAATTCATCAGGATTGGTGGCTTGTGTAATGTGACAACGGAAAGGTTGCACTCCCTTAAAACTGCTTTCCCATTAATTAAAGTTTATATGTTGATGTCTTTGGTGACTTTTATTAGTGCATTGATAACCTCTGTGTCTAGCTGAGCGTTGATCGGGTCGCCATGCCTCTGCCCTCGCCTATTTATTAGATCGCCTATGCATTCTATCGTCTGTAGAAAAGTAGGAAGAAAGATAAATAGGATAGTCATAAGTAATCATTAAGGGTTTACTCGCCGATAAGATTAGAACCAACGAAAAAGGACTTAATCTCGGTGCGTTGCATCGAACTATACACTTCATATAAAACTAGCAATAAAATAAGTGACAAGCTACTTAATTATCAGGACAGGTCTTCTTATTGTCTCAAGTATTTATCTGTGTACGTGTGTGCTATTCGCTGATTCGTGCCTATTAGTTTAGTTTATATTTAATCGCAACCAAACCGTGCCAGTCTCTCAGGCTGAACCCCCTTGCGTTAGATTAGGTTGTATAGCTAACTTAAAATATTAAAATACTGATTAGGATAACTAGATAATACGTTCCACTCTTAGTGATCGACACTCTACTTACCATTATATTCATACTGACAGGGTACACTGCTCGTTAAAGTGTGTGTGTGTTATTGATAAGTCGGCTAAATATAAATTTAAAACTTGAATACTGCTAAAACCACAACGACATACCGTGGGTATAAATTAGAGCATACACACGCGCACATCATGTAGATTGACCAAAAGCTCAACTTCATACCAGCTTATTATTGTCCTTATAAGCTGTTTTGAAGATCTGATTAGCCTAGTAGATAGAAAACCAAATTTTTAATACCCTTTGATCATTTCAGCCCTCATAATGACAAAACAAGCCATTTTAAGCCACAAGCTTATTTTGGCCTTTTTATTGGCATTCCTGAGTTCCTCCTGGTCATATTAGAGTAGTCAAATAGAGTTGGATTGGCTTGCACACTTGTACACAAGTCTGCACACCACAACAGACAAAAAGACTGCATATTTCAGTTTTTGTGGTTTTTGAAGATCTTGGGTGATTTTTAATTAACACATCATAAGCTCTCATAAGCTGTCCTTTTGCACCTATAAGCTCACCCAGCTCATCTACTGACTAGTATTTTTATTTTGATTTTTAGAATCTTTTTTAAGCCCTAAATTCAGCCTGCAAAAAGGGCATTTTTGCCCTGTGCCTGCCTTATCAGCAGACTCAGTATAAGCTGAGCTTGTTGAGAGCTTTTCAGCCCTTAGCCCTAGCTTTTTCTATAACCCTTAGCTTATTTATAAGTAACTCAGTCCCTTTTATCTTTTTCCTTCAGCTTATAACTTATTTTACAGCTTATAGCTTTATTAGAAAATTTTAGTTCTTAAAAACCTTAAATAACTCAACTGTTGGTATAAGCTGCTTAATTTTAGCTTATTAATAAGTTTTAAAAATACTTCCTTCATTAAAGTTGCTTAATTATAGCTTAAAAGTAAGTAGCAAAAAGAAAAAATCCAAAAAAAATTAGTTTAGCAAAAGGCCTGGGTGAGGTTCGAACCCCAGACCTCCTGCTCACAACACCAACACCCCAACCATTGTGCCCGTAGGTCTTTTCCAGTATTACTTTGCATTATTTATTATTTAAGTAGTATTAGCAGTTTAAGCTTATTTAACTAATTAGCTTGTTATCAGCTTATCCACAAAAGCTGTCTTCACCATTTTATTTTTCTTAGCTTTATAATAACTTAAAGTAATTTAGAAAATTAGTTTCAGATTTTTCTGAATAGTTTTAATATTTTTTATCTTTTAATTAGTTTAAATTAGTAATTAAATCATAATAAATAAAATATTAATCAGAAAAATATAATTCTAATTTTTATAATTTTCTTTTATTAAGTAGATTCTAGGAAAAATATAATAATCTCTGTAGACCTTAGGAAAAATAAAATATAAAATAAGTGATAGTTTCTATTTAATAGATTTTATCTTTTTAATTTTTTAATTAAGCACTTTTCATTTTTATAATTTTCTTAGCTTATTTTCACTTCATAATATTTATAGAAAAAGTTTCAGATTTTTCTTTGTTCATTTAGTATTTTTTATAAATTAAAGAAGTTTAAAAAGTAATTAAATAATAAATAATTAATAATAATTAGATAAAAAGTGTAAAAATATATAATTTTAGTTTTAAAATAAGTTTTAAGTAATTTTACACTTTTAGGTTTTAATTTCATAGATTTCATTTTTTTAGTCCCATTTTAGATTTCCCGTTACGCGTTTTTAGTTTATTTAAATCACGTTTAATTTTCTTTTATATATTTATTTCTCATTTGTTAATTAGATATAAAAAAGAAAAATCCAAAATTCATATCATCAGTCACTCTAATCCAAACTTTCCACAATTTTCCCATTCGCACCTCGTTGGGAAACGATCCGGGTAGACACTTACCTGGTTTCACACTACACACGAACGTGAGTTTTTGCAAGTATCCTTTTTCACAAAGGGGTGATTTGTATTTATTCACGTGTATCCGTCGTTGCATAATATTTATATATACATTTTAGCACGGATCAGTAACCTAGGAAGATACCTTCGTAAGACTTTGGGTCAAACTTTGTGAGGTAATCTTTAGTGTTTAGTATGAAGCACTTGCTTCCAAACACTCTAAAGTAATCAAGAGTAGGTTTTCTACCTTTCATGATTTCATATGGGGTTTTTCCTAGGATAGGTCTAATTAGAATCCTATTAAGAATATAAGTTGAGGTGTCCACCTCATTACACCAAAACTTTTGCGGAATTGATTGTTCATTCAACATCGTTCTACTCATCTCTTGTAGAGTACGATTTTTCCGCTCTACTACCCCATTTGATTGTGGAGTGCGTGGAGCCGAGAAATTGTGAGTAATACCATTAGCATCACAATATACTCCAAATTGCACTTCATTATCAAATTCCCGACCATGATCCGTCCTAATAGAAACTATTGTACATCCTAGTTGGTTTTGGACTTTCTTACTAAAGATTTCAAATTCCTCAAAAGCTTGTGTCTTATTCTTAAGAAATCTAGTCCAAGTATACCTAGAATAGTCATCAACTATTACTAAGGTGTAGTGATTTCCTCCGTAGCTCCGTACGGCGGATGGACCGAATAAGTCCATGTGAAGGAGTTCTAGGCATCTAGAGGTCGAGACCATATTCTTAGCTTTGTGACTTGAATGAGCTTGTTTTCCAACTTTACAAGCGTCACAAAAGTGTTTGTCAAACTTAATCTTAGGTAGGTTTCTAACTAATTCCTTAGATGCCAATGATTGTATCAAACGCATATTGGCGTGACCTAACCTCCTATGCCATAGAGTTGAATTATCATCTATGGTTGCTAAGCATATCCTATCCTGAGGCTTATTTCCTATTTTCATAACAAATAAGCCATTTCTCCTAACTCCTTTGCCTATGGTTTTACCATCCTTAATGATCTCACTACCCTCTTCAGAGAATATAACTCTACATTTATTATCTACCATTTGACTAATGCTAAGCAAATTAAATCCTAAGTTATCTACATGCTCAACATTTCTAATAGTGAGGGAGTTTTGAGTGATCGTACCTTTGCCTATAATGTTGCCCTTAAGTTTGCTACCGAAAGTGACATTACCTCCGTTGTATGCCTTGTATGATGAGAATAAACTTCGGTTACCCGTCATATGGTTAGTGCATCCACTATCCTTGACCCATTCGTCAGGCTCCAAGTCAATTCCCAAGCATATCTATTGCAAAAGACAAACATTCAAATATTTGGTCCCCAATATCTCATGGGTCCAAAGTGGTTAGCATTAAACATCCCATGCATTACTTGCATGTGGTTGGGATGTTGAAATGGAGGGAAAATTTCCCATGGCAAGTAACTTTGTAGTTGACAGTCATTCCAAGTTACGGGATAGTTACTTGGAAAACTTTGTCTTCTAGAGTTACTTCTCGGTAGAGGAGTTCTTGACCGAGGTTTGGGAGTGTTTGTTTTTCTAGGTGGAGGAGTCTTAGACCTAGTGGGTTTTACAAATCCAGGTCTGGGGTTTGACATAGCTTTGTAAAATTTTTTGACTTCCTCTATACTAGCAATAGAGACCTTTGTACCATTTACAATTTTGTGAGTTGGTTTAGGACCTGATTTGTTTTTGAAATTTGACTCAGTTCTGTCTCCAGTGCTAGACGGTACCACGGTTCCGTTAAGTTTAATGGTACCGTTGGTACCTTTAGTGGTGCCGTCTGGGGATTTGACAGAATTCGTAGGTTTGACAGATTTTACTTGATTTGTTTTATCTGTCAAAGCATTTTTTGTTTCCTTTTTGAACCTAGTGATTCTAATTGTATTTTCCTTGAGTTTCTCATTTTCTGCTTGAAGATTTATGCATGACTCACAATCTATGTCTAATTCTTTATTTGTTTCAAGTCCTTTGACTTGTTCCTTTAGTCCTAAAATTTCTACTTCAAGTTCATGCAATTTTGATTTTAGTGATTTGTTTCTACTTAGCATTTTTGAAACAATTTTGCATAGATTATTATGTTCGTCATTTAGTATGTTATCATCTATTGACGAGTTGTCATCTATAAAATCAGGGTAGTCGTAACGTACCTCATTTGAAGTATGAGCCATTAGACATGTTTCGTCCTTGGGCTTCTTTTCTTCATCATCACCGCTATCACTCCAGGAGCCTCCTATGAGAGCTCGTTGGTTGTTGGATTTCGGTGGTTTGGGACATTCTCCTATGAGGTGATTAGGATCTCCACACCTAAAGCATTTCCTATCACTTGTCCCTTTCTTTTCAACATGGTTCTTTTGTGATGTCTTCTTCTCATCACGAGGTTGCCTAACGAACCTACCTCTTCTCCTAAAGAACTTTTTAAAGTCCCTAACCGCTAATGCATATTCCTCATCTTCACTATCGGAACTTGAGCATTCCTCATCACTAGACTCCTTCTTGGCTTTCAATGCTAGAGATCTAACTCTCTCTCTTTTGCCTTTGACTATGTCGGAGTCCTTCTTGATTATCATCTCGTGAACTTTCAAGTTTCCTATAAGTTCATCGAGTGACAACATCGCCAAGTCCTTTGACTCTTCTATGGCGGTAACCTTTGCTCTCCATTTAGGATGTAGAGCCCTAAGAAACTTCCTAACATAATTCTTGCTAGAGTAACCTTCATCAAGAGCTTTAAGACTAGTAATAATAGTATTGAATCTAGCAAAAGCATCATCTATTGACTCATCTTCCGTAATGGAAAATTGTTCATATTGTTGAACAAGAAGATCTATCTTGTTCTCTTTGACTTGGTTATTACCTTGGTGAGTGACTAACAAAGTTTTCCAAATATCTTTTGCCGTATTACACATGAAAATTCTTTCAAATTCCTTTTTAGGCAAAGCATTATAAATCATCATATTAGCCTCATTATTTTTGGCTAATTTCCTTTTAAGTTCATCACTTTGTTTATCATAAGAAACTATTTCATCCTTTTTAGTTTCCGGATTCATTTGGATAGGTTGAAAGTCACCCTCGGTAATAATATGCCAAAGATCAATGTCTTTTGATTTCACATACGTTTCGAATCTTGTTTTCCAATATATAAAACAATCGGTTTCTAAAAGTGGTGGTCTTTGCATAGATTGCCCTTCTAGATATTTGTCGGAATCCATTGATCGATTCAAGTTTTAAAATACAATATATTTTAAAATCTTGACTGACCTGGCTTCTGATACCAATTGTGGGAAACTAGAATGGGGGTTGAATAGTTTACCGGTTTAAAATTCTTTTAAAAATCTTGTTTTAAAAGTTGGCTATTGGAAACTTTGATTCGAACTCTATGTGTAATCAATCAACACCAATATGAACTACACACTAAACTAACTAATACAAAATGATGAAAGTAAAGAGTAGAGTTGGAAAGATCAAACCGAGACAAAGGATTTATAGTGGTTCGGCTACGAAGCTCTTCTTCGCCCTACTCCACTCCCCGAGTACCACATTCGAGAGTTTCAAGCACTATGTCAACAACCTCCCTTCAGGCGGAGAAAACCGTACACGTCGCTTATCCTATTACCGACACTAAGCTAAATGTCGAGTGCTAATCTTAGCTAGCACCAATCTACCAAGGTCCACGTGACCAATCACACAAGCCCTAATGGCTACAATAGATCACCACAATCTCAACACGATCACAAAGATCAACTCTCACTTCACTCTACTTAATCTAACTACTCTAGATCCTTTGATCACTCACACACAAGCCCGATGGCTTTAAGAGATCTTCACTATCTCTTAAGATCACAATGATCTTCACTCACACTCTCACAGAAGAAAGATAATCTTGATGTATGCTAAGATACAACAAGGATGTAACAAGTGTTACAAAACCTAACAACTACAACTCTTGTATCTTCTTGAATACCTTGAGTTCTTCTCTTGCTAATGAAGAGGAATGATAACACCTTGTATCAACTTGGACACTTGTGTTCTTCTCTTGATAATGAAGAGGAATGATAACACCTTGTATCAACTTGGATACTTGTGTTCTTCTCTTACAAGTGAAGAGGAATGAAGAGGATCACTTGAAGGATGATTGGATCACTCTTGAACAAAAGAAAAACTAACCTAAATGATCTAAGAAAGAAAGTGTGAAGAGAGTATTCAACGCAGAAAGTTTTGTGTGTGTGAGGATGCCTAAAATCTATGAAAGAGGTTGGTATTTATAGGCAAAAAAAATCTGAACGTTACAGAAAAAATAGTACGGACGGCTCCACTAAACATGCCACGGCTCCACTAAATTTAGTGGAACCGTGGAGCTGTCCTAGACTAGGACGCTCCAAATTTTATCTTTTCTGGTGAAAACTTATTTGGGGAAGGTTGGAGCTGATTTGGGGGGGGGGGGGAATAGCTGTCTTGATTTTCAAACATATTTTTCCATTAAAACATTTTTTAATATTTCAAAAATAATTTGTCATGTGTTATTTTTGAAAAAAAATGTTTTGTCCCATTAAAATATGAAGTCTCAAAACACAAATTCACTTCTTTGATCATTTGTCAAGTTGTAAGTTTGTTCTAGAGTGATTTGCGTAGAAACGGGATCTTCCGATTAAAAACTTGTTTACGTTAATTTTAACGTAACGTGATTTCACATTTTGTTATCCTCAAAACGTGAAGTAATCGAAAGATATAAATAACGTTTTTAGAACATTATTTACATCAACAAACAAGATCCAATGTAAACTTCAAGCTGAGTTCGAGCTGTCAAATAACCGACTCCAAACAACTCATAAAAAATTACATCTTTAAATGCGAAGAACTAAACTCTTCAAAACTCAAAAGAGTAAACTGAATGTTTATGAGATGTCTAAATTAGCTTAAATTTTGAGCTTATGAACTTACTTAAATTTTAAAAAGGATTAGGATCACTAAAGTTCATATGAATATGACCGGTAAAGTTCTCTCATAATCAAAAAGAAAATTTTGTACAGGAAGGCCTCTCTTTCTGTATGGGGGGGGGGGGGGGGAATCCTTTATTCTCAATCAAGATGCCTCAACTGGATAAATTCACTTATTTCACACAATTCTTCTGGTCATGCCTTTTCCTCTTTACTTTCTATATTGCCATATGCAATGATGGAGATGGACTACTTGGGATCAGCAGAATTCTAAAACTACGTAACCAACTGCTTTCACACCGTACGAACAACATCCGGAGCAAGGACCCCAACAGTTTGGAAGATATCTTTAGAAAAGGTTTTAGCACCGGTAGGGTGGGTGGTACCGCTCAGATTGCGGCCAATCTTCCTAACCGCGTGCGGGCCGGGCTTAAAGCGCGTGAGAAAATTGAGTCATTCAGTAGGTCTCACTGTTTTATTTATGAGGAAACATTACATGTAATATTAATATAATATTAATATGAACTTAAGCTGAGATCGATTATTAAAAAAATATAAAAAATAAAAAAAAAATAAAAAAAAAAAAAAAGTAAATCCAAACACAATATAAGGCAGGCCACCATCCCATCCTATTCCCACACATCAACACTAGTAACCCCCAAACCAAACCCTCGAAAAACAATGTCAGAAACCCAAACCGAAACAACACCACCACCAATCCCAGATTCCGACCAACAACAACTCACAGACACAACAACCAAACTATCCAAAATGTCATTCAGCATCTGGCCCCCAACTAAACGCACGCGTGACGCAGTAACAGCACGCTTAATCCAAACCCTTTCCGAAAAATCCGTCCTTTCGGACCGGTACGGCACAATCCCAGAGCCCGAAGCGAGCGATATCGCGCGAAAGATCGAAGAAGAGGCGTTTAATGGTGCAGGTGATGTAGATGATTTCAAAGCTGCAGGGAAAGGCGATGAGGGTGGTGATCATGGGCTTGAGATATTGCAATGTTATAGTCAGGAAATTAGTAAGAGGATGTTGGATTTTGTTAAGGCTAGATCTGCTGATAATGCTGAGGCTGAGGAGGTTAAGGATGAGGTTAAGGAGGACGAGGAGAGTGTTGCTGACTTGGAAACTTAGGTTTGGTGGTTGGATTTTTATGTGTTAGGGTTTTGGTTTGTTTATGTGTTTTGAGGATCTCTTATGTTTTTGTGGATTTATTATTATTATGTGTTGAATTGTGGTATGTGTTTTAGGATTTGCGGAATGTGGAATTTAATATATGTTATATTTTCATGTCTATGATTTATATATGCGGTTTATGTTTATGTATTTGAGTTTCATTTTCCAATTGAAATCTATGCCTTCTAGTTTTGCAGCCTTTCCGGTTTCCTTGGTTTTGGCCTTTTTATATAAATGACGGACATAGGTGTCAGAATGTGTGATCGAGCAATGTAGAAATGTGATTGTATTTTATTGGCTTAATGATTTATTATTACAGTATGTGTTTTTAGGATTTATTGAATGTGGAAATTTAATATGTCATGTTTTGGTGTCTGTGGTTTACGCGGTTAAAGCTGTTTGTGATGTTATTCTGTGATGATATATGTTGTTATCAAAGTTAAAATCCATGACGGATATAGGTACGAGAATGCGTGATCAAGCATTTTAGCAATGTTATTGGATTTTATGTTTTTATGGATTTATGGAATGCGGGAATTTAATATGATTTATGCAGTTAAAGTTGTGTTTTGTGATTTTATTCTGTGATCTCACATGGTTTTGTTACCAAACACGTTTTTAAATAAACAGCTACCGCTAACCGCTAATGTTACTGGTAGCATAGTACAGTCTTCGGTTGGTACTTACCCCTTAAATATACCTATAATGTAAGTGGTAGCATAGTACAGTCGTAGATTCCTTAAATATACCTATAATTAATTGCTAGGATAGTACAGTCGTAGATCAGTGCTGAATAGTTGTATATTGGAATAATCAAAGTTGTTGACGGTGTCTCATGATTAATGATGGTTGTTGGCAATTAGTGGTGGTAATTAGACTAGCTGTACTCCTTATTCACAAAACCTTCATTTACTGCCACTTTAGCAACATCATCAATGTTATGCAGTTAAAATTGTGTTTTGTGATGTTATTCTGTGATGTTACATGGTTTTGTTACTAAACTTTACCTTATGTTTATGTATTTGAATTTCTATAGTTGAAATTTATATGTTATGAAACGAGGGCTAAGCCTCGGTTTGGCCTTTTGTTTAAAGACGGACGTAGGCGAGAGAATGTGTGGTCAAGCATTCTAGAAATGATATTGTTTTCTCTTAATTAATGACTCTGCTTAAATTAGATACATGAGATCTAGTTTTGTGAATAAGTAAAGTTAAAGCTAAGTATAGTAGAGCACATAGTAGTGTAGTGCTCAATGAGTGTTGAGACGAATTAAGAGGGGTAAAGTGCTCAAAAGTCTGTAGTTCAAGTGCATATTAGCTGCTCAATAATATGGGGAGAGTCGGCTTGATGCTATAAGGAAAGGTAGTGTATTTAATAGCTTAATGTATTTGAAAAGGCTTTTAAATACATCGAAGGTGATTGGATAGTTTCACCAGGATTATGACTTTTGTTGGGATGATATAAGCTAATACGCGTAGTCCCTAAAATTTTTGCTTATTGAAAACGCATAGGCTTTGCCAAACACCCCCTGACTGTGATTGTTAGCGAGTAGGAAGAATGACATCATAGAATACAGCCTCCCTAGACAAGAATCACCAGATTGTTTTGATTGATTAGGAAGGTAACAGATTTATGCCTAAAAGTTCTTAATCTGGTGTCATTTTCTAAACTGTTTCTCTCATGGACTACATAGGAATATATCCACATTCCACCCATTACAGACCCATAAGATATCAAATCACACTTGGATATTAGTAATAATTACATGGCGCATCTGTCTGTGATTGAACTCGATAACTACACCCTTTATTTTTGGTTTTATGTGTCGTTTAAGTCAAATACCTACACACTATCTGAGCCACTGACTGAAACTGCTAGCTGAGAGGAAGGATGACAACAAAAAATACAAGTCTATTTTACTAGTGATTGAGATTCTTATGCCTGAAATTGGTAAAATTTATTTGTCACTATGTTTCGATACATTGAGGGCAGCTATTTTAGTTTAGAGAACAGAGGAGAATGCCTTCTTATTGGTATCTTCAGGAGTTATTAACCAAATGACCTGTTGTGTTAGCCTCTTTTGATACAATCAAACAGTTTAATTACAAACATGTATATTTGAGCATTCTAGATATGCAAGTGTGTTTCTCGTTTGCTTCATGGAAGTCATATTCTGTAGTATCTCAATCAAATGGTAATGTAGAATGAAGACAACCTGCTGTTTAAAGTGCTAAAAATAGTGGAGTTAGACTTTCTTGAATGGGATGCATATTCTGTGAAGTTAAAGATGCTGAAGTTGAATTCCACTCTTAGGTTATTTAGCGTATCAGCGGTGTATTCTAATGGTTCATATAAATTAGCACCCAAGTCCACTCTTAGGTTATGTTTTTATCGAATTAGTTGATTTGAAGGTAAGCATCTAGCATATGTACTTATGTAGTGATGCTCTAGAATCAATCTTTAGCATTAGATTAATCAAGAGTAAAGCAGTCAAACTTCAGTAGCTCAAGAACGTTTCTATTGTTCGACAATATGCTGGGAATTGGCAGTTAGTGCTAAAAGGAAAGTCATGCTCTTGAGAAGGTGCTTTATGCCTTTATCGTTTGGTTACTCTCACGTTGACTTCATTAATACAGGATTGTTGAGTTTCCTCCATGTGAATGTGTTGTTTGAATTTGAAAACCCACAAGTTTTAGTATTTACCGACTGAAACTGGTAGCTAAACGGAAGAATGGGATCAATGAGTACAAGTCTAGACAAGAATAACCAGAATAATGATTGCTATAATTTGAATAATCAAGAAAGAACCCCTGTTTAAGCCCAGTAAATTTCTAAATCTGTATGGCCACCGCCTAGAGACCCACAGGTTATCACATCACACTTGGATATTATATGGTGTCTTATTGTGTTTGACGTTGATTAATTATACAACTTCAAAAAGTTGTGATGAGAGAATGAAGGTTGGCAAAATAGGATAGTAGGAACTTTCGTTACGGAAGTCATAAATGGTCAATATCAAAGTAACGTACTTGTCATGGTTGCTTGGTTGGCACGAAATTGTTGATTTGTGGTCATGCTGACTAAGATGGGTTAATACAGGGACATTTTGTATTAACTACTTTTATTCTGTGATGCTCCTTATCATCTGTTATTGAACAAGGAATGTTCATCCTATTCTTACATTCTCCGTGGTTTATCTAGAAAAAACAATAGGTGATAAGTTAATTATTTCGGTTTCACTGTTCCATTCTGCAATAGGAAATATTTTCTAAACAGTTTATAAAGATGGGTCTTAAATTTGACTAGTTGACCCCATTTTAAGTTGCGGAATTTCAAAATAATAATCTGAAAGTTATGCTAGAATTTATATTTGCTGGATTTCAGTAAAATATTTGCGTAGTGCCGTAGTTTGATTTCTATAATTGTAGCTTCTTAGTTTAGAGAAACAAAGGGTGATGCATTGTTATCGAGTTTTTATCTGACTCATTAATCTTGCCCTTCCTATACAAACCAGCAACGTAGTTTGGAATAAATTATAGGTATAGTTTAGCACTTAAAAAAGGCATGGTTTTTTCGTTTCTTCCTGAACTCGTGTTCTGTATGTTAATAATTTTGGTTAAACGGAGTCAAACGAACATGCTGGTCGAGGTTCTAATATATTGGTTAGTTAAACTTTGCTTGATTGGAAAGAGACCATTTGAAATGAAAATGTGGGTCTGATTTTCTCTCTTTTTAAGTTATCCTGGGAATTAGTTGTCTACTCCAGTGTCCTGTCTCTTAACAACATATTTTTGGGTGCAATTTGAAGTTATATAGTGCTCTAACATACATTGTGACTTGAATGCATCATTGTGATGTAGAAATGATCTTACGCATAAGGACTAAGGGGGTAAATCTTTTGAATACTTGGTCCTGTAACCAAACATGACGGATGGATATTTGATGCCAAAAGGAAAATCATGTTCTTGTGAAAGTGTTTTTGTGGTTTGGCTGCCATCCCATCCAATCATGTGAATATTTTGTTTGAACTTACATCAACCGATTGAAATTGTTAACCAATGAAGAATGACAAGAATCAGCACAGATCTATCTATACTAAAATCAGGGGCGGATCCAGCATGTGCACAGGGATTCCCTGTATAAATTCTTAGTAGTGTAAAAAAATCTGGATTTTTTTCAAACTAACAACAAAATACACTTAAAATTTATGAGTGCATACCCTATAAAATAGAGGAAAATTATGAGTGCATACCTAAATTTAATTTAGCTGTGTTCAGAAAGAAAAGAAAAAGAAAAAGGAAGGTAACTTTGAGAATGGCAGAAACAGTTTTGAGGATTCTATCTTTTTATCTAGCCCAATTGTGATATAAACCTTTGCCATAAGGGTCAACTCAGTTTCAATCCGCAAAGGCCCAAACTAGACAGTCATATTTAAGATTTTTTTCTCTATATATTAATAAAATTTGTTGTTATATATTAAAAGTCATTTGATACCACGCCGTGTCATGCCTTTTAATATATATTGCTATGGGCTGACCCAATTTCAGGCCCAAAATCAACTTTCGAAAATTGGCAAAAAATATCTTTGAAATTGACGACTCTTTGCAAAAAAAGTCTTTTTTTCCAAAAAAATGTTTCAAAAATTACCCCTGACATTGGCGACTCTTTACAAAAATAGTCCTTTTTCCAAAAAAAATGTTTCGACAATTGGCAAAAAATACCCCTGCCATTGGCGACTCTTTGCAAAAGGAGTCCTTTTTCGGAAAAAAAAAAAAAAAAAAAAAAAAAAAAAAAAAAAAAAAAAAAAAATTTACCCCCGGCCTACTCTCTACTTAATAAAAATATCGTGCAATAATCAACGAAATAAAACAACGCCCCGCCGCAACGCGGCGGATCGTCGCCCACCTCGTTATTAAAATTTGTTGTTATAAGATTTAATAAATAAGAGATTATGTGTTTTGTGCGTTTACCAATTTAATTTCGAATAACCCAAAATTTACAATGTATCTCGAATCCAAGAAAACGAAACAATCACGCCGAATCCAAATTCATAAAAACGCGACCCGAAAAACCCAATCCGATAAAACAATTTTTTTTTTACATAACTTCATTAAAAATTGTGCATACCCTACTCCGGATTCCTGGATCTGCCACTACTAGACTAATCATCGCTTAAGTATAAAGTATAAATGCACTGATTGATTATGCTCCAACAGAGTTCCAAATTTGATGGGTTCCTAACTGTCTCGCTTGTGGACAACGTCCACATTAGAGACCCATGAGCTGTCATGGTGCATAACTGCATACAGGTAATGGTCTATTACATGTAGATAATGATTGTGATAGACGTTGATTAATGACACAATGAAGTCCACCAAGGAGTGATGAAATCGATGATTAATAGAATAGGTAAGTAGAGACATTGGTCTAGTTGGCCATCCAACGATTGATGCTAAAGAGTGAGAAGTACTAAGTCGTGCTTGCCACAGAATCATTGCCTATGTGATCTTGGTCATAAAGACGTGAATTTATACAGAACCATATAAAAACTGTTAAAGTAATAAATTATTACTAGTGAATGAGAATTGAATGCAATTATGATGTTACTGAAGTCATAAACACCAAATTTTCTTTTATTGAATGAACTTTTAAGAACAACTATGTTTACATCGTGGATGGATTGGTGCTCGGATCCAGCTCTTGCTTGCAAGGTTTAAAAGGCTTTTCAACTTGGCCTCTGTTTCGGTGTAAGTCATGTTGGTAGTGTTTTTGGGTGTGTTTGGTTTATGGACATTCCATTGGTATAGTCTGCTATTGTTAGTGTTGTTAGATAGTGCTTGTGTACATCAATCCTTGATTATTTGTATAGCTTTTAGTTTAGACTTAGGCGGGTTGTAGGTTTCGGTTGTGCGTTTCAGTTTTTCGTGTGTTTGTGTACTTTGAAGTTTATGTTTTTATACAAATATATTGCCTAAAAAAAAAAAAAAAAAAAAAAAAAAAAAAAAAAAAAAAAAAAAAACACACTATGTTTAGAGCACTAGGTGTCGAGCTCGCCATGTCTCGCCGAGGATGACATGGCAGCTCGCCACCCCTCGCCATGACACCACCCAAACTCGCAATAGCTCGCCGAAACCAAGCTACTCGTGCAGACGGCGAAGCAAATTTACTGACAAGTGAGGCCCTTTTTTAATATCAAATGATTTTTTGTTAGTTTTCTTGACTTTTTAGATCTGTGATCGAGAGATGGTTTAAGATTTTTGTAGATCTGGTGAGTTTCTTTTGTAGATCGAGAATTTTTGTGTATGTGATGTTGTCTGTGTGGTTTATCCGGATTTGTTTGTGTGTGCGTGGATAAGATTTTGACTGATTAGTTAAAATCAGTTGTGTGTGTGGTGATATGTGTTTGTTTTTTTGTTTGTGTTAATACAAATGGGATGAATGAAATGCTTAACGGTGTTGTATGATTTTTGTGTTTATCTTTTTCGTATTGTGTTTTTTTTTTTGTATTGTTTTTTGTTTTTCGTATATTTATTTTATGTTTCGTATGTTTTAATATGTTGTAATGTATTTTTATTTTTAATGTAATGAATTTAGTTTATTTGGAAATCGAACGGAGCCTTGTTCATGTTCGTTCATTTAATTTTAACCGGACAAATAAACGAAGACGAACGCTTAACCAACAAATTTTCTTGTTCATGTTCGTTTATTAAGAAAATGAGTTGTTCATGTTCGTTTATATTAGTTCATTAAGATACTAAACGAACGCTAAACGGACATAAACGATCGGACATAAATGAACATAGACAAACAAACATAAATTGTATGATTTTTGTTTTTTTTTTTGTTTGTATTAATACAAATGGGATGAATGAAATGCTTAACGGTGTTGTATGATTTTTGTGTTTATCTTTTTCGTATCGTTTTTTTTTTTTTTTTTTTTTTTTTTTTTTTTTTTTTTTTGTATTGTTTTTTGTTTTTCGTATATTTATTTTATGTTTCGTATGTTTTAATATGTTGTAATGTATTTTTATTTTTAATGAAATGAATTTAGTTTATTTGGAAATTTGAGTAAAAAAATAAAATAAGTAAGTTGTGGTTTGTTATGATAAGGGGGGTTGTAAAGGGAGGTATGTCATGGTGACGTGGCACCTCGTGTGACCCAAATGAGTAGTTTTGGTATTTCATGACACCTAGTGCTCTTAGAGTTGTAAACGAACTGGACGAACACGAACGGAGCCTTGTTCATGTTCGTTCATTTAATTTTAACCGGACAAATAAACGAAGACGAACGCTTAACCAACAAATTTTCTTGTTCATGTTCGTTTATTAAGAAAATGAGTTGTTCATGTTCGTTCATTAAGATACTAAACGAACGCTAAACGGACATAAACGATCGGACATAAATGAACATAGACAAACAAACATAAATTGTATTAAATTATGCATCTAATATTGTTTTATAAGTGTTGTTTTGTTTAAACAAACTAATTTTAAAATTATACAATTAAAAGATATGATATACAAACATAAATAAATAATTGAACATAAACGAACGTTAACGAACGCGTAATCGAATGTTCACGAACATAAATGAACGGACACGACTTTTGTTCATGTTCGTTCATTTAACTAAACGAACGTAAAATATTGTTCATGTTCGTTTATTTAATAAATAAACGAATATAAACGAACTTTTTGCCGAATGGTTCATGAAATGTTCACTAAACGTTCAGTTCACTTACAGCACTAACTATGTTTGCAGAAAGGAGATTTGCAACACAAACGTTGGTGATTAGTTTGTGATCACAATCGACGATGTCGGTATTTGTGAAATTCTGAGCAATGCTAATGATGCAAGTCCACAAAGTCCTGTTTTATGATTTTGTTTATTTTTCTGAATGGTAACATTTGTCTGTGAATCATTGCTTCATCCATGAACAAGAAGTTGTATACTTTTGTATCGTCTCAAACAAGGAAGCTGACATTCCAGTCATTGTCCGAATAATATTTGATTATTACCGTTTTTAACAAAGTGTCCGACTGTTAATAACATGAAAACAAGTTCATTAACCAATAAGCACCTAATGAAATCCGAAACAACATGGGATAAGATTACTGTTGATCATATTATAGTGTATACTACTCTTGACACAGATTATACTACTTTTATAGATTTAAAGTTCTCATATATTCACAACTTCATCATGATATAGTATCAAGAATGGTTTTATTTATGATGCCAAAGTTTCTTAAGATCATATATTAAAAACAAGAGGTCCAAAGGGGAATAATTGCATCTTTGGTAAAAAAGAACAAAGATACGATTTATAGATTTAAATGATCCACACTTCTAATTATCTAAAACTAATAAAACAATGAATGATACAAAACATTCTATAAAAATAACAAGGCTTGGATCAAGTGGTTAACACCCTATCTTCTTGAAACAGAGGTCAATGATTCGATCCTTACTCTTTGCACGACCGGAGGTCATTTTTTACCTTTGGTAGAACTGGAAGCAGCCTCTTTACCTTACGTAGGGATAAGACTGTCTGCATCTTTACCTCCCCACACACTGTAAAAAACGGTATTTAAACTCATAAGGAGTTACTTTAGTTTACTTTACACAAAACATGCTACTCCTGGTCAAAAGTCTATGCACATAATAATAATAATAATAATAATAATAATAATAATAATAATAAAGGGTGAGCAAAACCGACCGAAACCGACAGGCCCGACCGAATCGACTAAACCGAAACCGAACCGACCATACTCGGTTTGGTTCTCGGTTTTAGTTTTCAGCTTTTCGATTTTCGGGTCGGGACGGTTCGGGCCAAAAACCGATAAAAGACAACCAAAACCGACCAAACTGAAACCAACCGAACCGAACCGAGTATAACCGACTAATTTTGGTTCGGTAATTGGTTTAGGTTTTCCCCTCATGTCGGGATCGGGCTGGGTCGGGTCGGGTCAGTATTCGGCCCGATGCTCAGCCCTAATAATAATAATAATAATAATAATAATAATAATAATAATAATAATAATAAAAGTCAAATCCACCATTGATCCACCATTGCAAGCAATATCATCTAAAGTAATATAATAAATCCATTCATGTCTTTTTCAAATAAGTTTATAATTGATAGGGTTAACTACTGCAAGCATCTTCCTGGAAATTTGTTATCCATTTTTCTTTGTATTCTACAATATCTTATTTTCTAGTCATCTATGCACAAGACATTATAAAAGGCATATATACACACACACTCTTTTGATTAAGTTCCAACTAAAACATAACCTGCTTTTGATTATATCTCATGGGTCAGATGGATGATTTGGATAGGCATCCATTGTACAGTTGTAACCGTTGCCGAAATCCCATCACACTTCGTCAGAACCTTCTTTCTAAAGCTTTCAAGGTAACACTTATCGTGTTTTTATCATACTAGCATCAAGCATTCAAATCTAGCCTTAGAAATCATTATACTGTAACAAAATAGTCAACGTTGAGTGACAAATAAGTGAATAACTGGTCAATCAGCTATGAATTGTCTTCAAACTTTAAATTTCATCCGGCAAAATAAATATGTATAAAACACATTTGTAGATTGTGTGTAAAAAAACCTTAAAAAAGGAGGGAGTAATTATAAAACTTTAATTGTTAAATTTTTAGAAAATTATATTGACTTAATTATACTTATTAGTTTCAATGTATTTTAATAATTTTTAAAATTTAATAAATATCTCTAGACTTTATACCACATATACAACATGATAACAATAGTTAAATTTAAAAAGGGTAGTGATATGTACATATTATTTTTACTTCATACACATAAATTTTAGTTGTATGAATTAAATTTATGTGTATGAATTAAAAGTGTATGCGTACATATCACTACCCATTTAAAAAAGAATCAATCTAAATATCATGCTATAGTTAAGCGAAGTCAAATTGTTCGTGCAACAAAAATTTATAGAAAATATTAATCAATATTAATATATAATGAAAAAATTTGTAAAACCCCACGTGTACACGAGTATTATAACTATATAAGTTCGAGTCCTTCCTCTTTTAACTAGCTTGTTAATCGAGGTGGGATGACTTGTATTGTATCTTGTTCTCTTTTTTGTGGTCCAATAAATGTTGTTTTTCTAAAAAAAAATTATAACTATATAAGTATAAAAAAGATTTAATATAATATTATTGAAAAATCTTATATCTTACAAAATCATAAATTTATGAATTATAATAACATTATACTATATATTAAAAGGTCAGAAATTTGCAACAGTGAAAAACAGTGCTTCATTGTGCTACAGTGGAAAACAGTGCATCTACAGTACATGGACCGTTAGTTGCATCCCGCCCAACCCATTTAGCAGCAGCAGAAAGCCCAGAAATCCGGTCCGATAAATCCTCTTCCCCCCCCCCCCCCCGCCACATATTCAGCATCATATCATCTGGAGTTTTCTAGATACATCAAACGCCTTCGTCAACCCACAGGCTACCACAGCCTCCATGGCTGTCACCACCACCATGGTCTCCATCGTGCCACCATAAACCCAACGCAACAATATTCAAATAGACAACCACAAACTCGACAACACTATCTTTAATCCTAACACTAAACTTATATTACCTTTTTATCAAAATATTCAAATCGACATAAACAATCCAAAGCCACATTCACAGGTTCAAAACCAACCCAAAACTACATCACTAACTAATCCTAAACATCACCTCGCCTCGCCGTGACTCGCCGTGAGTCACGGCTTGGCCTTTCCTTGACTGCCGAGACAACAAACCCAACCGGACCTCAAATATAAACAACAATTAAATAACAACAACACAAAAGAACATCAAAATAATCAAAATACACAAACCCTCACCGAGTTGACTCGGTGAGTAGGCGAGTTTTTAACAAATTGTTAAAACTATTTTTATTAATAAAACATTTTATTAATCGAATTTAAAAGAAAACATAAATTAGGGTTTGAAAAATATTATTAAAAATGAAAAAAATAAAGCGCGTGAGGGGTTTTTACCGAAAGAAGAAGGTGGTGGGGTGTACGGTGGTGGCTCGGTGATGAAGGCAGGAAAGGTAGTGGCGCGTGGGTGCTGTTGTGGTGGGAGCCGAAGGCTCAAAATCTCCAAAAATGGAATAAATAAGCAGATCTATCGATTCGGCAAAGAAAAAAGGTCGTCGGAAAAATTTACGTCACGGTGGTCGCCGGAATTTATTTGATGGCCGGCGGTGTAGAGAGAGAAAGGGGAGAGAGAGAGATTATTTATTAGTGTTAAAAATGAAAATAAAAATAAAAATAATGGGTTTAAATATTAAAGGTTCAGGGTTAGAAATGAAAATACAAGATGTGGGGGTGGAAAATCAAACTTAAGGGCGGAGGGGGTATTCTTGCAATCTTGGCAATACTTTTCACGAAAACGGTTCGGGGCTCATTCGACATACCAAACGGACTCAAAAAATTACGAAACTTGCGCCATTGTTCACGAAATAATTTTTACAATAAAAACGAGTATAAATTTGCAATATTTTCAAAAATCAATATTTTTTACAAATACGCTACATTTCGTGCTTTCTATGTTGTGCTGGTTGGATGAATAGAGAAACTGTACTAATTTCATTAGAAATATCCTTCGAAGGAATTGAATGATTTAATGGGTCAATTTTTCGTGACTCTGAAATAACCAAAAAAAAAAAAAAAAAATCACGAAATAATTGTGAACCTACAAAACGTAAAACACACATTGTACAACAAAATCCAACTATCTGAACAACCCGCTGCAACGCGCAGGCTTCCATGCTTTATAATAACATTTAATTTCAAAACAAACTTATTGAAATATTATTTGACTTTATCATTATGGAAGGCTGGAAGCAATTGACAAATTATGTTTGGTTTGATAAACTATTTTATCGTTAACGGGTCAAACATCGTTTTAATGTTTTCCATTAAACCGCAAACTCACACACTGACATACTATGCCTTGTGTTTCAGTAGATTTGAACTTCGAACATCTTGGTTAAGGAACACGCAAATTACATAGACCCCTCAAATTATTGCCAGTTACTTTTTTGTTTTTATCTAATAGTACGAAATCTACGTTTATAATGATTAATTAGGCAAGAACAGGGGACGCATATATGTTTTCAGAGGCGATGAACGTTGCGTTGGGTGTAAAAAGAGAGACGATGCTGTTAACGGGACGGTTTGTGATTGCGGATGTGTCTTGCCGCAATTGCGGGGAGGTGTTGGGATGGAAGTACTTGAAAGCTTTTGATGATTCACAAAGATATAAAATTGGTAGATTTATCATCGAGAAAGCCAAGATTCTCAAAGAATACTCATAATCTCATTGTCAATGTTGTTATGTATAAATAATTTCGATATAATACTTTTCGGATTGGCGTTAACTTGTGGCATATGAGGATATCTCATAATATGAAGTGTTTGTAAGAACGAATCCATGTAACTATTATAATTATAAAGTGGTTCAGAATGAATCCGTGTCAATGGCTCGGTTACTAATAACGACCCTTACATGAAAGTTTCATTTTCAATTGCGTTGAGAAAAAAGTAAAATCAATTATCAAAGGTAAAATGTTTGTGTAAACGAAGATGCAAAATCACACTATACTCCTAGAATCGTATTAAAACGAATTAAAATACAGCTATTTTGTTTGGGGTTTTGCTAACAGCGGCGATAAAGACTGAGGTTAAGAGGTTATATTGTACTACAATTGATTGTAAAAAATCCATCTAATCAAGATCAAGTGTTGTATCCAAACTTTTCGAGGGGTCTCAACTTTTTATTTTGAATCATCATCCAATCATAATACGGTTCATTGATAATATTGTAATTAAGACCATTGCTTAACCACAGCCATAAGGGTTATCGTAGCGAAACCTTTTTATTTATACAAATAAATACAAAGTTGCTGAAATGAAAGCCTCACCTCAAATTTATGATTTGGGCTTTGGTTGGGCCAAAACCTCATGGACCGTTTGTCACAACATCACTGTTTGAGACTTTGAGAGTTATCGTTTTGATAGATATAATGATATATAATTAGCAAACTCGTGAATAAATTTGGATAACAGGGGTCACTTCCAATATTCCATGATCATAGGAGTGAACCAAACTGAGAAAAATCATCGATTTTGGACATGAAAAATAACTTTTATATCTGACCTAATCTTTACTATCTTGTTACCTTTTAGATTCATGGAAGCTTGAGTGGATCTTCCATCTAATAAACTCTTATATGAAATCCTTGTGATCTTGTAATCCTTTTCTGCTTCGTAGCTTTTAACTAATTTAATTAAATCGCCGTTCATAGGAAAGGTTCGTTACAACTATAAATTATGTCCTCATATATAAAAAGGAATCGTCTAACAAGGTGCCCTCCGGGCATCGGTTAAGGTATATTAATTCAACCCGAACTCTCTTTTTAAATTAAAAAAATTACATTTAACACACATTAATCGAGCTTATACTTTACCTCAATTAGTTCTGATTTTCAATTGAATAAACTTAAAGTTTTCTTATATTTATTTAATTTAAAGTGGTACCTTGAATGCACTGATTAAACAAACTCATATAAAAAATAAATAAATTGCATCTATCTAGTCTTACTACATTATAACATATCTAATCATTATTGTTAAAAACCTAAATCTAAGATACTATTAATTAGTTACACAAATGGATTAAGAATATTACACACGCAATGAAATAATAATAATAATAATAATAATAATAATAATAATAATAAAACTGAGGTTTTTTGCACCTCAATGTGGATGGACCTCGTTGTGGTTTGCACCTCAATGTTGATAAAACTGAGGTTTTTTGGCCTAAGGAAGATCCTAGGAGCAGGCTTGTGAGTGTTTTCCCACCTAATATTGCCCGACCTTTACACGGTGTTAAATTACTGGGTGGGCCTGTTAGTGTGGATTTTGATTTTAGTAGTGAGCTTATTATGAAAAGAGTTGCCAAAACCATTGAGCTTATGGGTGATGCTGCTAAGATTAATGACCCTCAGTGTGAATTATTGCTCCTTCGTGCTTGTGCCGGTATTTCCAAATTATATTTTTCCATGCGTACTTGCTCTCCCCGGGTCTTTGAGCGTGCTCAGATTTCTTTTGAGGTAGCTCTTCGTTCTACTCTAGAGCGTATTGTCACTGCTTCTGGACCTGGTTTTGGTGATTGGCAATGGAGGCTTGCTACTTTACCCTTTGCATTCGGGGGACTTGGTGTTTACTCTGCAGGTGACATCTTGAACTATGCATTCCTTGCGTCTAGACTTCAATCTGCTAGCTTACAGACTAAGTTGCTTCGACATTCTGGTATCGTAATTCCTGGGCCTTATTTTGATAATGCCTTATGTGATTTTAATGCGAAAATGGATATTGACCTTTTGAGTAATCCATGTGAGATCGCTGCCCCCAAACTCATGAAGAAACTGGCAGATATATATTTCATGTGTGTTACCCAAACAGCCGAATCTATATTTTCTTTATCTACTCGACAGATGGCGTTATGGAAATCACAAATGGAGGACTACACTTCAGACCGGCTCAGGGTGGTTCCGATATCTGGGTTGGGACAGACTATGAATGCTATAACCTATCGGTGCGTGTTATGTTATCGGCTTGGTGTTCCCTTATTCTCTGTTCAGATGCCGTGCTCAGTTTGTTCTAGGGTCTTTACTGGGGATTTTTATGGGGGCCATGCTGTATCTTGTGCTGGTATTATCGGTATTAAACATCGGCATAACGTAGTTCGTGATGTTCTTGTTGACATATGTTCTCGGTCCGGGGTTTCGGTTCGTAAAGAGGCTGATATTGGGCTTTGTGGTGAAAGGGACAAATCCTTACGTCCAGCTGATATGTTGCTTTACTCGTGGGACGGAGGTCTTGATGTATGTGTTGATTTGACTGGATCATCGCCCTTGACGCAAACTGCTATGGTGGATTTTGTGCCGGGTCGTGCGGTAATTGAAGCTGCACAACATAAACGCGTCAAGTATGAGGCTAAGTGCGCACATATTGGATATGGGTTCCTCCCCTTCTCTTTATCTTCTTTTGGTGAACTTGAGAAGGATGCAGTGACCCTACTGAAACGAATTCGACAGTTATCGACGACTCAAGACATTGGAGCACGTGCTGCTGCTCATATTTTTAGTCGGATTGGTTTTTCTATAGCTAGAGGAGTGGGGGCCCAGTTAGTATCTCGGCCCCCTTCTAACTTCTTATAAATCCTTTGAGTTTCTAATAAAGTGATGTTTTAATAATAATAATAATAAAGTAATAATAATAATAATAATAATAATAATAAACATCTTTTATATAACAAGAGAAAGTACGAAAACTAATTCTTCTATTGACCGATTAGAAAGCTCAATTGCAAAATTGAACCCTCTTATTAGCTAATAAAACACCAAATTGAATTAGAGTGGCCAAACTTTTGAAAAATTTGATGGAGGAAAAAATAATATATATATATATATATATATATATATATATATATATATATATATATATGCATGGCCTTGTGAGCCCCCTCTTTTTTTTCTTTTCTTTTTTTCCTTTTTTTTTTTTTTTTTTTTTTTTTTTTTTTTTTTTTAATTTCAAACTTAAATGTAAATAGATGTTATATTTTGATCTGTTAATAAAATTTACAATCAAAGCTTAAACTTTTAATAAGAGGATAACCTTAAATTTAATTTTATAGACTTAAATGGAAAATCCTCAATTTACATAATTTCTATTTATATATTTAACAAAACCCCCATATACTTTTAACTTATTATTATTATTATTATTATTATTATTATTATTATTATTGTTATTATTATTATTATTATTATTATTATTATTATTATTATTATTATTATTATTATTACATCACTTTATTAAAAATTCATAAGATTTACAAGAAATTAGTGAAAAGCCGAGATATTATCTGGGCCCCCATTCCTCTAGTTATAGCAAAAGTTAATCCTACTAAAGATATGAATATTAGAGATATTATTATTATTATTATTATTATTATTATTATTATTATTATTATTATTATTATTATTATTATTATTATTATTATTATTATTATTATTATTATTATAATAAAAATTTCATTAAACATAAAAAATCTTACATAAAGTTGGATGGGAGTCTAGACACAAGCTGTGCTCCCACTCCTTTCTGAATACAAAAGCTAACTCTATGAAAGATAAAAACACCACTTTTAGCATTATTTGAGTGACTATTGGCAATAGACTTAATGCGTGAAAGTGTGTTCAAAGCCTCTGTATCGAATTCCCCGAACGTAGAAAAAGCAAAAGGTATGAACTTGTATCCATTGTCCTCACATTTTGATGCATACTTTCTATTTTTCTTCTCCACAGCATTGTGCAAGGCTACCCCAGGAGCCCATGAGGTCGCCCCACTACCAGCAAATGGAGAGATGCCAGTCACATCCAAGCATGCATCTTTACCCTGAAGCCAATTAAATAATAACAAGTCTGCGGGCCGTAGCTCCTTCCCATCCTCCGAAAGGAACCCCATAGGAGCCTCCTTACGCACCATGATCCCAACCTTAGAGCAAATATCCACAAGAATATCACGCACCAGATTATGCCTGAACTTCACACCCACTTCACTGGAGCAGTGGACCGCATGATCCCCCCATATGTCCATACGATGCACATTACAACTCGGGCAAAGGCTACCTTCAGAGAACATAGGTACGGTGAGCCTATAACACAACACAGATCGGAATTGGCGATGGTTCATCCTCTGACCCAAGCCGTCAATAGGGATGGTTAAAAGAAAATCCTGTGCATGTGGGCCGCGTATACAACTGAGAACAGCGACCTGTCTTGGACTTAGCGAGAACTTAGAAACAAGGTCATTCTCAATGACACCAAAGTAACACTTTGCCAAGGTTTTCATCATTTGGGGGGCAGAAGCGTCATCGGCGACAGCGAGAGCGTCTATGTAACACCCCAACCCGACAAGGGTAAAGATATCACAATAATGGATTCATATCAGATCAAAGCAACGCATACATCTACAGTAATACAAAAATCTCAAAGGATTACAAATGAAATACTGAATCTACAAGGTTACAAATGAAAACTTCCAAAAACACTAATTCTAAAATATATTATCTTCTAGTCAACTCTAATCCAGAATAACTATCCAATCTTCTAAGTCCAAGGTACACTCTCCACTCATTCCCAGCTTCCTACTAAAACCTGCCGCAGGAAAAGAAATGCGGCTGAGCTACGAGAGCTCAGTGAACAGATATAACGATAACAAAACAGTAACAGATGGCAGTACAAAGAAAATCAGGAATACAGATTATACAAATATAATCAGAGTGAAGAAATAAGAGTAAGGAATAAATAAGGAATCAAGTTTAAGGAAAAAAGAAAGAAAAACAAGAAAAAGGAAACAATTAAGATTTATAAGATAAGGAAAACAGAAATCCATCACGAGCCCAGATAACAGATAATATCATAACAGTGTAACCATATAAGCAATCTAGAGGGGATACCTCTCAAGTAACCAGATAATATGAGGGGTGACCTCATGTATCAAATTGGAGTGATCAGCTCCCTGATATATGTGAAAGACGTGTATCGCACACACCATCAGTCACCAGAGATATATATATAACCAGTAAATAATAACAGATAACAGAAACAGATCAAATCTAGGATGCATCCATACACCCCTGCAGACAAATCATAATCATAATGGCCATAGCAGATAACAAATAAGGGACGGAACAGGACATCACTCTCCTGCCCTAGAGTCATGTCAAAGGTACATCAATGACATGGACATGAAACCCTCATGCCTAGTGATTGGCTCGGATATCAGACTGTAGGTCAAAGGTCAGATGTACTATCAAAATAATCAAAAAGTCATATCTTAAGGGTACATGGCAAAAAGGTTCATGTCAAGTAGTTTTAGAATTAAATATCAAAGGTTCAAATCAGAGTTTATCAGATTAAGTTTTATATCAAAGTTTAAGTTCAGATTAAAAGGATTATATCAAATGGTTCAGAAAAGAATTTCACAGGTTCATAATTAAAGTTCGTAGCAAAAGTTCATTTTAGAGATTCTTGTCAAAAGTTCATTTAAAGCATTCCTTTAACAACGGATTTTCAATAAAATGATCTTTCAGAATAGTTTTCGTAAAATAATCTTTCAAAACAGTTTTTTTTTCATAAAAATATTCCTTAAACTAGTTTTCCACAAAAGTTAATAAAGTATCATATCACTACTCATAAACATCCTTTTTAAAACAACTGATTTTTCTCAAAACATTTCCAAGTCATAATTAAAAAGGTTTTCACATAACAGATTTTTATATCAGAGGTCGTAACAAAAGGGAATCATGAAAAAGGTTCAAGGCAAAGAGGATTATAATAAGGACATCAACTCAGAAGTAAAACAGATCAGAACATGAGAGAGATCATAGAAGGCTCACAAAACAAAGAGATCACATGAAAGGTTCACAAGCAGAAGGGAACATAGCAATGGTATAGGGAATCCTAATATGGAACAAGATTAAATCAGAAGGAAGGGAGAGAAAACACCCTTACTGAAAAAGGGCAGAATATCTGTACCATGTTAGCAAAGCAGATAAACAAGAAAGCAAACAAACACTGAACAGATCAAGGCTTCTCCTTCTTCACACCTAAAGGAGTAGAAGACGGAATTACAAAATATTCTAACTCAGATTATTACTTTTAGTTTACCTTTCCATTTTAAGTAACTTTCCAGATTTAACAGATTTCCATATTTAGCAAGATATTAATATCTCAGATTAAGTTAAGTCCTTATTTAAGGATTATTATGGGTATAAGGTATATTTTAATTAGTTACAAAAGTTTAAGGTTAATTATGACAAGTTTACATAGTTTAGGGTTTTAATTGTAAATTCATTAAATTCAAAGGTCTAACATGAAAATACTTTAAGTTACTGATTTAAATACACACTTTATTCAGAATGACATTTTAATCCCTTTAGTTTCACAATTTACAGTTTATACCCCTCTAGTTATATAATTTACAAAACAAACCCTACATTTACATAATTCATGATTTAATCCCTATAATATTCATATTTACCAACCAAGCACCTTATTTTACAAAATTACAGAACATAATCTCAGAATTATATGTAGTACAAATCAGATCCATCAGAATTCAGAAATTACACATTTGGTCCCTTAACTTTACAAAACTTATAATTTAAACCATAATTTATTAACAATTACATATTAAGCCCATAAATCATCAAAATTACACATTACACCCTTAATATCATTATTTACACAGAATAACATCAAGTTTCCAGAATTTACACTTTTAGTCCCTCTATTTAAATTAAATACAATTCGACATGTATAATTACAAATTTAATCCTTTCTTGCAAATTTTACACTTAGGACCCTTATATTATATTTTTCCTACATTACCACAGACCTATATAACACTACAAAAATATCCCACAAGTTTTAAAAATTACAAAACACACCCTTTTAATTTAAAAACTCAATCGGTAATACTTTTTAATCAACAAACCCTAACCAAAATTCATCCAATCATTACATCATCATCCAACAACCTTAAAATGCATTAAATGATCAGATCCATCCAGAAAACCCTAACCCTAAATCGTTAGTTAGGTTTTTATATTTTTTTCCTTTTATTTTCCAAAAATCCGATAAACAAAATAATTAACCACGATTCATACAAGCTTCAAAAAATCAAAAAGTCATTTTTCCAGAGTGATATGATGATTATAGAACCCAGAAAAATTATGTACAAGCCTCAGAAAAATCGTATGAATATATTTGGATTTATGGTACGTTTTAAGCATTAAAAATTATTACGATCAATCAAGCTTGCATGGGTCGATTTAGCCAATTTATATGAATCATATATGATGTAAAGATCATGATAAAAATGCCTTACGAATTTTAGAACGTGTGAATTAGGCGTAGGAATTATGTGTACCTCGGATGAAAACGCGACAAGAAAAATACCCACGGATCGAATCAAGCAACCCCACGACCAAATCCTATTTTTCCTAGCTTCATTGAATGATGAAGGACACTAGAAAAATACTCCCTTATTTCCATAAAATCGTATGAAGGAGAAAGGGATTTTAGTTTGTCGATGATTTGGGATATTCGGTTAGGGATTTAGAAAATAATAGGTTTTGGTAAATAAATAGATATAACCGACTTAGGAGGGGGTATGGGCTGGAAATCCGGCCTAAAGCCTTGACCAAAATCAGATTTGAATGCATGATTTTATTTCCCATTTATTTTGTCCATTATCCTTTTATAAAGATTTTATAAATATAATAAATTTAAATAATATAAACTTTCGGTATATATATATATATATATATATATATATATATATATATATATATATATATATATATATATATATATATGTGTGTGTGTGTGTGTGTGTGTGTGTGTGTGTGTGTGTGTGTGTAATAATAATTTTTGGACATGTAAAAATGTGAACATGTTGTCTCAGAATTATTTTACTTCATATGTAGTTCATTACCAGAGATTCGGAATTAATTCGGTGCTTTATAAGTGATTTAATTTAGTTTTAAAGTGTCAGGGGTATTTTGGTCATTTACATGCTTTCTAAATTTCAGGTATTACAATTTCTTCTCCTCTGAAAGAAAAATTTTCGTGCTCGAAAATTGAGGTGAAGCGAAACGGAAACACAACTGACTGTGAACAGAAATATGAAAGACTTGGTTCTTGTGACTCTATATTGTAGGTCAAAACTTCGGTTTCCTCAGAAAGACAAATCATACCGAATCCAGATCAAAAGAATAATATATCAAACGTAACAGATGATAATCGGATTTTCTCGGAAGAGACGCAGGAAATACATGGGATTTTGACGGATATGCCGTCCACAGAATTTGATTTGACAAATCAGATTAGAACGTACAGCAATAGATTATCGATAACATCAATTGGCAGAAGTTCTATAACAGAACCTAAGATTATTATCGGAAGTATCAGAGGTCAGCAGAATGCGTGACGAGAATCCAAACGTATCAATTTACATAACGGTGAAAGCAGATTACGCGTACAGTTAGAATGAACTTAAAGTCTCACTAATGCAGATACTCTCAACAGTCATCAGAATTTCCAAAGTTCTAAGGCACTTCTCGAAATATCCTATGCCCACAACAAGTGCATGTTATATGATGTAAGTATTATCACGTTGGCCAGACGTCATAATACTGGCATCATATAAATATGCCCTCACGATGGTCATACTTTATTTCAAGTCGTGAACAGAACAACTTATCTTAATCCACCTAGTCTCCCTACGGTCTCAGAGGTCATCAAAATCAAATACCCTAACTAAGAGGAGAACGAATAACTCGAAAGAGTTAACGGAACAGATCTAGAATGTTTATCAGAATTTGGTACATCATTAAAAGCATCAGATCATCCATGTCAATTTCGCATAACAAAACCATCATCTAACATACGCAGAATTAACACCGAACGGAATTACTAACAGGGGACATAAATCATTCAAAGGATTTCATCATCAGGTAACATAAATTTAAATAGGTCAAGAGGAATGAATTACGTCATCCATAGCTTCATCCATCACAGAATCAATTCTTCCAAACACAAACGTTCGCTTCAGAATTTTCTTCCATTCAAAATCATGATCTCAATTTCCATTCTCAAGTCTGCTTCTGCTCTCAATTCATCTTAGTACAACTAAAATGAATAGAGAAGCAAGACTGCGAGTCTTGGACAGGTCTACTAGCACAGTTCGGAATTCGCCAACTCAGACTGCTGTCGTCACCGGATGCCTGGTAGTGGTGTCTGCTACAATCTCTGAACGCCAATCAAATCTACTCTTCCTGAACAAAGATCATTCCATTTAATACGAAGATGGTCTACATGTTCCTCGTTCGTCTCCTAGCACAAACATGTTGTCATACTATGACAATTGTCCAAATACTCGCGAAAACATGATTCTTATTAGCCAATACTATTGGCATTATTTAAGACTCATAATGGTCACAATGAGTACGAAAACAGTTTTCATCAATCGTTCCGGGGAAAACTTCATATCTAATTCACATCACCAATCTTTACGAATAAAACTGAAATACTTTACGGAAGTTGCTCTCAGTTAGTCATCTCCTATCTTAGGAGTTCTTGTGGTTGCTCCTTCAGTCCTTCAGACATTAAATGAGGTCGTCTGATACAGAATTTACAAGGATAGAATAATTTAATCATTGATACTCGGAAATGAAAAGTGATTATGGTTAGAATTACGGTTAGGTTTACGATAGTTGATATGCAGACGCAAAATTTTCTCTTTCTTCTTCATAATTTAATAGGGTATTCAAAGGGAACACAGAGGTGGACAAAAACATATTACATCAGCTTCTTCAATCTCTCAACTTCAACAGTATCATGGTTCGTCAGCTGATATCGGTTCAAAGTCAATTCTACTTCTCAATCAGGAGAGATACCAAAAAGTTTCATCAGAAAGCACCAGAAAATTTGTACAACAAAACTTCCAATGCCAAAACTTTCTAATGGTGGATACTAATAGGTGTCAGGAGAATTCGACGATCAAATGAGATCAGGGTAAGTATTTCCATAACAGTTTCAATTTAAGGTATTTAACTTTTTCTTTTTCTTCTCAATTTAATGTATTGAAGTTTTTTTTTTTTTTTTGGTTGCAATATTGGGAAACTTTTACCAATAGGGTTTATACATACAGAGGTTGCCAAACTTTTAAGTTTTATTCACTTTTCATACCGATCTTTTTTTTTTTGTTCAATCAGGTTACCGAACTATCAAAATGTGACATTAATGTTACTGAACTTTCAAAGTGTGTTCAACCAGGTTACCGAACGACTAAAATGACCAAAATGCCCTCATTCTTATTTTTGTTAACTACATAAATGGTCCATGTGGTTCATCCGGCGTTACGGATTCAGTCCAGTTGTCGTTTTTTTTTCGATTTTTTTTTAAATTTTGAAAAAAAAATTAATTTTTTAAAAAAATTTAATTTCGAAAATAAATTGAATTTCGGAAAAAAAATTCTTAAAAAATTTAATTCGAAAATTTTTTTTTAGAATTTTTTTTTTCGAAAATTTTTTTTTTTTAGAATTTTGTTTAAAATTTTTTAAAAAATTTAGTTCGAAAAAAAATTAAAGAAAAAAAAAATTTCGGAAAAAAAAATTTTAATTTCGAAAAAAAAAATTATATCGAAATTAATTTTTTTCGAAATTAATTTTTTTTTAAAATTAATTTATTTTTCACAAATTTATTTTTGAAATAATGTTTTTTTTTTCTAATTTTTTTAGAAAATTTTATTTTTCTTTCGAAATTTTTTTTTAGAATTTTTTTTTCCAAAAAAAAAAAAATTTAATTTCAAAAAAAAAATTATTTCGAAATTAATTTTTTTCGAAATTATTTTTTTTGAAATTAATTTATTTTTCATAAATTTATTTTCGAAATAATGTTTTTTTTCAAATTAATTTTTTTTAGAATTTTTTTTTCGAAATTAAATTTATTTTCGAAATTAACTTTTTTTAAAAAATTAATTTTTTTTCGAAATTTAAAAAAAAAAATCGAAAAAAAAACGACAACTGGACTGAATCCATAACGCCGGATGAACCACATGGACCATTTATGTAGTTAACAAAAATAAGAATGAGGGTATTTTGGTCATTTTAGTCGTTCGGTAACCTGGTTGAACACACTTTGCAAGTTCATCAACCTTAATGTCACATTTTGATAGTTCGGTAACCTGATTAAACAAAAAAAAAGATCGGTATGAAAGGTGAATAAAACTTGAAAGTTTGGTAACCTTTATGTGTATAAATCCTTACCAATACAACAAGTTGTAGGTCACCATCACCTTCATTCATCTTCTCCATTCAATTTCTGTCCAAGACATACTTTATCCTTGTTTACATATAGTTTTTATCACTTTAAAAAATGTACATCTCATGATTGAATGTTATGTCAGGCCACCAATAGTGAAAAATGGCCACTGTCCCACCGTAAGTATAAAAATTAAAGAGTAAATTGCAAAAATCATCCTTGTGGTTTGGCCAAATCACGTTTGATCCCTGTGATTCTTTAAGTGCAAAAATAGTCCGGATATGACATTGTTTCATGCACTTTTGGTCCCTCATGTTAACCGGCGTTAAGTGAGTTCCGTTAACACTTACACGTTAGCCCTTTTGGCTAACGATCGTTGCAGCGCCCATCCTTTAAACTAACGGCCAAACCACAAGGACGATTTTTGCAATTTATTCTTTTTTTTCGATTTTTTTTTTGAAAATTTTTTTCATCTGTTTTTTTTTTCAAATTTTTTATGAAATTTTTTTTTTCAAAAATCGTATAATTTTTTTTTGAAATTTTTTTTCTTCGTCCGTTTTTTATACGTTTTTTTTTTTTATTTTTTTTTCCGTCATGTGACTTTTTTCGAAATTTTTTGTTTTTGGAAAAAAGTTTGTTTTTGGAAAAAAAAACACTTTTTTGGCACAAAAAGTTTTTTTGGAATATATAAAAAACATACACGTCGTTATATGTTCTAAAAAAACGTTTTTATACGTATAAAAAAGTATAAAAAGTGTATAAAGAGCGTAAAATTTTTATAAAAAAACGTATATAAAAACATATAAAAAAATATTTTTCTTAAATAAAAGGTTTTTTGTATATAAAAACATATAAAAAGTATATAAAAACGTTTTCCGTATATAAAAAATGTTTTTCGTATGTAAAACTTTTTTTATATAAAAATGAAAAAGTTTTTATATAAAAATAAAAAAGTTTTTATATAAAAATATTTTTTATATAAAAAAGTTTTATATAAAAAACTTTTTTCGTATATAAAAACTTTTTTTATATAAAAAACTTTTAGATAAAAACTTTTTATATAAATACGTTTTATATAAAAAAAAACATTTTTATATATAAATGTTTTATATAAAAAAACGTTTTATGTAAAAAGAAATTTTATATAGAAAAAAGTTTTTGAAAAAAAAACGAACGAAAAAAAACTTGAAAAAAAAACGGACGAAAAAAAATTTTCAAAAAAAAAAAATCGAAAAAAGAGAGTAAATTGCGAAAATCGTCCTTGTGGTTTGGCCGTTAGTTTAAAGGATGGGCGCTGCAACGATCGTTAGCTAAAAGGGCTAACGTGTAATTGCTAACGGAACTTACTTAACGCTGGTTAACATGAGAGACCAAAAGTGCATGAAACAGTGCCAAATCAGGACCATTTTTGCACTTAATGAATCACAAGGATGAAACGTGCAATTTGGCCAAACCACAAGGATGATTTTTGCATTTTACTCAAAATTAAAATACTTGAACACAAATAAATTCATACATGAAACAAATATCAGAAAAACCCACACACATACACGAACGCCAGCACACATAAAAATTAAAATACATGAACACAAATAAGATTTTGTGTGTTCTTTTTCTGAAACCGTGTAAGCATGTCGCAATGTTGTCGAAAAAAAAGGGTCGTCAGAAAAAAAAAATGACCAGAATGTGGGTTACTGGCTATCTATTTTAACCTGATAACCTATAAATTGTCCAACATTGCAACCAAAAAAAACACTTGGATACATTAAATTAAAAAATAAAAAAAAAATAATAAAAAAATAAATAATAAAATAAAAAGATGAGTACCTTAAATTGAGGTTAAATGTGCGTTTGGTTCATGCTTTTGGAGGGAATGGAATGAAAGAAAGATTAAAATCTATGTTTGGTTTCTAGGCGGGGCCCACAATTTGGGAATGAGGGAATGAGGGAATAATAGATTTCATTCCCACCTTAGTTAGGTGGTTTCACTTGAAACCTGCGGGCCCTATTTTTTTTCATTTCCCATATCTTTCAAACCTTTCCCAAATCCGAATCCAATTCCAATCCCACTTACGAACCAAACGCACCCTAAATTGAATTTAAATGTAAATTTGATACATTTTTATGCGATTTTCCCTATATAAATACTCAAACAATAAAATTATTAAACAAAATTGATCATATTTTCAAATCCGAGCAAATACAGTTGAAATATTATAACTATTTATAGTTATTGTCCGACCATAATCCGCGTTTAATAAACCGTGCGAACACTGGTTAAAAGCTAGAATACAGATAACGATATATGATGTAATTGTAATACCAAAAATTCATAGATGCACGAGATTATAAGTATTAGAATGAAAACACGATTTATAAGTATACACCAAACATATTTAGTTAAAATATAATTATTAGTTGTACTTGTATTATGAACCTCGTGCGTGTAATGTCACAGTTACAAAATATTAGACTGATGCTGATGGTGACCGCAATTCTCAACGGTCACCCCTGTCACATCAGCGCTAACTCAACTTTTTCTCTCTAAGACTACACAAAGACCATAAATAAATAATGGTGACCGCAATCACACACAAAAAATAATAATAATAAATAAATATCTACACACAAACCAATAAGAAATTGTGTTCGGGAAATGACCCGCATTTGGTTGGGGGAGGGGACTCGGTCGCCTGTGGTTGTGCCAGAAAAGGGGGGGGGGGGGAGGATTTGTGGTCGGTTGGGGGGTTTTCGGTCATCGTTACCTATAGTCTTAAACACTACTAATTTCTTATATGACATAAAAAACTAAAAGTTGAAAATAAATTTGATTTATATGTAACTCATGTGTATTTGTTCATCTTAACTAACTTAATATGGATATTCTTTATTTATATATTTTTTTTCCTTTAATCTTTTTGGTCTTAGCTTATTCGCCACGTTAGATTATCGAAGGATTAGGTGTTGATTTGGAGATATTACTTCAAGATCGACCCCTGATTTAAGCATATTACGATCAATGTTACCTTTGATCATGACTCCCTATACATATTTCCATTTTTACAATCACAACGGGTGTGTCTCTATAACACATACGAGAGTAACCATGAAAACAATACATTTCCTGAGTATGGAGTTACATGACAGTGCTACTCGATCCATGATTTCTGATCAAAGTATGCGTTAGCATATATACTTTCTACACAATGCATTTCAATATAACAATCTTAATTTCATTTTCTAAATATGCACCTAATAAGTGTTACTATAAATTTATTTCAATGCATGCATACATACTTACATTGAAGATACAATAACACGACCATAGTTATTATCATATCTAGGTAATCAAAACATTCTTTGACAATTGTAGGTGTTGTTTTCCCCACAATTATAGCGCTATCGCTATGATTTACATGTATGTGTATCCAAATAATTGAATATAATTAATTCCTAAGCTAAAGATATGAAAGAATATGTTTTTTCGAGTTTGTAAATATATGTTAATGGCCTGGTCCTCTTCTGCTAGGCCCAGAAGACATTGTGTACGCTGATTCCATCATCCCCATAGACTTCCCTTGATGAACATCTTTCCATCTGTTAGTGATACCCTCAGCAGTAGCACTGGCATTATCTTTTTTCGGCCGCAGGGTTCTGCATTCTGCATAGCCAAATTGGCTTGTGAACAAGAAGATGATGACAAGAATGACATAGCATGAAGTCTTCATGTATAGAACAATAGTTTGTGAGTAAATATGATTGAGTGGGGATTTTGGTAGATGAAGTTGTTGGTGAAGTGAGATGTGGTAGATTGGCAGCTACCTACGACTCGTTATATATGGAAATGAGACGGTGGAGGACTTTTGAAGTCGGGTCCCATATAAATAATTATTCTAACACCACCTCCAACTTTGTCAAATTTCACACTATTTGACTTTTGTAGAACAACTAAGCATATATAAATGTAAACTTTAGTACAAGAAAGGAAATCATGAGTACTTGTACTTGTTAGTTTTGCAATATATGTTGCTATAGTTGCTACGTTTGACGGATAACGGATTCCGTTTGTTGGTTATGGTATTGTGAATATGGTACTTTTTCATCACTAGTGATATAAACTTCTATAGAGCGCGCAATACACGGTACTCGAGCATTTTTGTAACTTAACTAATGTAAGGAAAGATGTAGTTGATCTACCTTCATCCCACCCGAAGAAAGTAAGGTCGATGTTTATAAGGCTTGTATCTTCAGGAACCGGAAGTACCTTTAAAATACTAGCTAGCGTAAACTTAAAAACCCTTGTATTTACTTAGATAAACGTTCTGGCCTATTATTATGTGAGTGAAGATGTAACAAAGAGGTTGTGAATTCAAGTATATACTTACGTGGCATTTAATGTACATTATTTGTCTATAAAAAAATATGCATATCTATTGCAAAAACATAGGAGGAGGTAAAATAAAAGACTCAGAACAGTATAAGGGCCTTAATTATTACTTTCAATATTCACTTATTCAGTAGTGTGTATGTAAGCATGTTGAAGTTTGGAATATGAGGGTAGAGTTATATATCGACTTTTTAAATTCTTGTCCCACAGGGCACACTGCACAGCCTGCTTGTATCGCAAGCAGCAATCTTTTTTTCACACGGAATTTTATATCACACGCTTTTCCCCTTTTGAGTGCTTTCTGTTTTATACTTTACGGCCAAGGGCATATATCAAACCAAAAACTAAAAAGGAGTTGAAGGAAATGCATGGGTGGCATTATGAAAAACGGGTGGCATTATGAAAAACCGTGTTTTAAACGGTATCCCTTTTTGTATTGACGGTGCATTTGTACAACTCAAGGCTAAAATATTAAATTTGACTTTGGTTTTATAATTAGAAACCATGCATACATATACTCTCTCCGTCTCATATTAAGCGTCCACTTTTAAAATGCAAAATTTTTTATGAAATTCCACTTACTACATTCTCTATCAATCAAATATTATTTTTACTCACTAAAGTCTCATCTCATTGGTTGGAATACAATATGGACACTTAATTTGAGACATTCTAAAATTTCACTGTGAACATTTAATATAGGTCGAACGGGAGTAAAAGTTTTCGGTTGAATTTCACACTAGTACAACCTTATTTGCCTTTTACATTTTGCATGGGGATTTTGTCAAAGGGGAGTGGGATATTAATGACATAGGGTGGCGTAATGATATGATCATCTCATCTCTTTTGACTCGCCAATTTCATTATGTTAGTTAGTGATAAGACTTATAAAAAGACGATGGAAGTCAAAGAACTGGTAAATCACATTTAACATTCATTTTGACCTTGCGTAGCATAATTAGAACTATCATATAAACCTTTTTCTATTATCTTTTAACGTATTTGGACTATGTGATACATATAGATACATGGAGAAAATGAGCTTTACGAATAATGAAATGTCTTTACAGGAACCATGAAATGGTTTTTTTTTTTTTTTTTTTTTTTTTTTTTATTTTTTTTTTTTTTTTTTTTTTTTTTTTTTTTAAAAGAAGTTAAAAAAATAGGCACCGTCTAGTTGTGCAACGAAAAAACAGTTCGAAAGACGGTTCTTTAGTTACAAGAAAATGATAATTTAATAATAAATATATTCCCAAGCCATGCAAAAAGGAGAAATTCAACGCGTAGCACAGTACTCGTGTACTCGTGTCTGGTCCTTATCCGTGTGAATTCAACGGAACAGATGCTAAACTTGTGGCCTCTGTCTGTAACAAAGTCAAAATGAAACTACAACCCCAAATCGTTGATATTACGTAATTTTTTAAACATTGCGAATATCCAAAGTCAAAAACAAGTAGTCAACAACAAAATGTAGATGAAAATTAACAAGTTACGTATTTATTACAAAACCATTCTTGTTAATTATCTTGTATCTTTTTTAGAAATGTTGATGAAAACAAACAATTTGACTCATGGATTTATCTTAGAATATGTACATTTTATGGGAAAAAAATGGTTGTGATTATGGTTTAACTCACATCGTCAAATTTAAACTTATATAATATAAGCTTTTAAATGATGCCGTCAAATGTGACATGACAAAAATAATGACATGTCATGACAAAGGTTGTTTTGCTAGGAAAGTGAAAATGAAATTAATGAAACTAGCTCGTCAATTAGAGTCACCATTTTTTTGTTTAATTAGTTAACTCGATCGACCCTTGTAGCTATAGAAAAAGTTTACGTTCCCATTAAGAAATTCAATGACCATAGCAACTTAAGTTTAGATAATAATCACTCCTTCCGTTTTAAAATAAATGTCATGTTTTAACTTTCGAAAATTTTATTTTGCAACTTTAAGTTTAAATATTTTTGTTTGTGTTATATAATACTTGATAAAAATTATACTAATAAAAATACATTTAAAACTAAATCAATTTATATATTATACATTAACAATTATATAACATAAAAAATAGTTAAAGTTACAGTTAAAAAGAAACACTTCAAAAAGTCAAACATGACATTTATTTTAGAACGGATATAATAATTCACAAAAATCATTTGTAGTGCACACATTATACATTTTCTCTTGTTACATATTTTTTGTTCCAAATTTCTTGAACCCATTAACAAATACGAGTACCAATCATCTTACCAACTTTTATACCTAACAGGAAAGACTTGTATCTTCTGCTTTTTGCATGTATACCGTACAATAAAGGAGTGTGTGTTGAAAATTTACAAGAATTCGTGGGATGGTGGGAATAGTCCAACTCACCAATATTTTGATACTAAGACCCTGTCTTAAATGCCCTTCACCGTCCCAAAAGGGTCGATCTTGTTTTCCCATGCACGTATATATATATATTTTCACCTGCAAGTTTATTCTCCATTACCAATTACAACTTTCACAAGAGAGAGTAGTAGCACACCGATCGAGTTCTATGAAGATTTTTTGTTTTATATTTGGTATCGTGATCTTGTTAATGACAACACAAGTTAGCGTTGTCGACTGTAGAAGTAAAACCCTACAACCAACACAGTTACCGACCACCACTGAAGCAACCGGTATCACAAACGTTGCTGGACAGGAACAAGTTGATCAAGATGAAAAATCTGTGGGCAAGACTGTAGAAGTAATGCCTTCGTGTAACAAAACGAAGTGTCGAAGTAGCTTGATTTGGAAGATGAAGGAATTGGCACACAAACTGGCTTCAGGGCCTAGCAAAAGAGGACCAGGCCATTAATACATACAAATTCCAACCTTATAGTCATCTTTTTTGTGATTGAAGCATTTATTTATTCTTGGATTAATTATATACTAGTATGAATAAATGTAAATCACTAGCATAGTAAGGAGAAGGGCCTTATATGTATGGTTATACAATGTATAGCATAATTATACTTTTTTTGTTTACTGTTAGTACGTTACTCATTTAGTTTGTCAAGTTGATCATATTTAAGAAGGCGTACAAATTAAAATCAACTTATTCTTGTCCGCAACTTTTTCAATTTACTGATTCTTTTTACGGCGTTGATTTTATTAATCGATTCTAGCAAGAAACTAGAACCAATAAAAGATATCACATAGAAGTCTTACATCCAATAAAAGAACTTAGAAGGGACCGAACCCCCCCCCCCCCCCCCCCAAAAAAAAAAAAAATAATAATAATAATAATAAAAATAAAATAAAATGATACTGTGTACATTTTATACCTTTTTATAAATGGTTTTAGTGATTTTTAATACAAAAATTCCAGCGTAGTATATATCGGCTCCTTTAAAATAAATACTTTTCAAGTTGGTCCCTCCACAAAAAACGTTCAAGTTCCGTCTCTGCTTACAAGCAAGTTTAAGATTCCATATACAATCGTACCAAAGTGGACGAATTTTACAATTCCTTTAGATGATATATCCGGTTAAAAGAAAGAGTTTTGATCTCATCACGTACCTTACACTACTATGCAAATAGATTTTTCCAATGGTAAAATTCGTAGAAAACCCTGTGGAAATGGGTCTTTTTCACGGATTAATTTCACACAGAATTGTTCTGTTTGTAAAAACCTTGTGGGTAAATATTTTCTCCCCGGATCTCCCACACTTTAACTATTTTCTCACAAATATTGCGGTGTGTGATCCATCGGTTAATTACCCACGAAGTTCCGACTGATATTTTCCTATGAATTTACCACTAAATTTTCACTAAATTTCCCACCGAAAAAGTTCCCACAAATTTACAATAACAATTTCCAACTAAACAATTTCGTATGTAACCCGTGGCGAAATTACACAAAATTTCAACATTTTAAATATTTCATATATATGTTAATCTAATATCAATGAAAATTGTAAATAAAAATTCAAAAAATATAAAATATAAAATAAAGAAAATAAAAATATAAAAAAAAATAAATATAAAATGTAACAAACGTTAAACATTATACATTCCTGAGGATTAATGGTGCAAATATTCCCGTCATGTTAGATCCAAGTTAGAAGATAACGGCAAACAAATTGCACCGTTCATCCTCATGGATGTATGGTGGTTAACGTTTTTTAACGGAAGGATGTATATGCCTCAACTTATCGGCGAGGATGTATGGTGTGAACATGGATAAACTACAAGAGTTTATTTTGGTGTGAATGTTCATCCGGTCAGCATGTTTCTACTTATAACAAGTTACAATGATGAAAATAGTAATGAAATGGATACGTTTTGGATAACGAAATAATTTGATAAGTTTGTTTCTGTTTAAATAGAGTTAATCCCAACGACAACTAACAAAACAAATGGCTTTGCTCTAGTAGTATCAAAACGGTTCAAAAACCAAAATGCTGCGGAAATCAGTCCAGTGTGACAAAGGTAATCAGTGTTGCTAGCACTACATAGCTTTTGTGCAACGAAATGGTTGGTCCGTAGGTGCATATGATTCTATATCTGGGGATTGGGGAATGATATATCCCCGAGCACTTATCAACCATTATGTTGCACACAAAAATCATGCTAATGGTATATATATCACGAATAAATTCCCTTATATTAATTGTCAAAGTAATTAAACGTTAAATGAAGAGTGCATTTGCCATGTTCTTTATAGGAGTTTAGACCAAAACTCTGTTTTTCTGTCATAAGATTTGACCAATTGCTCGTGATTTACTTAATTATTTAGGCTGCCCCCAGTAAGGGCATGCGATCGATTGTTTCACTCGATCGAGTGTCGATCGCCCTTCTGTGTTACCCAATCATCAATCGATCGATCGGTCCTTTTTTTGGCATTAGGGTCGCATATACGATCGACTCACATACGCACATAAAAACAAAACTCCCACTTTCCAATTAATATTATTAAGGTCGCCTTTACTGGGGCACCTAATCGCATGTAGGTCGTTGGAGAGAGAAATCTGACATGACAGAGAAAATGGGAGGGATTAATTGCCCTTACTTGGTAGCCTTATAGTACCATGTTTCTGATCTGTATCACGAGATTTAACCATATTCTTGTACTTTAGAATTTTCTTTTCACAATTGATAATATCTCACACTAAAGTTATTTACTACGTAATAATTAACAATTTCTCCCGCTTTATCATATCTTTGACCATAAGTTTGAGGTTTTATTATTAAATACATTTTATTTTGTCTTGAAGTAATTAATTATGAATCTGAAAATAATGTGGCTAAGAGTTGAAAGACTTATATAAGATTATAGTTAACCTTTATTGACGAGTTTATTGGTTGTGCTACGAATGATGCTCGTAAAAATCATCCAAACCTGAATCGACTTGATTCCCAAATAGAATTTTGGCTTCACTTAAATTCGAGTTACTCCCCCATAGACCTAATGACAATAAAAGAATGTTGACCTACACGATTTTTTTCTACATAAACTAGAGTAAAAAAGAGCTAAACGATCTTAAATATGAACTCGAGATCGATAGAAAACACTTTTAGTTTGATTTTCACTTTTTAAATGCAGCGTGTTGCACAAAGAGAGACGGTTCTCTTAAAAATAGTAAAGGAATGCAGAAAATCAAACTCAAGACTATTGTCACCTTACTTTTTTGTCATATTGTATACGTACTTTACCTTTGACAATATTTATATAGCCATGCAAAATAGTAAAGGTTATTTGTCAAACTATGTAAAGCATAGAATGACAGCCCAAAATCCGTGTGAATTCAACTGAAAAAGATGTACGCAAGCAAAAGCTAATTACAAGTATGTATGCATGGACCATGCAATATCAAAGTCAAAATAAACGTAAAGCCCATATGGGTTTCAAAATTCTTACATAAGTTGAATTTTTTATACATTTTATAAGTTTGGTCAACCCTCTCATAGATGCAAATTAGCACATAGTTTCATTTCCATTATATTATATATATAGTCTCAGCTACCATCTTTCATTTCATTATATATTTCCTTCGCAAAACCTCCATCAATCTTCAAAATCTTATTCTTCTATCGACACCGAAGTAAATCTAAACATGGCACCTATAAAGACAAGTAGCTACATTTCTATGAAGAGTTTTTGTTTGGTGATTGGAGTTATCTCCTTGTTAATGACATCACAATTCCTTGTTGTCGACGCCAGAGCCATGAGGTCGACACAACTTAAAACCAGAACCAGCACTGTATATATACAAGCTAAAGAAGCTGAAGAAATGGAAAAGACTGAATCGAGGGTCTCTCCAGGCAATAAAACGAGTTACAGAAGCTTGACATTAAGGATGAGGGACATGACATATATATTGGCTTCGGGACCTAGCAAAAGAGGAGCAGGACATTAATGTATATTAACATGGGCATGTTCATGTTCATTCTCTCTGCATCTTGTTTCTATGTAGGGATTATTTCATTTCATTTCTAGTTTTGGTTTAGTGTATACATTTATTGAACTGAATCAATGATAGTGAAAGTACTATACATCATAGAGATATATTATTTCATTTCTTTTCTCATTTAACTTATCTTTGGACCATTTGATCTGTTAGTCTTCTTGTTTTAACAATGCGGATCGATTTTCATATCCTATATATATCTCAAAAGTTTGACTACGGGGTAATTATATAGTGAATATATAGCCTTCGCTCTTGAAGAGCCTATATATTGCAGGAGATAACAATTTTGCACTCTAAAAAAGATTTAGGGACTTCGAATTTGTGATTACCTATATTAGTTTATGCACTCTAAAAAATCTTTGATTATGAGCTGGTTGACAACCTCGTGAAATATTTTGTGTTCACCATGTATTCATTCTCTTCTATTTTCTGTTAACTTCTATTTCATTACGGTATCATTTTATCATTAAAATTCTAACATGAAAGTATTACCATCCTTCATGCCGGTGCATTCACTGTTAGGAATAATATACACTAATATCAAATATTACAACATCGTGATTGAGGCCTGCGAAAGCAGTGTCCTTAAACATAATTTCGTCCTATCTAGGATGACTGTTTAAATGATACAACAATTAAATCAAGTATAAAAAACTTGAATCTAGCGAATTTGATATGTTATGATGATGGAGATGGATGATGTTTGTGTGTTTTTGATGATTCCAAAGTGACAAATTCATCCTCTATATATAGGCACATAGTGACCCTTCAAAACAGTCACAATACCCCTTTAAATGGCCTTAGTGACACCTCTTTTCGTAATAGTCACAATGGTTTACAAAAAACTGTTAGTAGCGATGGTTCGCTTAGTGATGTCTTTTCAATGGATATAACCGCCACCATTTCGATTAGACACGTATTTAGGATGGTGGTGGTTCATTAGAGACGGTTTAGTGACAGAAAAACTGTCACAAATCTCCATTTCGTAGCAAACACTAAAAAAAATAAAACTATTAATTAGTAATGTTTTAACAATACCCCACATTTTCTATTCAAACACTAATAATAACCCACATTTGAATCGAAAATAAGATAATACAAAGTTACTTATTATTCTATTTCCATCAAATGTAATATGACATACATCTGATTAGGTGTCTTTTGGACTTGAACCTATCCTAGTGAGTACTTATCGGATCTACTTTGTGGATAGTGAACATAGGTCTTGAACTAGCCACGTTTTGTAGTAAATCGAGACAATGAGTATCACACATATCATATTTATGCAATAACAAATTCTTACCGTTGTGATCATTTCGGTCGTGAACATATCCTTATTCATGAGAATTGTAGAGAACTTAGCCATTTGGTTCCCAAAGATGCGACCACACATCAATCTCGTATAGGTAATGCCAATCAAGAATATTCCGTAGTATTCCACTGTAAAAAGCCATTATCATTATTAAGAATTAAGATTCAACCCTTAATCATCAACGGAACAACACACAAAAATTCATCTTAGGAATAGGCATATCTGTGTGTTAGTACTTTTGAGTTTTCCTATTGAACCTAGACCACGGGATCTCTAATTTTGCTAGGTTAGGTTTCCGCCGAGTAATCAATCATTGTGTTGGCTTTAAGCCCATACCCTTCGATGAAATATGACTTGTTCTCTACAAAGGCCTTTTGTCAAAGGATCTGCTATATTGTCCTTTGACATAACGTAGTCGATGGAAATGATTCTATTTCGTAACAAGTCCTTTATCGTATTGTGGCGACGTCTCATATGTCTTGACTTGCCGTTATAGATATGATCATTTGCTCTGGTAAGAGCAGCCATACTGTCACAGTGTATACACATAGCAGTGACAGGTTTTGGCCACAAAGGGAATACCTTCTAGAAAGCTTCTAAGCCATTCTGCTTTTTCAGTAGCTTTATCTAAGGCTACAAATTCTGGTTCCATGGTTGATCTGGTATTCACAGTTTGCTTAGACGATTTCCATAATACAGCAACCCCTCCAAGTGTAAATACATAGCCACTTGTGGACTTTCCTTCATTATGATTGGAAATCCAATTGGCATCACATAATCCTTCTAACACGGGAGGATATTTAGTGTAATGTAACCTATAAGCCATTATATGCTTAAGATATTGAAGGACTCTAACTAGTGCATCCCAATGATCTCTCCCAGGGTTATGTGAGTATCGACTAAGTCGACTTACACTATATGCCAAATTTGGTCGTGTACAGTTCATTATATACATCAAGCTTCCTAGTACTTGTGTATATTATAACTGAGATACACTTTGTCCTTTGTTCTTATTTATTTGAACCTTAGGATCAAAGGGAGTTACAACTTGTCTATCATCATAGTGCCCAAATTTCTTGAGGGTCTTCTCAATATAATGAGATTGGGTAAGGATGTATCCATTAGAATTCTTTTGAATTCTTATACCAAGAATGCATCTGCTTCTCCCATGTCTTTTATATCAAATGAAGAATGAAGCATTTTCTTGGTTTGGTTTATAACATCCATATTTGTACCCATGATCAGCATATCATCTACATATAAACAAATGATGACAAATGCATTTTTGTATTGTTTTATATAGACACATGTATCACATTCTTTTATTTGATAATAGAGTATTATAAAACTTCTCATGCCATTGCTTTGGAGCTTGTTTAAGGCCGTAAAGAGATTTAACTAATTTACATACCTTATGCTCTTGAACTTTGACAACAAACCCCTTGGGTTGTTGCATATAGATTTCTTCATTTAATTCACCATTTAAGAACGCAGTTTTCACATCCATTTGATGTATAATCAGGTTGTGAATTGCTGCTATAGCCATTAACGTTCTTATAGAGGTTATCCTTGTAACCGGTGAATAAGTGTCAAAGAAATCTGGACCTTCTTTTTGACGGTATCTTTTGGCTACTAAACTAGCCTTATACTTCTCTATGGTACCATCAGGTCTTAGTTTCTTTTTGAAGATCCATTTATGGCCTATTAGTTTATGTCTCGAAGGTAGATCAACCAATTTCCATTTATTGTTATGCACAATTGAGTCTTTTTTGCTTTGAATAGCCTCTTGCCAATAAGGTGCTTCTGATGAATCCATAGCGGCCTTATATGTTTGTGGTTCTTCATTCACAATATAGGTCATATAATCAGGTCCAAAGTTTTTAGAGACTTTTGTACGCTTACTTCTTCTAGGTTCATCATTCTCTTATGAAACCTTAGAATTGTTGTCTCTTTGTTCTGGTGACAATTAATCATCTAATGCTATTTTCCTTGGATTTGAGATTTGTTTCTCTTTATCCTTATAAGGAAAGGTATTCTCAAAGAATTCTGCTTCAGCAGATTCTATAATTGTGTTGTTGCTTATGTCCTCTACATTGGATTTGTAAACCAGGAACCTATAAGCAGCATTAGTTTTTGCCGGACCAAGATAAACACAATCAACTATTTTTTTCCAAGTTTGGTTCTCTTTGGTAAAGGTATTTGAACATTTTCCAAACAACCCTACATTTTCATCCTTTTATAAGAAGGTTGCTCTCCTTTCTATAATTGATATGGAGATTTGTCATTCTTCTTATGAGGAATTTTATTCAACACTGTATTTGCAGCAAGACATGCTTCACCCCATAGACTATGAGGATCCCCTGAAGTAATTAACATTGAATTGATCATGTTCTTCAATGTTCTATTCTTATGTTTAGCCACGCCATTTTGTTGTGGGGTGTATGGGGCTATTGTTTGGTGTACAATACCATAAGTAGAACAAAATTAAGCAAAGTCATTGGATTCATATTCTCATCCTCTATCTGAACTTAGAATATTGATCTTTTTGTCTAGTTGATTTTCAACTTCTGCCTTATATGTCTTAAACATATTCAAGGCTTCATCTTTGGTATTTATTAAGTACACATAACAAAATTTGCTGCAATCATCAATGAAAGTAATATAATAATTCTTTCCTGCTCTTGATGGTGTTGCTTTGAAATCACATAAACCTGTATGTATTAAACCACGTATTTCATTTGATTTTTCTACGGATTTTTGTGAATGACTTGTATATTTAGATTCAACACAGATTTCACATTTGGATATTTTATCCATTGTGCATTTAGGCAATATGCCTAAGTTTATCATTCTTTGCAAGGAACGAAAATTAACATGGCCTAATCTAGAATGCCATAAGAAAGAAGGATCAATCATGTACACAGAAGCGGTGCTAGTGCCCGCGTTATTATTATTAATAACATTGTCATCAGTTACAACACTTAGTTTAAAGAGTCCCTGATCAAGGTAACCCTTTCCAACATACACACCACCCTTAGTGATTACAAATTTTTCTGATTCAAATACAAGTTTAAATCCCTTATTACTAAGAATAGGGCCAGAAATCAGATTCTTGGTGATGTTGGGCACATGCAACTCGTTTGAGAGTACAAGATCTTTTTCAGAAGTCAACTTCAACATGACTTTTCCTTTTCCTTCAATCTTTGAAGAAGTTCTGTAGAAAACTAGAAGGGGGGGGGGGGGTTGTATAGTTTTACCGATTAAAACTTCTTTTTAAAACTTATAGATCGACTTATGTTAATCTAGTTTTGACGTGTTGGATATTGATAGTAGTAAAGCATATAAAAACAAAACTACGAGAGAGAGATAGAGAGACACAACCATAACACAAGTATTTATAGTGGTTCGGCTACAAGGTCACCTTCCTTGCACTACTCCACTCCCCGAGTCACCTACTCGAGAGTTCGTAAACACTTCACAACACAAACTTCGTTCACTTGGCGGAGAAGCCTTTACAACGTCCCATACACTTTATCCGGTACAAGGCTAGATACCGGGCTTTTCCACGAGGTAAAGCCAAACCTTCGTCGCCTACACTTTATCCGGTACAAGGCTAGATACGGGGTCCTTAGCACGGCGGACCAAACCAACACAACTATTACAACAAAACTAAAGGATCCAACGTCCTTTTACACCTAACGGCTCAATATATCTACAACACCCTTTTGAGAAGAAGAAAGAACAAGATGCACTTCTGTGATCTTGAAGGAGGAGAATCCTAGCAACTCATATCACGAGCTTGCAAGTCTTCGAGAGGTCGTGATCTCGCCTTTTAAAAGGAACCTAGGGAATCACAAAGGAAGACTACATAGAAAAATCCTTAGATCTGAGGTTAGAGAGTTTAGAACATAGAGAGAAGGTATGTCTAAAAGGAGTGAGAGACAATAGAGAAATGGCTCACTATTTATAGGCAAAATTGCCCACTGTTCACCCGGATCCGGCGGATCCCTTCCCAAAGGGATCCGGCCAGTGTAATCCAAGGGATCCGGCTATCTGGTAGTACTAGTTCGAATTTTGGGTTACAGTTCCGGGCTTTGGGTTATTGGTCAAGGTCCATGGGTCAAGTGATGTCATGAATGATGTCAAAGACATCTTGGGTCATGGGTCATGAACTTTGGGTTATGGGTTATGGACTTTGGGTCATGGGTCATGGGTTTTACCCATTATGGATGTCATGCAATGGGTCATGGATTATGGGTTAAGCTCCATGGGTTATGGGTTATGGACTTGGTTTTTGGGTCATGGATAGTCCAAGTATTTTCCTAGTTAATTTACAAGCAACATGTATTTTATGAAATGTAAGTAACTAGTTTACTTAAGTATTTTTATAAAATGGTTTTGGTTTTATGTAAAGTTGTTAACTAAATATGTTTAAGGTTTACTTGTTTAATGAAATGAGTTAGTAAGCTTTTGGCTCAAAGCATTACGTATTTTATCTATCTCGTTAAAATGATTTTACATTTGTTATCGACAAAACATTAGAAGATCGTAAAATATAAATAAACGTTTTGAAGGTGTATTTGTATTAACAATCTCCCCTTTTTTGTTGATGAAAAAACATAAAATTATTTTAAGTAAAAGAATAAAATTTGTAAGTTTGAATTTAAGTTTTTACACTTTTCTCCCCCTTTTTGTCAAAACAAAAAGAGTGTCGAAAAGCAACTAACCCGAGTGTAAGTTTTAAGAAAAGTAAAGATGTAAGTATGGAGCAAAGAGGGTAAAATGTGCTTAGTTGCTCCCCCTTGATAAGGGCGTCAAGTAATTAGAAAGACTAAACGTGATCATTGCAAATGATTTGCAATGTTTTTGCTTTGAGGGAAGCTCCCCCTCATTGAGGGCGTCGAGTGCTCCATGTGTATTTTAGAAAATCTACAAAACAATGGTTAGAAAACAATTATATGTTGTCCCTTTGTCCAAAATTTGGCTGCACAAAAATTTTGTTAGTCATCTTTTTGCCCGGATCTCATGGATCCTTTTCAGAAAGTATCCGCCAAGCAGAAACTTAGGGATTCGACTACCTGCAGTTGTGTTAGCAGTAGAAGAGGGTAGAAAATGGTATGAGGACAAGTAATAAACACACCAAACAAGTTCACATAAGCACATTGTCATGAAGATTCATAAACATAATAGAAATGATAAAACAATGGTCAAATCTCTAAAACTAAGAAAATGATATTAACATGAAAAAGTTCTAGTAACTAAAGTTAGGCCTAAGACTAATAATAGGGAGATCACTTGTGCTTACACTTCAAGGTTTTTCGGGAAGGTTAGGTTTGGTGACATCTTCAAGACGTTCTAGGAGATGGTAGAACATGAAATGTACTTCATCACGTAGTTCATGAACTAAGGTTTAGACATGTCGACAGTGATCACAAGTATCATCATGGTTTGTTTGTTGAGGTCCTAAGATAGAAGGTTGTTGAGGCATATTTGAGGTGGAAGCACTTAGATAGAAAGGTTGTGGATGTACCACGGTGTGTTGGTTGAGAAGTATGTGTAGGTGGAAGTGTGTCATTGTTTGGTTGAGGTGGTTGATATCTTCTCATAACCCAAAATGGGCCATTTGAGGGTGGAGGAGAGGAAGGCAAGTTTACTATGGGTAGTGGTATGTTTATGTCAACATCTAAGTGATAGGATGGTGGTTGGGTTGACAATCTCTCAATGGAAGAGAATGTGGGAAATGGTGGTGGATTAGAAGGTCTAGGAGGTAAGTCCTCCAATGAGTTCAAGAATTGATGAGGAGAGGTAGGAGGTGTGGTAAAGGAAAGGATTTGAGGTTGAAGAGGTGAGGCAAGTATGGGTTGAGTTGAGATACGTGTTGGCTCATTTGAATGAGTAGGTTGTGGTGAGGTTGTTTTGGTGGAAGAAAGTTGTGGTGGAGTTAGCTCATTTGAAGGAGGGGTTTGGATGTAGTTTGATAGAGGTGTTTTAGTACAAGATGCTTTGATGGGTGAGGCTTCGGTTGAGGATATTTCATACACAATTAGTGCGGTTTTTATTGGTGGACTCCTAGTGGATGATCTTGCACTTGGTGCTTTAGTCATGTTTCTAGGTAAGTTTAGAAGGTGAGTTTTCAGTATAAGATAGTTTGTTTAGGTGTGGTTTGGAAGCACAGACACAAGTGGTTTAAATAGTGAAGGATCAAGTATGGTAATTAAAGCCTACACCACTAAAACCTTTTGAATTGTAATGATATGCATGCACCAAGGTCAACTACAGTGATACAATCTTCTAGGAGATATATTAAAAGTCAATGTGGAGTGTTTGAGTGGATAAGGTTGATTTTTGGAAGGTTTTAGATGATCAAACATGTGTCTGTTTTCCTGGATCCAGTGGTTCCTTTACAAAAGGGATCTGGCTAGCTTTAGCTGAGGGATCCGGCTAACAGATCAGGTGTGAGGGAAAAATGATTATTATTAAGCTATAGCAGCCCTATGTTTCCTTATGTAATGAGTGTGAGAAGGTGTCTTAAATGAGAAAATCATGTGTGGTTTAAGACTAATGAGGAAGGGTTGTTATTAATGGTATTTATTGTGGAGAAGGAAATCTAAGGTAGGTTAATAAGTAAATATGAGTTAAGAAAATCATACCACTAAGTGTTAATTGTTTGTAGGTTTTAGGGAAAGGTGGTATGAAAAATTTAAAATTTTTTAAAAATCATAAGAATTATGTTAATACAAATATCGTCCTAAAAACTTTATTTATATTTTTCGATCTTTGCTATATTTTGTTAATGACAATTATAAAGTTTATTTTTAGCAAAGTATAAATATAAGTTAAAGTCTTTTACATTTATAGTAATAAGCTTTTAAAACTCATCATATACATGCTACATGATCACTAGGATACATGTTACATACATATATACATTTACATGTTTTACATTTTAATTCCTAAAATGTAAATATATACATGACATCATGGCATACATCATTTAGATAGCTTAGTTGACTTTACAATATATTTTGGAAAGATCTTCAAGCATAATATTAGATTGTATAAGATCTTGGCAAGATTTGGAAATATATGGTAAGCTCTTAGCTGGCATGTCTCGGTGGAACCAAACAGGTGTATGGGCGGAACCCATAATTTGGGTCTGCCAAATCCGTGGCTTGTCTGCTCAAGTTTTCCTATAAATAGCAAGCTGATCATTCAAGCACACTCATCACTTACATAGCATACATTGTATATACATTCTTTCTTAGTTTACAAACCCATTCATTCATTCATTTCGTTTGTAGAGATCTATCTTTTGTAGCAAAGAAGATCAAGCATCAAGGTTCAACATAGTGTTGTAAACCTTTAGTATAGTTACTGTGTGATTAGTTAGTAGTTCACACATCATTGTTTATACCAAACATTCAGTAGTGATCGGTTAGTGTTTTAGTCCTCAAAACACATAGAGTGTCGGGAGTGGTTGTACCCTTGTAAAGAACTCGGTATTTAGCTTAGTACCGAAAAAAGGTTAAGCGACGTTATGAGTGGTTGTACCCTTGTAAAGAACTCGGTATCTAGCTTAGTACCGGAAAAAGAGTATGCGACGTGTAAAGGTTTTCTCCGCCTAGAAGGGAGCTTGTTTCTTAGTGAAGAAAAACTCTCGAGTTAGAGGCTCGAGGAGTAGAGTAGGGCAAGGTAGAGAGTCCTTGTAGACCGAACCACTATAAACATCCGTGTTGTGGTTTGATTGTTCTTTCCTTACTTTCTTTACTTATATTTCTTGATTGTTTGCTTTAGTTTGAAATCACGTTAAGTACTCAAAGCGAATAAAAGTTAAAAACGGTAAAAACTATTCAACCTCCCTTCTAGTTTTCCACAATTGGCATCAGAGCTACGTTACTCAAGATTTTCAAAATATATTGTATTTTAAAACTTAAAACGATCAATGGATTTTGAAAACTACAAAGAATGGCTGTCTATGCAAAGACCACCACTATTTGAAGCAAATAGTTTTATTTGTTGGAAAAATCGCTTTGAAACTTATGTGAAGTCAAAGGATATAGATCTATGGTACATCATTATAGAAGGTGACAATAAACCTATAATTAAGGATATATCAGGTGGTCGAGATGAAGGTACTTCTCTTACTCGTCATAGTGATGAGCAAAAGAAGTTGATTGCCAAAAACAATGAAGCTAAAATGATGCTTTATAATGCTTTACCTAGGAAAGAATATGAAAGAGTCTTTATGTGTAAAACTGCTAAAGATATTTGGCAATTATTAATTATCACTCATCAAGGTAACTCACAAGTAAAGGATAACAAAATTGATCTGCTTGTTCAACAATATGAACAATTTGCTATCCCTGAAGATGAGACCGTTGATAGTGCTTTTGCTAGGTTTAATACTATTGTTACTTCTCTTAAAGCACTTGACGATTCTTTTTCTAGTAAGAACTTTGTCAGGAAATTTCTTAGAGCACTTCATCCGAAGTGGAGAGCGAAGGTGACAACCATTGAAGAATCCAAGGATCTTTCAAGCATGCCACTGGACGAGCTTATAGGAAATCTCAAAGTTCATGAGATGGTCATGGAAAAAGATTCTGAGATAGTCAAAGGCAAAAAGGAAAAGTTAAAGTCCATTGCCTTAAAAGCTAGGGTAGAGTCAAGTGACGATGAAGAGTCTAGCTCAGATAGCGAAGACGAAGAGTATGCCATGGCCGTAAGAGATTTCTAGAAGTTCTTCAGAAGACGAGGAAAGTTTGTTAGACAACCTCGAGAAGAAAGTAAATCCATCCGAAAAGACTGTGATGACAAGAAAGTCAAAGTAGATAGGAAGTGTTTTAGGTGCGGTGATACTAGTCACCTAATAGGAGATTGTCCGAAGCCACCCAAGAACAAGACTCAACGAGCCTTTGTCAGTGGTGCTTGGAGTGACAGTGAAGATGATGACGAAGAGCCAAAGAATGACGAAGTTGCTCTTATGGCTCATGACTCTAACTAAGTGTGCTTGAAAGTCGGGTTAGAACCGGATGAGTGGATCAAAGATAGTGGATGTTCAAGACACATGACGGGAAACAAAGGCCTTTTCTCAACCTACCAAGTGTACGACGGAGGTAATGTTACTTTTGGTAGTAATCTTAAAAGCAAGATCATCGGTAAAGGTACGATCTCTCATGACTCTCTCACTATTGATGATGTTGCTCATGTAGATAACTTAGGTTTTAACTTGCTTAGTATTAGTCAATTGTGCCGTAAAAAGTATGACGTCCTTTTCAATAAAAATGGATGTAAGATACTTAAAAATGGCATAACCGTAGGAAAAGGTGTTTTGAAGAATAACGTTTACGTTATGAAACTAGACAAAACATCTAAAGACAAACTTTGTCTCACCTCCTTAGACGACAACTCAACTCTGTGGCATAGACGTTTAGGTCACGCCAACATGAGACTCATCCAATCCTTATCATCTAAGGAACTCGTTAGGAACCTACCCAAGTTGAAATACGACCAACACTTTTGTGATGCTTGCAAAATTGGGAAACAAGTTCATAATAGCCATAAGGCTAAAAACATGGTGTCTACATCTAGGTGTCTAGAATTGTTGCATATGGATTTGTTTGGTCCATCCGCTATACAAAGTTATGGAGGAAACTTCTATACTTTGGTAATAGTCGATGATTACTCTAGGTATACTTGGACAAAGTTTTTGAAAACTAAAAATGAGGCATTTGATAAATTTGAAATTCTAAGTAAGAAAATTCAAAATCAAATAGGAAATAACATTGTGTCAATTAGAACCGACCATGGTCGTGAATTTGATAACGAAACCCAATTCGGAGCTTTTTGTGATGCTAATGGCATAACACATAATTTATCGGCTCCTCGAACTCCTCAATCTAATGGTGTAGTAGAACGTAAGAATAGAACACTTCAAGAAATGAGTCGAACAATGTTAAATGAGCAAAATATACCCCAAAAGTTTTGGTGTAATGTCGTTGACACGTCCAGATACATTCTAAATAGAGTCTTAATTAGACCATTCTTGAATAAAACACCATATGAGCTTTATAGAGGGAAAAAAAGCCTACACTAGGATATTTTAGAGTTTTTGGAAGCAAGTGCTTCATTTTAAACACTAAGGATTACCTCACCAAGTTTGACCCAAAGTCTTATGAAGGTGTATTCCTAGGATACTCACAGAATAGTAAAGCCTACATAGTCTTGAACAAAGAAACCTCAAGAGTCGAGGAATCATTGAACGTAACATTCGACGAAAGTCCACCTCCCTCTAAGACATCACCTTTGTAAGATGATGACTTAGTTGAAAGTCAAATGGTTGAAAACCAAGAAAATGTAGAAAATGACAAAGAAGATGAACCCGTGGACAGGGAATTAGTCAACATCAAAGAATCCAAAAGTCATCCATTAGATAACGTCATAGGAGAAATTAACGAAAGAACCTTAAGATCAAGAGTTCAAAATCAAAGTAATTTCTTTTGTTTTATTTCAACAATTGAGCCCAAAAATATAAATGAGGCCATAAAAGACGAATCTTGGGTCGTAGCAATGCAAGAAGAACTTAATCAATTTGTTAGAAATGACGTTTGGACATTAGTCCCTCAACCTAAGTGTCAAACCATAATAGGAACAAAATGGGTGTTTAGGAAAAAAATGGATGAAAATGAAATATTGTCTAGAAACAAAGCTAGGCTAGTAGCACAAGGCTATAATCAACAAGAAGGTATAGATTACGACGAGACATTTGCACCCGTTTCTAGGCTTGAGTCAATTAGAATAATTCTTGCATATGCATGTGCACATGACTTTAAACTTTTTCAAATGGATGTCAAAAGTGCATTCCTTAATGGTTTTATTAATGAGGAAGTGTACATTGCACAACCTCCCGGCTTTGCCCATTTTGAAAAACCAAATCATGTCTATAAACTTAAAAAGGCTTTATACGGACTTAAGCAAGCACCAAAAGCTTGGTATGATCGACTTAACACTTTCCTAGTTGACCATAAGTATACCATGGGCCTAGTAGACAACACTCTTTTCACTAAGAAAAAGGGATCACATATAATCATAGTTCAAATATATGTGGATGACATCATATTCGGATCAACTTGTCAAGAGTTATGCGATGATTTTTCAAAAATCATGCATGATGAGTTTGAAATGAGTATGATGGGGGAACTAAACTTTTTCTTAGGACTCCAAATTAAACAATTAGACGATGGGATATTCTTTAACCAATCCAAGTATATAAAGGATATGCTTAAGAAATTTGGTCTTGAAGATTCCAAACCCATGAAAACACCCATGTCCTCCGAAACCAAACTCACGAAGGATGAAGAAGGTGAATCCGTAGATAGCACTAAATACAGGGGAATGATCGGTAGTCTGCTCTATCTAATGGCTAGTAGTCCTGACATTATGTTTAGTGTTTGTCTATGTGCACGCTTTCAAGAAGATCCCAAAACATTACATATTGAAGTCGTTAAATGTATTTTTAGATATATCAAAGGAACTACACATTTAGGATTATGGTATCCCAAAAGAACGGGAATAGAAACCATAGTGTATGCCGACTCAGACCATGCCGGTGACTATGTTGATAGAAAAAGTACAAGTGGTATTTGTACTTTTGTTGGACATTGTCTTACCGCATGGTTCTCAAAGAAGTAAATGGCATTAGCAATTTCAACAACCGAAGCCGAGTACGTGTCTACAGGAAAGGCGGGTCAACAAGCACTGTGGATGAAACAAGCTCTCGTCGACTATGGAATTGAACTCAACAACATTCCCATTCTTTGCGACAACAAAGGAGCCATCGACCCTAGCAAAAATCCAGTCCAACACGCTAGAACCAAACACATAGAAATACGTCACCATTTCCTATGCGACAATGTTCAGAAGGGAAACATCTCAATCAAGAAAGTATCCTCAGAGGATAATATTGCCGACATTCTCACTAAACCTCTTAAGAGAGCACCCTTTAACTTCCTTAGACTTGGTTTAGGATTAATGGAACCAAATGTGTAGTTAGAACCTTAGCTTGAACCGTAGCTTGAACCTTAGATCAACAATAACCAAAATTCAAGTCTGATCCTGCGGAACCAAACGAAAACAAGAATGGACCGCTTGTTTTGGTTCCGCCAGATCTGTGAGTCTCCAGGCCAATTTTCTAGTATATTAAACAAACACCCTGTACTGTGCATCACATTCCCCAAAATCATACCACCTACTGGAACTCGACTCAAAATCAACCAAACTCATAATTTAGGTCATCCCCCTCAACCAATTTGTGCTCTAATCATCTCTGTAAGTATCCTTATCACATCTACATTCCTGATCTGAGTCTAGGATTTCTATTTCATGCACAAAATCAAAACTTGGGGTTTATGCATATTTCTTGTAAAATCATGAAGCATATTTACTAAATTGCATAACAAATCATGTTTTCCTTAGTTAGAAATTGCATATCACAAGGCATTATCATAATTCATCAAAAACCCCATGAGATTTTTTTTTAAAAAAATCTTCTCACGACTAGGAAAAACGGTTTTTGTACATTGTTCTTACAAATACAAAACGTTATGTTTTAGACATCACTTGCATAATGTCTCTTGAATGCTAAAGAGAATACATAATTAATATGTATTTTCGGGTACATTCAATCGCAGATACATTGAAGTAGGAGTGTTTGGGTTATCTCTTGTTTTATCATAAAACTTGCATAAACAAAATTTTCATGCATCAAAAGGAGTCGAGATAACTGCACATCTACATTTTCCCCATATAGGCACACACTAGAAATCTATATACGTATGTTCGATAGTTTTAACTAAACTATGTAATTTTCATGTTTAGGATAATCATGCCTCCCGCGACATACTATGATCACAAAGAAACCATCAAATACCTACCTCCACACCATAAAACCAAAGGACTCCACACCATAAAACCAAAGGACTCACAGAGGACCAAGTCAAAATCTTTAAAGCCTTAGAAAAATGCTATGTTCACGAGGGTAGAACCATAGACCCCTCATTCTTAGAAGGAACCATTCTTAGAGAACAACTAGCCGCCATCCAATTCGATTGTCTCCTAGATATCGATGAACCCATAATTCCTAGATTCATACTAGAATTCTATGCGAGTGTAGGACTTAGCTCAAATAACTTTGGTTACATGAACATCCATATCAAAGTAAACCAAACTCAATTCAACATCCCTTTGGATCAATTTGGGGAAGTCTTAGGTGTTCCGAGTCAAGGAACTTGCTTTTATTTAGACAAATGGTCATTGTCCATCCTCGATTCCAACCTTGATCGTATGCCACCATACGACACACCTTTAACTCCAAAAGAGACCATCGGTGCTCATCTTTTTGTACCTAGGACCTCCCACACTAGGACTAGTCGAGGTAAAGAGGTAGATCGAGATCCATTTGGCATGGAGCTAAACGAACTTAGGCCCCAATTCAAGAAGCTAGAAGAAGTCCTTAGGGCCAACGTCATTAGCACCATAGGAAATAGGGACCATATCAACGCAAGCCTTTGCTACATGCTCTATTGTGTGTCAAACCACCAACCATTCAATCTAGCCTATTATATCACCAAGAGAATGGCTGATATTCCAGTTTTAGGTACCACCGCCATGCCATACGGGATGCTTCTTACCTGTCTTTATCGAGCTTTTGCACCCATTCTTCGAAATGCTAAAGGTTTCGTTCCCGACTACACCGAAATTGAACACAACTTTGTACCACTTAGTGATCATAGGGTAGCCGTAGCAAGAGGAAAATGAGCTCATCCTCCAACCTCATCATCATCATCATCATCATCGGTTAGCGAGGATGATGGTTTGCCAAATTCTACGATTCCTCCACCCGAGTACATGAGTCAACTTCCTCCCATCGACAACCAATCCGAGGAGTTTCGTCAAACACGAGGAATGGTGAAGAATATTGGACGGTGGATCATGAAGCTTAACAAGAAGCTCAACAAGAAGTGAGGGTTAGGGAGTGTTTGGTATAAGACAATTTTGAACAATGATGTGATGAATTGTTGTGTTGTTAGGATATTATGTTGGTGTTTAACAATTATGTGAACTAACATAACTATGCAGGACGATAACACGTGATGTTATCGATTTTTCGCGCTTAAGCCACCGTTTGGCTTAATCTTCATTTATGGTAAGTATAATATCATCGGATTGATTTCTATGTTCACATGTGTTAAAACCTGTGTTTTTGTGTTTAATCAATCATAACTAATTAGTTACATATGATTTAGGATAATTTTCAGGATTTCAACGGGTTTTGGGTAGTTTCGTAAGCCCTCTGTTAAGAAATTTGGATCGGCGGATATGGCGGAACCAATTTCTGGGTTCCGTCTGTTTTATTCTTTGGCTCCGATATTGGGTCCGCCTTTGTTATCGTTTGGTGCCGCGCTCTAACAGTAACATTTTTCAAATTTTCCGTCTAATCCCGCTCCTTAGATTGTTGATTCTAGTTCTTAGGATTATTCTACTGATCATTAGGCACATTAGGATGATTTAGGAACACTTAGAACTATAAGAAATCCATTTCCCACCAAAATTTGAAAATTCAAATTTTCCATCCAAGTTACCTTTCTGTAACAAGCAAGGAACACTCAATTTGGTTCCTTGCAATTCGTGGAGCCATCAAATCAATAGATTTCCCACTTAACCTTTGCATTTACTGCATATCTTCTCTAATTCACTCAACTCCATCTCTATGGGTTGGCTTAGATGATGTGACTAACTAAATTTTTTGTTCTAAATAATTAGAAACCTCAATCCTTCTATGGATCAACATCAAATCCAAACACCAATTTCCATAAACCTTACTGCCTATAAATTGGAACCTTTAGTTGATCACAATTTACACCTTCACCATCAACTCTAAGCATCATTCCTGTACTTCTTAACAAACCTTCTCATTTCAACAATGACAAAATCCAACAACTCATCAACCAACAGACCACCACGAAGGACAGCTCGTATGAGTGTCAGACCGTGTTGTTTTGTGAACCTAGCATCTTCATCAGAAGAGTCATCACCCCTCAACATTTCATCACCTATAGCAAATGAGAACTTTCTCACCCTTTCCACACCAACACCACCTAATGTAGTCATCAACACTCCACCACCAACAATCACTCCAGTGGCTACCACACCACCACCCGCTCCATCTCAACCAACTAGATCACCATCACCTCCAAACTCACCAAAACTCCGTCCAATGGAGCTATTTGCTACACCTCCAACCTCACCACATCCATACTTAGACACCCTTGAAGACCTTCCACCAAGGTCTCAAAATCCTCCACCCTTGACTTTTGAAGGTCAAGAACCACTCCTGTTCCATCCCACTACTGCCATTGATGAGGAAATGTGGATCAACCAACCCCAAAGGCAAGGCGAAATCAATGAGGAGTTAGACCGCCTTTATGCCTTCTCCAATATGGTGGATTCCCACCTTCATGAGGCTATGGATTTGCAATCAACTTTGATGGCTTCCATTATGTCTCCAAACTACATTCCACCACCTCCACCATCAAACAACCAACCACCACCACCACCAACTCATGAACAAACCCTTCCACCACCTAGACATGGTTGTATCATGTGCGAGAGGACCGCCCATTTGACTCAACGAACCAACATCTTGGTTCATGAGTTACAAAACGAAATGAGGTTCATTTTGAACCACATTCTATAGTGCCTTAATGCTCTATCCCATCCTCCGCAATAGATCTTATAAGTTTCTCCTTTGTCTCCTTTTATAGGACTTCATAGGACTTTTAGGATTTTTTTTAAATTTCTAGGATTTTTTTTTTCTTTTTGTACTTTGTAACTCCTTGTTTTGTGATTTTAATCACAAACAATTTTAAATGGAAGGATGTTATGTTTATGCTTGTGTGTGATCAATATTTGTGCATTATCTTGGTTGGATTGCATTACTAACACTTGCATTATTAGATGATTGGTTTGATCAATTTATGCATAGTTGACTTTTTAAGTCAAACGGGTTGAACTACAATGTTTGGTTGAACTCATATTACTAACATTTGATGTATAGCACTTGTCATCCTCGAATCAAATACGTTGGTACCCTAGCAACGGGGAGTATAGATCGAGGGGGAGTATATCATGAACTAACATTTATTTTTATCCTTGAATCATATACGTTGGTACCCTAGCAACGAGGAGTATTGATCAAGGGGGAGTATATCATATACTAATCCTTTGTTTTGTAGCATTCATAATCCTTGAATCACATACGTCGGTACCCTAGCAACGGGGAGTATTGATCAAGGGGGAGCATTACATACACTAACTTTTTGTTTTGTAGGATCATTCATCATAACCTTGGCACTCCAATTAGGGGGAGTATTATCCAAGGGGGAGCTTTTACGTTCTCAAAATCCATGCATTCTACGTGGTACTCCAAATTAGGGGGAGTTATCACCAAGGGCCATTTACCACATTTCGCTACGCATTTCTTCTTTTTGTTTCGACAAAAAGGGGGAGATAAGTTAGATTAAACTCATATATTGCATCATACTGTGCATACATGTTTTATGACAAAATTGTTTTCAAAAGATTTCAAAATTTTGTATAAAACTAGTTTTAATCTATATTTTTAAAAGACTTACACTTTACTTATTCCATTGCATAAAAATAAAATTTATGTTTTGTCATCAATAAAAAGGGGGAGATTGTTAATACAAATATCGTCCTAAAACCGTTATTTATATTTTTCGATCTTTGCTATATTTTGTTAATGACAATTACAAAGCTTATTTTTAGAAAAGCATAAATATAAGTTAAAGCCTTTTACATTTATAGTAATAAGCTTTTAAAACTCGTCATATACATGCTACATGATCACTAGGATACATGTTACATACATATATACATTTACATGTTTTACATTTTAATTCCTAAAATGTAAATATATACATGACATCATGGCATACATCATTTAGATAGCTTAGTTGACTTTACAATATATTTTGGAAAGATCTTCAAGCATAATATTAGATTGTATAAGATCTTGGCAAGATTTGGAAAGATATGGTAAGCTCTTAGCTGGCATGTCTCGGCAGAACCAAACAGGTGTATGGGCGGAACCCATAATTTGGGTCCGCCAAATCCGTGGCTTGTCTGCTCAAGTTTGCCTATAAATAGCAAGCTGATCATTCAAGTACACTCATCACTTACATAGCATACATTGCATATACATTATTTATTAGTTTACTAACCCATTCATTCATTCATTTCATTTGTAGAGATCTATCTTTTGTAGCAAAGAAGATCAAGCATCAAGGTTCAACACAGTGTTGTAAACCTTTAGTATAGTTACTGTGTGATTAGTTAGTAGTTTACACATCATTGTTTATACCAAACATTCAGTAGTGATCGGTCAGTGTTTTAGTCCTCAAAACACATAGAGTGTCGGGAGTGGTTGTACCCTTGTAAAGAACTCGGTATTTAGCTTAGTACCTGAAAAAGGTTAAGCAACGTTGGGAGTGGTTGTACCCTTGTAAAGAACTCGGTATCTAGCTTAGTACCGGAAAAAGAGTAAGCGACGTGTAAGTGTTTTCTCCGCCTAGAAGGGAGCTTGTTTCTTAGTGAAGAAAAACTCTCGAGTTAGAGGCTCGAGGAGTGGAGTAGGGCAAGGTAGAGAGTCCTTGTAGACCGAACCACTATAAACATCCGTGTTGTGGTTTGATTGTTCTTTCCTTACTTTCTTTACTTATATTGCTTGATTGTTTGCTTTAGTTTGAAATCACGTTAAGTACTCAAAGCGAATAAAAGTTAAAAACGGTAAAAACTATTCAACCCCCCTTCTAGTTTTCCACAAATTAAAAGATTGGTTTTAGAGCATTTTTGAGGTAGAGTTGGTGGAAATAAAAAAAGTAAACTAAGTAACTCCCAATACCGTCTTCCACGGGTTATGGGTCCAATACCGTCTTCCATGGTGTATGGGGGAGGTTGAGACGTAGACAACCTTACCCCTACCTAAGGTAGAAAGGCTGCTTCCGGTTCTACCAAAGGTAGAAAAGGACCTCCGGCCTTGCAAGGGGTGAGGATCTAACCTTTGACCTCTGTCTCCAGAGGCAATGGTGTTAACCATTTGATCCAACCTTGCTCTTTTAGTTGGTGGAAATAAATTTGTTAAAAATTCATTTAAATTATAGATAAGTGTATAAAGATTAGAGGGAGGTGATGCAAGAAGTGGTATTGAGAAATGGTGGTTATTTTGAAGATGATAAATCATAAACATCTCGGAAGAAACTTAAGTTAATCCTAAAAGATCAAAAAGAGCTATTAACCTCAAAGTCAGCTCAATTGTGACTAATAGAAAATGAATAACTAGTGTACTAAGGTTAGAATGGTTGAGGGTGATGAAAAGTGATAAAAAATTTACTCTATTTTGCCGGATCTGCTGGTTCCCTTTTAAAAGGGATCCGGCCAGTTAAAATGAAAGGATCCGGCTTCTGAGTCTATTTCTTTCATAGTGGACTCGTAGAAATATGCTCACTTGTCAAATGAAAAATCTAACCCTTCAGCCAACACTTATACATAGATATACTACTGATATGACAAGTATAGCACTTAAGGAGCACATAAAGATAATCAAATGAGATAATGACCGACTTTTGATATATGATCAAAAGTGGTAAAATTTACTAGAAAGTAATTAGAGAGGCTACAAATGTTAGAGTTTTATCCATCATGCTATCATCTAGCATTACCATACGTTGAACACAAAGTATTACCAAAGTTACATGTTTCTAGAGACATAACAACGAAATTGTTTTAAAAGAACATTCACCAAGTTTGTTTTAAGCATTAACCAAAAACATTCATTTTCTCTTAACCTCTTCTTCTTTCCCATGCTAGATATGAAGTGAGTAAGACACTTAAACATTCATTTTGTTTGTTTGAACTCCTGGGTTTCTTTTTGAAATCTCGGAAGTTGATCAATGTAGGTTATGGGATTCAGTTGATAGTTTTGGATTGGGTCGTTAGGATCAATTTCAACTTCAACTTCATCAGAAGAGTCGGTGGGAGGATGTGGCCTCTTTCCATCAACCATGAAGCTCTTTGTCCGTCCCTCGGTTAGAGGTACCATGACATGATCACAAAGAAAATTATCATCGTTCATAGGAGAAGGCTGCATTCCATTCACCAACCTTGAGAGACGAGTGAGAAGGATTGCATAGGGGAGCACCATATTGTCGATTAGGAAGGCACTAGCCATTATCTTGACTATGTAATAGGCCAGATTGAAAGGAGTTCCATTGATGAGACAATAGATCATGTAGACAAGACATGCATTAGCATGATCGTTGTTCCCGACTAGACAAATGACATTTTCTCTCAGGATTTGTTCCTACTTTTTGTACATGAGAAACATTTCAGAAAGTTTCATTTGGAATGGATCTCGACGGACAGGTTCGGAGTTTCGAGTGAGACGAGTTGGTGAGGTCCTTCCAATGAAGACCGCGTCTCTTATGGTGATGGAGTCATGAAGAGGAGTGTGATAGACTTGATGAGAGTCAAGCATATCATTGAGTTTGGCAAGAGACCAATCGTTTGAGTACATACAAATGCCTTGACAAGGGATACCAAGGATATCGGCAAACACACGAAGAGGTAGGACAATGGATGTTTCATTGATAATGAAAGAAATAGAGATAGTTCCATCATCATTGCGAATGATTCGAATACTTTTATAGAACTCAAGAACAAAGACGGGAAAAATTTGTTAATTGATATGGAGTAGACAATCAAAATTGATTCTAGAAAAGACTTGAGCTATGTTGGTGTCATCGAGAAAGGTTTGCTCAACAACACGTCCTTCATGGAAGAAACGCATTTGAAGCATTTTGAAAATTTTTTGGTCGTCGGGTGAAAGCCCTTCCTTGCGATGATGCATAGGAATGTAGTAGGCGGTGTCGCGGTAATCTTGTTGGGTTGATTTTGGCATATAGAGTACCTAAAATAAAACATAGTGTGACGATACAAGGAATGTGAACGTGGGTCGTGTATTCGTGAAAATAACGTATATATATATATATACTAGTTGTCGAAGCCCGTCCGATGGGCGGGCATGACTTATAAGCCCGCCCGTTGGGTGGGCATGACTTATAATTATCATTGACATACGCCTCAGGCAGGCATGTTTTATAATTATTGTTGGCTGTTAGCAATTAATTTAGTTAATTGTGAAAGTGATGGTCATTTGTTAAAAGAACATAAGTGTCAAATGTATTATATAGTTTAAAGGGTGGGCTAATAGTATTAGATATGTTTAGTTTATAAGTGTATAAGTGTGATACAAATATTAGTCCACTCAAAGCCCAACAAAAGCCCACCCATTCTATGATGTGTTGGTTGTGTCGCTATACTTAACAACACACACACTCTCATATCTTGTGTGCCTCATTATTCATTGTAAAAGAGAGTGTGTGTGTTCCCCATTTGTCTTTGTATTATTTCTTTCAAAAGTTATAATCATTCGACATAAGTTTTATGCCATACGATCCACATACTCTTCTTGTTCTATACATATTGTTGTGAGTGTCATCATCTAGTCTTGTCGTGTGTTTATGTGATAAAGAAGAAAGGAAGTTCGGTCTTAACAAGTGGTATCAACAAGCAAGGCTTCAAGGTAGGACTTTGTTTGTTTTTGTGATTCGGTTCCTGTTCAAAAAATACATATTGTTGCGTTTTTGATTTTCAATAAGCGTGGCTATTTGTGTTTTCTGTGGACATAGTACGCAAGATCAAAGACCAAAGGTTGTATTTTGTGCTTGATCCTAAAGACTAAAACACCCATTGTTATTTTTCTTTTACTAGAAAAGTTACACTTTGTGTTTTTATCTATTCGATCTATACACAAAATCAAGGGCGTTAAGTTGTGTTTTTTTTTATGTTGAATTGACTTGGTTTATGAAGGTTTACTAGCTTATCACTCAAATCTTGGTTTGGAAGATTAGATCTTTGTTTGTTCTAAGCTTCTTTGATCGACAATCACTAACAAATCTTGTATAAGATTTGTTTTTGGATAAGGTAGTGAAAGATTTGATTGATTTGAGTTGGTGATAAGTTGGTATTAGTTGGTAAAAGGTGTCAGTGGAAAAGTCTTACTTGCGTGTGCAAGTAAGTGGGTAAGTAAGACTAAAGGACAAGAGTTGGTAGCCTACCCTATTTCGTAATTCAAAGAGCTGCATTCTTTCGCAATTCTGAAGTCATCTCGCAATTCCAACAATATCACAATCTTGTATAAGATTGCGATAAGAGATCTTTTTTCGAAATTGTGCTTTGAATGCGTTATCGCAATTACACACCCAGCCTATTTCGAAATTGAACAACTTTCTCGAAATTGGACTGGCTTTCGAAATTGGTTAGTCTTTTCGCAATTGATACACGTTTTCGCAATTCAAGCCATATTTCGCAATTGGGGTAGACTTTCGGAATTGGACCAAACTTTCGCAATTAGAGAAGATTTTCGCAATTGACATCAGACTTTCACTTTTCGTAATTGACAAAATTTTTCTAACACAATATTAAATACTCTATAGCAATTGTAAGGATTTAAAAATAAATAAAAAATAAAATAAATAAATAAAAAAAAAATAAAATTGGTACAACAGTGAATTTTTACGCGAAATTCAAATTTTGGTCCAATTTAATTTTTACAGGAGACTAAACGTTCAATTTTTACGCGAAATTCAAATTTTGGTACAACAGTTAAAATTTTGGCCCAAAATTCAAATTTTTAGGCCAAATTTTGAATTTTTTTGGCTAAATTTGACGTAAAAATTTTCAAAACTCAAAATTTTCTAATAACCTTAGAATTGCATTTTATATAGTATTTCAAATTCTGGTAGAGAAAATTTTCAAATTCAAAATTTGGAGGGAATCCAGAATTCACCATTACGAAAGATTTCAACGATCATCAACAACAAACCAAGGCTTCACAACAACAACCAAGTTCAACCTTCAATAACAACAACTCCTATTTTGTTGAAACGATCCTCAATCCACTTTATCATACAAAATTTAAAAGATGACTACACAACAAGACATTCATGCCGCCGGTGCAGAAAACCGTCCTCCAATGCTAGAAAAAGGTGGTTATCTTCCATGGACGAGTCGTATGCTTCGTTACATGAGAACCAAGCCTAATGGACAAGGTAGACTATTGATTAACTCCATCGAGAAAGGTCCATTTAAGCCTCGTCAGATTCTTGTAACAGCTGGAAATCGAACTGCAACACCTCCCACTCCAGACACCTATAGGGTACAAACGGAAGCTGACTACACACCAGAAGATTGGAAGCAAATTGAAGCTGATGACTTGGCAATACATCTAATCCAACTTGGTTTACCACAAGAAATATTCTGTGCCGTAGACAGTTGTGAAACTGCACATGATATATGGGAATGAGTTAGACGACTTTGTTATGGCACAGAAATCGGTAAACAAGACATCGAAAGCAAGCTTCTAACTCAATGGGAGAAGTTCACATCAACTCCAGCTGAACTTATTGAATCTTACTATACAAGGTTTTGCACTCTCATGAACGAGTTGATCAGAAACAAGTTGACACCTACTCAAATTATTCAGAATATCAAATTCCTCAACAACCTACCAGAGGAATAGGGACGATATGTCACGACTGTCAACCAAACAAAGAACCTTCACGAGGTGAACTATGATCAACTCTATGATTTCCTAAAGCAAAACCAGGAGGAGGCAGATGAAGTCAGAAAAGAGAAGTTAGCAAAACAACATGATCCTCTTGCACTCATGATCCAAACACCTACACCTGCAACAGTCAATACACAACAACCTTCATCTTCATCCCAACACTTCATGCAACAACATACTCCACAAACACCGTTCTACCTACAACAACAACAAGTAATCCCACAACAACAATACCCGCAACATCCAGATCAAGATTTTAATGATCAGGACAAGTCAACTGCTGCTTTGACTCAAGCTTTTGCTTACCTAACAAAAGCATTCCAAGGACGCTACTCCACACCTACCAACAACAACCAAAGAATCTCATCAAACACTCGCAACAAGAAAATTGCACAGCCGAGTTTCAACATGGGTCAGCAAGGACAGATGGTTGGGGGATATGGAATTCAGCAAGGATATGCTCCTCGATATCAGATGGGTAATCAGAATGCAGGGCAGTATGTTGGTAATCATATGGGTCAGTATGCAGGAAATCAGATAGGTACAGCTGTTGGTAATCAAAGGGGTCAGAATGCTGGGAATCAGTTTGGGAAAGTTGGTGCTCAGGGAGATGGGAATATGAATCAGGGTAATTTGATGAAGTGCTTCAATTGTCAGGGTGTTGGTCACATGGCTAGGAACTGTCCAGACAAGCTGAAAAAGAGGGATCCAGCTTACTTGCAGAAAGCATTATTGTTGGCTCAGAAGGAAACGACTGGGTTACAGTTGAGTGCAGAAGAGAATGACTTCATGGCTCTTATGGATGATGCAGAAGATCTCGAGGACATCGATGCAAACTGCATTTTTATGGCAAATCTCCAGGAGGCTAAGTATGACACAGATTCGGAAGCACCTCCTGCTTTTGACACCAATGCGGTTTCTGAGGTACAACCATATGCTACATGTCACAATAATGAAATGTTTGATATGTCACCTCAAAACGAACAGCATCCTGCGACTCCTAATCTCATTTATGATACATACATGGACGAACCAAGTTGTAGCAATACTAATTTCGTAACTCCAGATATGGATTCTAATGGAGACTTTGAGTCACAGCATACTGAGAATGCTGAGGAAACACGTGCTTTGTTTGAATCATTATTGCAAAATTGTAGTATTGAAATTGAAAAGGTCAAAAAGATCAGTCACGATGTTAAGGGCGCGAATGCAAAATTGACCACTGAGCTTGAGAGTTATAAGTATAATGCAAGAGCTTATGATTTTGATAACAAACGACAGTCAGAACTTGAGGTTAGTTTAAGAAATTCTGAGTTGAGAGAAAAACATTTGCAAATCAAGTTTGACACCTTAGATGTTAATTTGAATGTGCAAATCAAATCTCTAAACAAAGAAAATTCTGAATTAACCAACCAGCTTTCAAAACAAAAATCAACTTACTCTAATCTTGAAAAAGAAAAGAATGAGTTGAATGAAAGGTTTTCAAAATGAGAAAAGGATCTTCATAAAGAGATCACTGCCAAAAAGGAAACCATTGCAAAGTTGGAAGATTTGCTTGTAAAAACGGGTCATTCTTCACAAACAATTAATTTGTTAATCAACGATCCAAACCCAATTTTACATACAATAAAGAAAATGGCTATCGGTTGTGAAAACCCTTATAATCTCAAGAAAGCTCAGAAAGAACAAAATGTGCTTTATAATGGTAATCTGATAAATGATATCCATGACCCTCCCGCGGGTTATGATTCTTGTGAAACGATTAAGCTTTCCGAAGAGAGTAGAATTAAAATGCGACAATTGAACAGAGAAATAAAACCCATTGACTATAATGAACTTAACAAACTTTCTAGGGTTCATCTAGTTCAAAAAGAGTCACCACTGTTTTTCAAAAAACCAGTGGTTGTCGCAAAACGAAAATTTGTTTCAAAACATCTGCTTAACATCGAACAAATGGCATCTAAAAACACTTATGATACAAGTGCAGCTAGACTATATTTGGTTGATCTTAAACAGAGAATTGAATCACTTCAAAGTATTGTGGCATCCAAAACAAACAGTCAACAGATGGAATGGTTTTCAAGTGTTCAAACTGAACTAAAAAAGGTGTTTGAAAATGACATTAATCCACATATTGCTGGAATCTATGCGGTTGCTCAAAATGTGGAACATAATCTTTTGAAAGAATCAGCAGAATTCGTTAAGGACCCCAAATCCTTAGTGAAGGAAGCTAATGAATACTTGGAACAAATAAAAGTTTTGGAAAACCAAAATGACTCTCTCTCCTTCGAAGCACTATCGACTGACATTATGTCTATTATTTACCAAACATATTCTGTTGAGGATGATGAACGACTTCGAGCTGAGACTTCTGAAATTGTTGTAAAATATGAAAAGGCACTTGCCAAGATTGAAAAACAAAATGTCACATATTTTAAACAACTTGATCAGAAAAAGGAAGAATGCAAGTATGACAAATTGTCGTATGAGCGTTCTTACCACAACATGCAAAAACAAATTGATCTTTTGAAATCTCAGCTTGAGAGTCAAAAAGGGAAGAGTGAGGAAACTAAGGGTATAGCACCATCAACCCCCTTGCCTAATGAGAAACAAAAAGAGAAAGCTGTTGTCGAAACATCGAATGTAATAGCGCCTGGCCTTTATAGGATTAGTCCCACTACTGCGTCTGCCTTTACATCTAAAACATATAGGGCGATAGACTTAAGTAAAAAGGATAATCCAAACGAGTCTAGGAATGCTACAACAACATCTCAGGACAACAACACAAATTCTAATGAGTGTGCCTTACCTTCTACAGGATTAGAAAGCAACTCTAGGAGCAGAAGACAGTCTAGGAGCATTAACAAGAAAACTAGTGTCTCGCCTGTTTCTGAGAGTGCATGCAAGAAAGTAGAAGAACACCCTAGGAATTTAAAGCTTTCAAAAAAGGAACATATGTCATCTGGATGTAATGTTAAGACCAGTGTTTTGAATGCATGTAATGACTTTGTTTGTTTAATGCAAGAGAAATCTTTGTCTAAAAATGCTTGTGATGATATTGTTTCTGATAATGTGAATGATATGCCTGAACAGAAAAAGGTTCCTTCAGTAACTAGGGCTAAGTCTAGATATATTCGAAGACTTATTGCAAAAGCTAGGAAAACCACTAGTAGCCTATTGCCTAAGGATCACCTTAAGTTTTGTGCATGGAAACCAACGGGTAGAATGTTCACACTTAAGAAAGGCACATTAGAAATTGTTCCCAATGCATCAACGGAAACCATCTCTAAGTGTAATTCACCTGTTTCATCTAACCCACTGGAACCAAATGTTAAATGGTTTCCATATACAAAATCATCTGTTCTTTGCAGGTCATTTAAATTTGTCTTTGGATCGTCGACTCGGGTTGCTCCAAGCACATGACCGGGAATCTGAAGCTATTGATCAACTTTGTATGGCAGTTCATGGGGACTGTACGGTTTGGGAATGATCATGTTGCAGCTATTCTGGGTTATGGAGATCTTCAGTTTGGAAATTACTTGATCACCCGGGTTTACTATGTCGAATGGTTGGGACACAATCTATTCTCAGTCGGGCAGTTTTGTGATGCAGATTTAGAGGTTGCTTTTAGGAGAAACACTTGCTTTGTTAGAAATTTGGTTGGAAATGATCTCTTAATTGGGAATCGTGGCACCAATCTCTATGCAATTGACATAAACCAAATAGCCTCTTCATCTCCAATTTGTCTCATGACCAGGGCAGGCGAAACAAAATCCTGGTTGTGGCATTGACGTTTGTCCCATCTTAACTTTGACACGATCAACAAGCTTGCTAAAGACAACATCGTCAATGGTCTCCCAAAATTCAAATACACCAAAGAACACTTATGTCCATCCTGTGAGCAAGGAAAAAGCAAAAGGGCAACATATAAACCTAAACCCATACCTAGTTCGGTTGATAGGTTGCATTTGTTGCATATGGACTTATGTGGCCCAATGAGAGTTCAAAGCATAAATGGGAAGAAGTATATTCTTGTAATTGTTGATGACTATTCAAGATATACATGGGTAAAGTTTTTGAGGTCAAAAGATGAAGCACCAGGCACCATCATCACCTTTCTGAAGCATATTCAAGTTCTACTTCAAGCTCCAGTTAGGATTGTAAGAGCTGTTAATGGCACGGAATTCACAAATCAGGAGTTAAGAACATATTTTGAAGAATCTGGTCTTACCCCACCAGACATCAGCTGTTAGAACTCCACAGCAGAATGGGGTAGTTGAAAGAAGAAATAGAACTCTTGTGGAAGCTGCTCGCACAATGCTGATTTATTCCAGTGCACCGTTATTCTTATGGGCTGATGCTGTCTCCACTGCTTTTTTTACTCAAAACCGATCCCTAATCCATCCAAGATTCAATAAAACCCCATATGAACTTGTCTACAACCGAAAACCCGATATCTCTTACCTACATGTATTTGGTGCTTTGTGTTATCCAACAAATGACAGAGAAGATCTGGGAAAGTTGAAAGCAAAGGGCGATATTGGAATCTTCATTGGTTATTCGGAAAACTCGAGGGCATTAAGGGTGTATAATAGGAGAACAAAAAAGATCATGGAGACGATGAATGTGAAGTTTGATGAAATTTCACAAATGGCTTCTGAGAGACTCGCTCTAGAACCCGCGCTTAACCCGATGACTTCCGGACATATCAGTTCGGGACTCGCACCTCAAGGAGCTCAATCAATTCATAACGAACAACCCATAAATCAGGAACTGGATAATTTCTTCGAGTTTATGTATGATGAATACTATGGTGGCGCTTCGAAAAATGCATCTAACCAACGTTCCGCTACACCCACTCAAAATCAACAACCACCACCACCACCAAATCCAGATGCATCCACAACATTCGAAGCTGGTGCACCGACTCCCTCAACATCAACATCATCTACATCTACTCCAGCATCTCCAGTAATTGAAATTGTTCTACCCAGAATTGAGGAGCAAGAACAAAATCATGCGGTGTTAGACGAAGAACCATTCGAAAACCCGTTTGGAACGGACTCTGCTGAATCATCTTCCAGATTACATGAACCGTCTAACACGTATACGTTCAGTCCAAGGTACCCTTCAACATTACAGTGGACAAAAGACCATCCGATAGAACAGGTTATTGGTGAACCCTCAAGACCAATTCAGACGAGAAAACAACTAAACACCAATTGCGACATGTGCATCTATGTCTGCTCAGTCAGTCTCATAGAACCTAAGAACATTCGGGAAGCAATGGCAGATAATGCCTAGATTGAAGCGATGCAGGAAGAACTTCTTCAATTTCAAATCCATGACACCTGGGATTTAGTTCCAAGACCAATTGACAAACTATTTATTGATCTTAAGTGGTTATGGAAAAACAAAAAGGATGAAGAAATGACCGTGATTCGCAACAAAGCTCGTATGGTGGCAAAGGGATACAGACAGGAAGAAGGGATAGATTTTGAAGAGTCATTCGAGCCAGTAGCAAGGCTTGAGGCAGTCAGGATTTTCTTAGCTTATGCAGCTCACAAGAACATCACAGTTTATCAGATGGACATCAAGACAACTTTCTTGAATGGAACTCTGAAAGAAGAAGTGTACGTGAGTCAGCCAGACGGTTTCGTCGACAAAGATCATCCAGACTATGTCTACAAGTTGAAGAAAGCTATCTATGGTTTGAAACAAGCCCCAAGGGCGTGGTATGACGAGTTATCATCTTTCCTGTTGTCAAATAATTTCACCAAAGGAACAATTGATCTGACCTTGTTTACAAGAAAATACAAAAATGACATTTTGATTGTTCAGATTTACGTGGACGATATAATATTTGGGTCCACTAATCCGCAACATTCAAAACATTTTGAAAATCTCATGAAAAGAAAATTCGAAATGTCCATGATGGGTGAATTAAAATTCTTTTTAGGTTTACAAATTCATCAATCCCCACGTGGTATTTTTCTTAATCAGGCTAAATACACAATTGAGATTTTGAAAAAACATGGAATGGACAATTATGACTCTGTTGGTACTCCAATGGTCACTTCACCAAAAATAGGTGCTGACTTATATGGGAAACCCATGGATCCGAAGAAATATCGGAGCATGATTGGGTCTCTCATGTACCTAACTGCTAGTCGACCAGATATACATTTTTCTGTTTGTTTACTTGCACGGTTTCAGGCAAGGCCTACCGAACTTCACCTCCAAGAGGTTAAACGGATCTTTCGATACCTACGAAGAACCATTAACATGAGACCTTGGTATCCGAAGGATTCAGAGTTTACACTAATCGCATTTTCAGATGCAGACCATGCCGGTTGCCAAGTTACAGCAAAGAGTAGATCAGGCGGAGCACAATTTTTGGGAGAAAAGCTAGTAGGCTGGTCATCAAGGAAACAAGACTGCACTGCTTTATCAACAGCAGAAGCCGAGTATGTGTCTCTATCTGCGTATTGTGCCGAAGTTCTATGGATGAGGACACAACTAATAGATTATGGTTTCTCTTTCGATCGCATACCTTTGTATTGTGACTCGAAAAGTGCCATAGCCATCTCATGCAATCCAGTGCAACACTCGAAGACCAAGCATATTAGAGTCCGCTATCACTTCATAAAAGAACACGTCTAAGAGGGTACTGTTGAATTATTCTTCGTGAAGACTGAATACCAACTCGCTGATCTATTTACTAAAGCCCTCCCAAAAGAGCGGTTTGAAAACTTAGTTCGTCGAATTGGAATGCGAAGCCTAACTCCCGAAGAGTTAGAAAGTCTTCTCGAATCTTTGTGAATTGTCTCATGAAGCTTCGCATGTAAATATTTTTCAAAAAACAAAATATAAAAAAAGAAAATTTCAAAACGACATAAAAAATATAAAACATAAAAACCAAAAATACTCTTCTCACGACATGTCTCTCGTATAATCAATATTCTGTACGTATCTAGAAATGTCATTCAACAATGATACGGGCATGTACAGATGCTTGAGCGAGAGTTCATTTAAATTTTTTCCAAAACATGTCGTTTCTCAAAATTTTCTTCATTAAGGATTTCGTATATATCAGTACGAGACCCGTGCTTTATTGTGAAATCTTTTACTGTGGCCCGAGTACTCCAACTCGAAAAGATTTCAAATAAAGGCTACATTGATGACTTCTGATTATTTCTGATCAGGACTCGTAATGTTAATGGCAAAAAGCTAAAAAACGTGAGCACTTAATCAAAATTGTTTCAAAAAGATTTTTCAAAGTCTTTCTATAAATTTTGTGCTCACAATAACTCCCTCTAAGACCCTTAAATGCTTTTAAACAAGAACGTTTAATGATATGCTTTGTTTAAGGGGGAGTATAAAAAGAAAAATGTTCCGTTTTCATGCTAAAATCAGTCCGTCTCTCCTCAAAAAGTTTCATTTTAATCAACTGTTTTCAAAAATACCACTTCATGCTATTTTTGAGGGGGAGATTAAGTGTTTATTAGATATAAGGGGGAGAGGACGTGATTAAAATGTGATCAAAAAGAAGTTTTGTGGTTTGAATCTCAAAATGAGCTCCTAAAAAAGACTCAGAACAACCCTCGAATTGACGAAACTAAAAGTCCGTTATCGAAAAGACATGTCCTGGACGGGTAATAATTTCGAACTGGTTTTCCAGTAATGTAAACGTGTCTCGCAAAGGACTTGTCTGAGTAGAATGTACCAATTCGAGAGATGATCTTTGAATATGACCGGGACGGGTAATAATTTCAAGCTAGTCTAACTAGTGATGTAAGCGTGTCTCGCGAAGGTCATGTTCATTGAAAATCGATCATTTCAAATGTGCGAACGCTACCCAACATGTGCAATTTATTCCAAAATGCATGAGCACATGTGAAGGGGGAGTGTTTCAAAAATGTAAAACTCTCAATGTGTTATCTAAATGTGTTTACTCATAAACACTTTGAGAGATTTTCACAAGGTTTTAAGGCAAGTGATCGATAATCTAGGATAATCATGGAGTAATAAGGTGATTATGGCTAGGTTATGTCCAATGATCCGCCAGAACCGGAGGGATCTACCCAAGGACAATTCCAATAGATTAGAATTAGAAGTCCTTAGGTAAGATTGAAAAAAGGAGTAAATGAGAAAGTAGAAAGAAGGGGTTGAAGAATTAAAAAGAAAAGTTTAATGAAAGGGTGAAAAGAAATAGCCCTCCATGAAAACTTAGGTCTGAAACCGGGTCAATACATCTGCTATCGGTAGTCACTAAGGTGATACTGATATTGAAGACAAGACGTCATGGACCCAGTGACGCATTGCACCACCCCTCCTATCCACTCAGATATCTCTTAAAAGATATTTGTTTCATTTCTCACGGAGAACACTACATAATCTATCGACCTCTCACTCCGAGATGTGTTGATATTGAAAAAGGTGGCACTCTGCTCCATGCCTCCGATGACTAAAACCAAAATGCACATTATTGAGTCTAGAGACATGAGATTCATCAAAGATCTCTTAGGAACACTTCCAATGCAATACACTTTTGTTCATCTAAAAGGATACAAGTTTTATGAGTCTTAATGAGATCTAAAAGATCTTGCCTTACGTCATGATGGTTACTCGCTTCAAACGGTCTACAGTCTTGAAGTGATACTTCGGTATACTTCAGAGGCTCTCAACGGCCTTGGTTAAGATTAGAGAAAGTTTTCACAATATGCTGATAACGATCTTGAAATCTGAATCTATAAGTGCTGGATGATTTTTTGCTAACTGTCTTATGCAGGTACCGACGAAAGTCCATCTACCATCATCATCTACAACGACGACGTATCTGGACAGAAGAAGTAGATCAAGGCCAGAACGACCAATAGATGATTCTTTGAAGATCACAGTGCATGAAGGAACATTAAATGAAGACTATTATACATTGACACACAAAGTTCAAGACATTGAAGGCAAAAGACTAATCAAGGGAGCATCATTGAAATGACCATCCCTTAGGGGGAGATTGTTAGCAATTAATTTAGTTAATTGTGAAAGTGATGGTCATTTATTAAAAGAACATAAGTGTCAAATGTATTATTTAGTTTAAAGGGTGGGCTAATAGTATTAGATATGTTTAGTTTATAAGTGTATAAGTGTGATACAAATATTAGTCCACTCAAAGCCCAACAAAAGCCCACCCATTCTATGGTGTGTTGGCTGTGTCGCTATAATTAACCACACACACACTCTCATATCTTGTGTGCCTCATTATTCATTGTAAAAGAGAGTGTGTGTGTTCCCCATTTGTCTTTGTATTATTTCTTTCAAAAGTTATAATCATTCGACATAAGTTTTATGCCATACGATCCACATACTCTTCTTGTTCTATACATATTGTTGTGAGTGTCATCATCTAGTCTTGTCGTGTGTTTGTGTGATAAAGAAGAAAGGAAGTTCGGTCTTAACATTGGCATATTTTACTATAGCGAAAGAAGGGACCAAAATGACCCTTATTGACCCGTTACCCTTTACATTACGTATCTGTATAGTATTTCCAACAAACATTTGAGAGCTATTTAGTTCGATTTTGTTGGATATTTAAACGGGTTAAAGGTGATACAATATCTAGCTATAATTTTCCCTTTTGTGTGTTGTTATTTAGCAAGACCTAGACACATTTTGAATCAAGCATGTCATAAAAACAGATCAAGCACAAGAAAGAAAATATTAACTATCAAAACAATTATTCCAGTTTTAAGTTGACAAACGTGGTAAACTATGCTATTATATATAATATAAAGGATGAATTAAGCAACACATAAAATGAAGCAATGATGTACCATTTCCAATGCAATGACAATAGCACAGCAGGCATCAAGCGAGAAACATGGAGTAAAGGTATCTTGAGAATCAAACCCAAACTGCGAAATATCCTCAATGCACACAAGCATATGCCCTCCAAGAACAAACAACGATCAATCCAATGGACCGGCTAGCTGTTTATTGTATTTTCTTAAAAATAAGTATTTTGATAACATGTTACGATGAGTAGCGATGTAAATGAGGAACGCCCTACTGTGCGGTTTGGACTATTGAATTACTTAATGTGAAGAGTGATGAAAAATAGGGGTGCTCCGATAACAGAGACACAGATTAAAGTTTACTTCAGAGTATTAATTCTTGTAGAAATATCTCATTTTTCTTAAACGATTGATATTATGTGTTAAATGAGTGTAAACTGGGATATTAGATAGTAAATGGCTATTAAATGTGGAGTTAATCATTATGATGTGGAGTCTCCTTTATAACTAAACACTCTGATGGGTGTTTGGTTGTGTTCAAAATAAGTCATGTTATAGTAGTGTATGGGTGAATGAAAACACAACCAAGTACATGTACATATATGTTGAGACTTTGCATACAGAGAAACAAAGCATATATATGTGCTGGACAATGTGCATGTTATTACACTCATTAAAACTGAAATGGAAAATATTAAGCATCAACTATAAAAATGTTGATGATTATTCTTCTCAAGTATCAACTATTTATCATAATTCAGTGAGTTTCAATAACCAAGCACACTTACGAAACTATCCTTTTAAACTCCTATCAAACCCAAACGCCTTGGTGCATTTGCAAAGTCTAATTTGAATGATCACCATAAATTTCTACCCCACACCCCCCTTTTCTCCTATCATGTTCGTTATTTACACTTGATGACGATGATGCTTTATAAGGCTGAGACAAGGTCCAAAAGAAACGATTTAAAGCCAATATTCTTTAGTAAATCTACTGCCTCCTCAGCAGATGTATTCACTTGTCCATTAAGTCCTTTGTCAAAACCGTCTGGTCTCACAAACCTGCAGCAAGAATATACTATATTATATACACTATATAAATTTCCATATCATGTAACGTATGTGAATATGAATCCCAAAGTAGGAAGCACAAGTAAATATATACCTATTTTTACCCCAACATACTTGTACATGAATAATTATAAATTTTATACACAAATTAACATTTTTTTCATTGTTCAGTTCTAATAGTATGGTTCAGCAAACACATTTAATACTCTTGTAGTCTTGTGATTTATAATTAGGTGTGCCGATGAAGATTTAAGGATTTAATGGTGATTTCCAGGTTGTTGTATGCTGGGAATGGTTTGGTTGTGTATTGGCAGACGCCAAAAGGGTCGGCTGTAAGGTCTCCCCCACTCGCCTTCCATGTCAACTATCATTAAATAAGCAAATCCACATACATGCTCCAGTTCTAACCGTTGACACAGCCACATTTCAATTTTTTATTTTATCATTTTGTGCAATATGTTTGTGTGTGTCAACCATTATTTAGACGTCCAAACACCCCAATCTATTGTCATTATGCACTATTTAAACTCCAAGCCTAATTGTTCATGTAAGATGTTAGTTCGATGGCACAAGTTTCTTTTACTTGATGCAAAGAACCCCCTAAGTTTGCTGACCCATGTGTCTGTGTCATTACTACCAAAACATCTCGTTTTAATAGAATGATTGTGCCTGGCTGCCATTTATAAGCTTCTAACCCCATTAAGCATAAAAGATATACTGAGGATGTTATAACTTATACATGTCTTTCATAACCAGCTCAAGTGTTGGTGACCTCACTTTGAGGTGCTTAATGATTGTTCCAACATTTTCTCACCCTTATTTTCATTTATGCTACAGAATCAGCAAAGATGTACCATAGTATTGATCTCGGTGAACTTTGACACACACCCTCAGTTTAATCGAAACACACCATAGTGAGCATATACATAAGGGCGTCACCTACATATGCATAAAATAACAAATGAATTAAGTTATACTTGATAAGGGAGCATCAAACAGGTACGTTAACTAACTATATTGGGACCCTAATTCTTAACGGTAAATTGATATGAAATTCATAGTTAATACGTAAAATAAATAGTCAGTGTGTACATACCTTATCTTCACCATGAGCAGGGCTCGAGATACCTTCACCACGTAGACATTGTTCCATATAACGCAGCAGTAGCTAATTTCTGTCCACAATGATCAAACTGCACAGCTGATATTGATGCAAAAGCATATGGCGGAGGGACGTTTGCAAAAGGAAGAATTCCATATGTAGTGTAGATGCAGTTTTACCAAACTGTATGTAGAGGTCACCACATAGCTTATTAATTCCAACACAAACACAAAACCAACCGCAAGAACAGCAATCGCAGCCAATATTAAAAATGTCACAGAAGTCCCAACAGCTTTAGCTATGGAAATAAAGCTTTGAGCCACGTTCAAATTTGACACCCAATTAACCATAGCCGACATTCCACCACATATCCCTCTATACGATTCAGAATATATATTTTTTTTAAAAACGTTTATGCACCTTCATTAAATATGTAATGTTTTCTATTTTCATGGAAGTACGTTGACGTTGTTCCCTTTCACACTGATAGTAGTAACTAATTGCTAAATTAGATCATTGGTCTGAGGATTAGAGCCAGATTTCCCCCCAACAATGGGCAAAACCAAATGATGATTTTCATTTTATAATAGGCACGATGGTTTGTGGTCATACAGCAAGGATTATGATCACTATGGCAAAGACGATCCCAACTATCACCAAAAGCAAGCAAGTCTGCACAAAAAGAAGGCATGGACATTAACATCATAGGAACTCAAAAAAGAGTCCCGATAACTAGAGGTGGAAATTTCAACATATTCATATATGAAGATATCGATGTCGGTTATTCCTTATATCAAACAGGTCAAACTGCAAAATTAAATATAGTTGACTAAAATGGAAACATGTCAAACGGGTCGAACGTCTAACACTTTATGTGTAGTTTTTTTGCATAAAAACAACTTTATTCAAAATATTATATTCATTCATTATATTTGACACACTACATGTTTATAAGAATTCATTTCCATAGACAGAGTGTTTCAACCCATTTAACCATATTTTGACAACCCACCGGACCTGCATAAGTTGCTACCTGTATGTATAAAAACAGGATTGCAAATCATGAGCTGACTAAAAGTCAATGTAAGCAAACATAACACCCAGTTGTGCTCATACAATTTCCACATTAAGCAACGTAAGTCAAATAATTCAGCAACCCAGAACTTTCAAGTGTTTACCATGGAAGAGTTGGCTCTTTGAGTTTTTGATGCTTGCGCAAGGTGAGATCTTTCCTGTGCAGTTGCAGCATGAGAGTTCTCAATATTCGAGCAGATATCATCTGGGAAAAAAAAAAAAAAAAAAAAAAAAAAAGAAGCAGCTAAGGCATCTCGCATATGTAACACAACATGGAAACATGAACAGAAAAAAAATATCATGCTTACCAATCATAGCTCCTAGCTCATGAACCAAAACAGCAAGATCTTTGAATATCTTGTTTTCCTCACCTATTTGGTTATGAATTTCTTGTATTCCTTGATCTCTTTCCTCGATAATAGCATCATTAAATGCAATCTCATTGTCCAGCAGCAAAACCTCCTTTCTGCACACAGAAAAGTTCATATGCTGGTTAAAAGAATCTTCTCATATTTGGTTAACTACATGGTTAACTTATTTTGGAGTCAGCATATTAAAAATAGTCAAACTTACGTAACCCTCACCTTCTAGATTCCACAAGAAGAGCGCGCTGTTTGAGTTCCGATAACTGGAGGTGGAAATTTCAACATATTCATATATGAAGATATCGATATCGGTTATTCCTTATATCAAACAGGTCAAACTGCAAAATTAAATATAGTTGACTAAAATGGAAACATGTCAAACGGGTCGAACGTCTAACACTCTATGTGTAGTTTTTTTTGCATAAAAACAACTTTATTCAAAATATTATATTCATTCATTATATTTGACACCCTACATGTTTATAAGAATTCATTTCCATAGACAGAGTGTTTCAACCCATTTAACCATATTTTGACCTATTTGACAACCCACCGGACCTGCATAAGTTGCTACCACTAGAACAAAAAGTGGAATTGGTTACACCAAATATGTGTGACGATATACATATAGTCACACATGGTTTTTTTCGTGTGTGTGACTAAAGGTGGTGTGACCATAGGGTACCTACGGTCACATGTTTTGGTTCTTTTTAGTCTCACTTACAAAAGAGTAACCAAAACGTTAAAATGTGTGACTAAATAGGTACAATTTTAGTTGGATTAATCAGCTTTGTGTGACCAAAAACTCTTATAGTCACACGAAGCATTTTCTTTTTGTATATTTAGTCACATACAATTAACCATAAAGTGGCCAAAAGTGTTAATAAGTGTGACCATATGGTGTTGAAAGTGAAGAAATGTATGGTTTGTGTGACTATAGATCATCCAATTGCCACATAAATTTCATTTTTGTGTGGCCTTTTGTACCATTTAGTCACACAAATCATGTTTCTTTTGGGTATTTAGTCACATACAATTAATCATAAAGTGGCCAAAAATGTGAATAAGTGTGACCATATGTTCTTTAAAGTTAAGAAATGTGTGGTTTGTGTTGACTATTGATCATCCAATGGCCACATGAATTGTATGTTTGTGTGGCCTTTTGTTACATTTAGTCACACAAAGCATTTTTCTTTTGGGTATTTAGTCACATATAATAAATCATAAAGTGGCCAAAAGTATGAATAAGTGTGACCATATGGTGTTTAAAGTGAAGAAATGTGTGTTTTGTGTGACTATTGATCATCCAATGGCCACATGAATTTTATTTTTGTGTGCCTTTTGTTACATTTAGTCACACAAAGCATTTTTCTTTTGGGTATTTAGTCACATACAATAAATCATAAAGTGGCCAAAAGTGTGAATAAGTGTGACCATATGGTGTTTAAAGTGAAGAAATGTGTGTTTTGTGTGACTATTGATCATCCAATGGCCACATGAATTTTATTTTTGTGTGGCCTTTTGTTACATTTAGTCACACAAAGCATTTTTCTTTTGGGTATTTAGTCACATACAATAAATCATAAAGTGGCCAAAAGTGTGAATAAGTGTGACCATATGGTGTTTAAAGTGAAGAAATGTGTGTTTTGTGTGACTATTGATCATCCAATGGCCACATGAATTTTATTTTTCTGTGGCCATTTGTTACATTTAGTCACACAAAGCATTTTTCTTTTGGGTATTTAGTCACATACAATAAATCATAAAGTGGCCAAAAGTGTGAATAAGTGTGACCATATGGTGTTTAAAGTGAAGAAATTTGTGGTTTGTGTGACTATTGCTCATCCAATGGCCACATGAATTTTATTTTTGTGTGGCCTTTTGTTACATTTAGTCACACAAAGCATTTTTCTTTTGGGTATTTAGTCACATACAATAAATCATAAAGTGGCCAAAAGTGTGAATAAGTGTGACCATATGGTGTTTTAAAGTGAAGAAATGTGTGTTTTGTGTGACTATTGATCATCCAATGGCCACATGAATTTTATTTTTGTGTGGCCTTTTGTTACATTTAGTCACACAAAGCATTTTTCTTTTGGGTATTTAGTCACATACAATAAATCATAAAGTGGCCAAAAGTGTGAATAAGTGTGACCATATGGTGTTTAAAGTGAAGAAATGTGTGTTTTGTGTGACTATTGATCATCCAATGGTCACATGAATTTTATTTTTGTGTGGCCTTTTGTTACATTTAGTCACACAAAGCGTTTTTCTTTTGGGTATTTAGTCACATACAATAAATCATAAAGTGGCCAAAAGTGTGAATAAGTGTGACCATATGGTGTTTAAAGTGAAGAAATTTGTGGTTTGTGTGACTATTGAACTCACTACAACAAAATGAGGCTAATGCAACATTTTATAAGCAACACTTTACAAAATTGTTGCATTTTAAAAGACATTAAACTTTAAGCAACACTTGTAAAATAAGTGTTGCATTTGTAAATGTAATGCAACATTTTTGTCAAAAGTGTTGCAATCAATTTTGTGTACACAACTAATAAGTTTTCCCAAATTTTAGTCTTCCCCCTATTTTCATTATATCCCGCCACAAATTTCCCACAAAATCAAAATCCAATTTTTTTAGAACCCTCCATCTTTTTTTTTCCCTCCCACCTTTTACTAATTCAGTGACACCATCACCCTCCAACTGCCTTTGAACCCTAACCCCATCTCCACATCTGCTGCAGTTCCACGCCCCATCTCATCTCGTCTTCTTCCTGGAGAACACACACATCTGTTAGCACCCTTCTTATCCGAAAACACCAGGTACTTTTATAAGTATTGATTTTGAATTTTGATATAATTTTAGTTTCTTTAAAGCGATTGTAATCATGCGAAGCTTATGACTTTGTGATCAGGAACTGTTTCGCCCTTTCTTTTTATTTTGTAATGTTATACTTTTATGTGCAGCCAAAGTGTTTGATAAAATGTCTGAATGAAATTCATCCGTTTAAGTTACAATTTTTTCATCACAAACTATTCACATTTTTCAGTTCCCTACAGTACCATGATAACAAAATCTGATTAGTCGATATATTAGTTGACAAAATGTTCATAAGCAGACTTAGTTTATATAGCTAACTAGCAAGATAAAAATGAGACTTGGACATGAATTTATCGTGGTTCGAGTCATGATAGTGGTCATTTCGTTTAAAGTCATTTTATTATCAAGGATTAGCATTTTGTAACCATCAACTTTCCTAGGGTCTAATGGTCTAGTCCATGATCCAACTTATGGGGACATGATATGTACTGTATCTATGCAAAAAAAATCCGTAAAGTTTGTGGATACATGATCCCTTATGCAATATTTTTTAAACTCATTGGTACGTACCCTTTCCAATGGTGATGTTAAGGTACTTCATTTATGCTCAGTTTTATCCTGTCATATTACTCAAATGCCACTTGTATTGCATATGAGATTGCTACCATTTAATGCAGTTCACTCGTTTGTTTAGAATAAAGAGCTGGTTCTTTCTTTTCGTATGTGATTGTAAGGGATTTTAAGAGATGAAATCATTTTTTTCTCAGGTACAATGAGGCAATAGATCTACTCAAATGCCTTTTGCTTTATTTTACTTGTGATAGAAGAAGATGGTATTGGACATTGAGACTGTCCATTGATTTGAACATATGGGCCGTGTCAATGAGAGCTTATCTGTTGCTGAAACTGGATTAGATGATCAATGGGTCCGTGCTGGTTCAAGAATATCACCGCAAAGACGGGTACTTCGTTTGGGAAAATCGCCAAGACGGTGGAAAGTTCCCAGCTTTTCAGAGTCTGTCAAAAGGAAGATCCCTGAGGTTGTTACTTGTTGCTTTATACTTCTCGTTATAAATGGTGTTCTGTGTTTTATATTTTTTTACTTAATAAGTGTCTTTTCTGCAACTATGACGTAGGTTAATTGTTTTATATTTTTTTTACTGAATAGTCATGCTATCCCTTCCCATGTATTATCATTGATCTGAATAGCAGCCATCCTGCTCATTTTCATCCATATTTCCTGAGCAAAATCACACTTGAAGAATAAGATATCATGTGAAATTGTTTTTTGTAAATTAATGTCTATAAGAAACTGAATATACCATCGGTGGCGATAGATTTGAGAATATAGTATTTCGTATCTGGACTAAATACTAGATTATGTGCAGGTGTTCATGTAATTTGAGGCTTTGTTCTTTATTTATATCTACTATCTAGTATTGCCCCGGAGAAAGCATGACTATTCGTATCAAGCTTTTAAGACCATTGAACCATAGTATTCTGAGTAATGTAATCATTGTTTCTGTATCATCTTATTTGAGATCAAAATAATTGCACTTTCTTATGTTATAAACCTGTGTCCTCTTATTGGTGACACAAGTGCACTTGTTTGTCACACATGATAATTACTGAATCATGCATGTTCGTCCCCAACAAGTGACAGTAATGGATCATCCGGATTTTCAGGTTTATTTCTTTTCTCAAAAAAGTTTCATGACACTTCGTTTATTCATTGTCTATGAAAAATATCTAATTTTATGTTCCATCTCCAGGATGGTTTTGGGAAAGTATGGGATAGTAACATGCTATCGAAGATTGTGGAAAAGGAAGTTCATGATCATGCAATCGACATGGTAACCTCTGATTTCAGTATCAGTACATATGCGGATATGCCATATTGCCATCTTTGAAAACATATACATCTTCAATAAATATATGAGAAATTCCTTTGTTTCGTGTTACTGTCCTAACTTACAAGTCTGTCGAAGATCTCCTGTAAATTCAGTTTTTTCTATATTGTTGCAGATTATTACGTTCGATAAGTATGGTGTGTCAGGTCACCGTAATCACCGTGATGTACACCATGTACTTTCTTTTCTGGCATCTATAATAGTAGTTATGCAGTTTTCAACCTACTATATTTTGTATATCTGAACTATCAACATCGTACTATTTTATATTATCATGCTTCAAGAAACTATCGTATGCGGTGAGTGTGCATTATCAATAATGAGATTAGAAGGTGAAAATAATTAACCTCTTTCTGTCTTATCAGAAGGTTCATGCTTGATACTTCAGAGCGAGAAATTGAAGCCCGGGAGCTGGTATATTCTCTTCACATTTACTTTGTCCATTTTGAAATTCTTCTTTAAACTATTAATGCGCTAAACTTGATTACCAAAGTAATAATCTAAAATAAAACGATTTGATTGTTCGTCCCATCCCCTTTTACAGTAATAATTTGAAATTCTTCCCTGTTAACCCATCCCCTTTTAGCTAATCCAGTTTTCAACATGTTTTGAGTTGAAATACAACCCACATCGTCTCATTCATATGTAGATGGGTTGAAATTGCTTTAAAGATACCGTTTGTTTCATATGCATTAAGCATTTGGATCACGACACCCTTGGATTTGCTGGCATGTCTTCACAACAACAACAACAACAACAAACCCAATCCCGCCGGGGCAGGGTTGGCATGTCTTCATGTAAGCAAAATAATATAACTTCATTAATCTAATTTTCAATACTTCCTTTCTTATTTGGCCGATTGAAGTATTGCTTTCACCCTTGTAGAGATAAATTTCTGGGGTTTGGCATTATTATTATGGTCACAGAATAATATCTTATGTTTGACTGCTCAGTAGTCAACATGTTATCTGTGTGCTTTCTCAGGTCAGTACTAACATAATCCGCAAGTACAGCGGGCTGGTTGATATTTGGCTGTCCTTATGGAGTGACCAGAGTTCTCTGAATGGACAAATGCAATGCTTGCTAAATGAACATCCTCTTAGAAGCTATGTTGCAATGTCGCAGCACCTGAGCCAATGGGTATGGTATGTAATCAGCTCATTTTCCACCTTTACTATGGCAAAGCTACATAGTTAGGATTTTAGAGAATGCTACTTCTGTTTCTTTGCTTCTTGCTAGAATTTACATGCTTCTTGCATTCAAGTTGGGTTATATACATTCTGTACTTTACGAAAAACACTGACCTTTGAGGTTGAAAGGTTAAAGAATGCAAAGTTGTTAGTTGTATTACATGTTGAATACCCAAAGATTTCTATATGCTTGGATAGTTTTAGCCCGAAGTTAAATATTGTCACCTGAAATCGCCAGAGATAAGGGTATATGGCGGTTCTTGCAAGAGATCCCCAAAACCGAGGTGCAAATAAATGTTGACGCATAATTAAAGCAAACACGCAATATGTAGGCACATTCTTTTTCAAAAATAGTTCATTATAGTATAAGAAAATGTTAATTGTCTCAAAAGTGTATCTTACTTGACATTTTTTGTTTTGCAGGTTAGCAGATGAAAATGGTTCATGGCGGTTCTTGCAAGAGATCCCCAAAATCGAGGTTCGTTGATGTGACATAGAATATCATAATTCTGTAAAAACGTTAATGAAATTCTGATTATGTGGTTAATGCGGAAGTCACTCAAAATGCATATTCAAAGCATAACATTTTGCAGATTGCTATTTCACAGTAAACTTGATAAATCCACCTACAGTTACTTGCGGTTTATTCCAGAAAGTTGTCACATTAGGATGGCCTGAGCAAGTAGCTAATAAAGGCCACCCAGTCTGAAAATTTTCTACATGATATTTACAGGTATGTACAGTGTGTTATGATATTGGCAACACTTTTATCTTGTGTTTTACATTTGATAGTGGCAGTGTTATTCTTGTTACATTCTGCATATATATTTGTATCCTTCGACGTATTTGGCAATAAAGTATCGTGTTTGCGCAATAAGGTATGTCATTATCCTTGACAAATCCACCTACATGTGTATTTTTAAAAGTAATACTTTTGTGTAACATTCTTGTGCGTAATTTATTGTTTAGGCTTTAGTTAAAGTTAGCTAACAGCATCTGATTAAATTAATATTACTTACTTGACTTTATAGCTTAATTATGGGGAAAGCATCCATGTTGCAGGCAATACATAAGATAGTTGCAGCAGGGGAGCTTACGGGTCATGACAGAAGATTTGCAAAGAAGATATGTCAAAGATTCCTAAGATCGTAAAGAGATGAATTTTCTATTTACTTGACAATGTATGTTATTATACATTGGATAAATTTATTAATGTGCGTGATGATATTATTTATTGTATTTTATTATTTCTATGATTTAAATGAAAATATGTATTAATGTATAAGAAATTATTTCATCGAACATTGTTTTTTTTTTTTTTTTTGGGTGCAAAAGGTGATAATATATTAATAGATCAAACTTTCATCGAACATTGTGTTGCATGAAACAAATGTGTTACATATTTACTAAAAAAGTGTTGCACATGTATATGGTTAAAAACAACGAAAATGTCGCACTTAATACATTAAAGTGTTGCAAACTTAGTGATGGCAAATGAAAAAGTGATGCAATTCAATGCAAAAAGTGTTGTGTTTTGAATCTAAAAGTATTGCACTTTGTGTTAAAAATGTTGCATCTGGGTATATAAGTGTTGCACTGGAGTGTAAGAAGTGTTGCGTTTGTGTTTAAAAGTGTTGCAAATCAAAGTATTACAATTGCTAATTATAGGCAACACTTTCAAAAAGAGTTGCATAATCAAATATGAGTGTTGCATATACCTAAGGCGACGTTACATAAAGGAGCACTTGATAAAGTGTCACATTAGGCATAATGCAACATTTATAAGACATAATACAACTCTTTGGGAGTGTTGCCTTAACTTCATTTTGTTGTAGTGTGATCATCCAATGGCCACATGAATTGTATGTTTGTGTGGCCTTTTGTACCATTTAGTCACACATATCATGTTTCTTTTGGGTATTTAGTCACATACAATTAAGCATAAAGTGGCCAAAAGTGTGAATAAGTGTGACCATATGGTGTTTAAAGTGAAGAAATTTGTGGTTTGTGTGACTATTGATCATCCAATGGCCACATGAATTGTATGTTTGTGTGGCCTTTTGTACCATTTAGTCACACATATCATGTTTCTTTTGGGTATTTAGTCACATACAATTAAGCATAAAGTGGCCAAAAGTGTGAATAAGTGTGACCATATGGTGTTTAAAGTGAAGAAATTTGTGGTTTGTGTGACTATTGATCATCCAATGGCCACATGAATTGTATGTTTGTGTGGCCTTTTGTAACATTTAGTCACACAACGAATTAATTAAACAGTGACCAACAGTGTTAATAATAGTGACTATATGCATCTTTTAGTCACATTTAAGAAATCAATATATATATATATATATATATATATATATATATATATATATATATATATATATATATAAAATTCAGATAAATTCAAATACAATAAAATTGGCGTAAAATTGGAATGTATATAAAATTGTAATGCCGTAATACCAACAGTGTTTTGATATATCAAAACAAATTCAAATACAATAAAATTGGAATGTATATAAAATTGTAATGCCGTAAATAATAAAATTCTCAATAATTTAACGACTTCTGAGTCTTGATCTTCTGAGCAGCTTCAGTTTTCATGGCTTCAATAGAGACGTAGTTGCGCTTCCCTGTTAATTTAGGTGGAACTTTGTTATGCTCACTAATCATTTGTATGGTACTTGGTGGTGTTGCCTGTAGGAAACAAAAAGCCGGGTGTATCAAATACTGAATTAAATATGAGAAATTATATATATATGTAGGTTGATAAAACACATGCATGTATGTACCTGATCTTCCAAAATCACTTGCTCCTTTGGCCATGCATAAAAACCACCTACTGCCTGCATAACTGTTTTGAAACCGTTACCTCCTACATCCGGTATGCAAGCTGCATCCTGTAATGATTTATCAATAGACACTTTGTAGCAATCCTTGGGGAGTGGTTTGTTTTGAAGCATTTGTTTTCCATCACTCTTGTATACGCGGCCCAAAGCAATAATAGTTGTTCTCTTTGAGTGCCACAGTTTGCACTTAATTACCTAAAAAAATGATTTGTTGCATGTATGTATCAGAAATTAGTTAAACAAAATAATATATGAACATGTTTAAATACATACTTGTGGTAGTACTAGTAATGAAGACTCATCTTTTTGTGATTGGGAAGCTTGACGTGCATCCTTTCGTTTTCCTCTAGTCGTTTTCTTAGATGCGACAGATTTAACAGTTACCTATACATATAAAACACAGTAAATAAGACATGCATGTAGATTTCAAAAATCACATGTGGAAGTTTTATTACTTACACTTGTTTCCTTTTCCTTTTCCAAAGTTGATAGTCCGTTAGACTTCTGAATGCTTGCAACTTTCTCACATCCAGAAACACGTGTTCCGGCATCCGCATCAGCACTGCTGTTTATATGATTAATGGTCACCGGAGACACGTGCAATATAATGTGTTTAAGAAGACTGCAACAGTTTTTAAAAGGGTCAATAAAAGATGGAATGTTACTTCTGGTGGTGTCAATGGACTTGGCGTCAATGGAGTTGACGTCAATGGAGTTGTTGCCAATGGAGTTGTTGCCAATGGAGTTGACGTCAATGGAGTTGATGCCAATGGAGTTGACGTTGAGTTCGACTGCCCCTTTTGTGCAGCCAATTGCTTCATCAAATCCTGGATTACCGCATCTTTTTCTTAAAGTTGGCATCTCTCATTCTCAAGTTCACTTTGAAGTAACACCACTCTTTCATCAGATGGTTGTTTGTTTCGAGGCAGATCAAAATACCTCCTGTAGGTTACTCCACCTCCCACTCCTCTCGCATATCCTCCCTTTTCCTTACCTAATACAACTGTCATGGCATCACTGCCATGATCAACCTTCAAGGTTCCTTGTTTGATCTTGTCCTCCGTTTCTTTCTGCACACACAATATGGGAAATAGGTTATTATATGTTGATCCCACTTTAATATAAGCAAGAAGACTTTTTAGCCCCACTATGAACATTATAATAAAATATGCAGTAAAACTTACAATTTTTTCTCCCACGGCTCTAGTATCATCATCGTAAAAATCTCCGTCTTTGTTCTTCCTTCCTGTCAACCACAGCGTGGTACGCGGTGGTTCTTCATCTGGTTCAATTTCTTTACGATCGATCTTATAAACATCAAATGCATACACACGTAAGATAAACCAATATAAACGCAAGTATGATGCTATTAAGTGCAAATGTTTCAAGTTACCATTTGATCTCTCACATGGGCGTATCCACCTCGTCCCATTCTATGCTGATAAAGAGACTTGGAACGCGCCACTTTTGTTGCAGCTGATTTCACCTTGCAACACAAAATCATAAGGCGTTTAGATGTAGTAATGCTGATATACTATAGAACTACGGAGTAATATATATGGAAACAGCAAATGCTTGAACTTGAATAAAAATTTACTAATTAACACCTTGTATTCATCGCTTTGTGTATAATTTACAAAATTGACCCAATCATCGGCTTTTACAATTGCATCATAGTTAGTCGGGACTTCATTTAGCTTAGAAGGTGTTTCTAGGTTGGGCAATATGTAGTTTTGTGTCAATTTCCTTCTGAAATTGCGTAGAAGTTGACCAAGACGATTCATTAACATCCTTCTGGCTGTCAAGTCAACATCAAAAAATCGCTGCAAAGATTAACACAATGTTCCTAATTAGTTGCACATAATGTAAATGCTACGTATATATTTCATGCTATATTACTGGGTTAAAAAATAGTATAGGTTTACCGTGATTTCGTCCCACATTTTGTCTCTTGCTTCTGAATCAACCTTCTTCCAGGATAGAATCCTGACACCTACATGCTCACGAACCAAGTCTCCCAAATAACTAGAAAACAATGCTCGGTGTTTTCCTGATATCCTATTCATAGCATCGAAGGTTACACTGAGCTTCTCTCCACCTGCTTTTCCATATTCCCTTCGAAACTTTGCTAACCTGGTTATGCCCCTCTTTTTGACATAACCATTTGATTGGTTGTTATCACCTTCACCATCATCAGAAAACTGCTCCGATTCATATCCCAAAGTGTGGTCCGGATTTTCATTATCAGAAAAATCAATATTATCATGATCAATCTCTTGGATTTCCATGATTCGTCTGAAGCAATGTGTAAAAGAAAAATAGTAAACTAAATTGGTGAATAATGGTTTAAAAAGTTATTGTTTTAATGTTTTGAATGAAGGCTGATTTTTTGGAGAAAAAATAGGGCATATGATGGGGCAGTTTTTCATTTAAGGAAATCACAATCTCCAGAGTTAATTTTAAATTTTTTTTTTGAGAATTTAAACATTTCACAAAAAAATTTGGCTCCAAAATTTTTAATTAAGAATTTTAACATTTCATTAAAATTTTGGCTCCAAAACACCCATATAACTTTTCATGACAGAAATTGTGCTTACACACAGTCCCAAACACCCATATAACTTCAAACCCGCTGTCCCAAACACACATATAACTGCATAAACACAAAAATCACCACATGGCGCATACAAATGAACAAACACGAGCTAATAGCAACAATCAATGAGCCTAAACAACTTTCAACAAGAATCAAACAATATGAGTAGTGATCACTTAGCTTAATCAGCTGTGATGCTATGGGGGCAAGAAAAAGGTCAAAATAAGTTTAGTAAATAAGCTATACAGTCCACAACAAGCTTGGATCAAACAAGACAGCCAAAGACGCTTTCTAAAATACCAAATTACAAACTATGAGCTCAAGGTATGATCAAAATATGGGCTTATGAATCTAGGGTGAAAAAACCACTTGTTATGGGTTGCACACCAAACTTCTGGCAAATGAAAATTCATCAAATATCAGCTGTTTGGACAAGTTATGGGTTGCACAGGACATTCAAATGCCCCAACAGGCCACTTTGAGATTGATTCTAAGCAAGCACAGACAAAAACAGAGCAACACATACCAATTGAACACCTCAATTCACTTTCTTTACTATAACCAAATTCATATAATGAATTTCTTAGCTAACTACCGTAGTTGCATAGGAATATATACAAGACAAGAATTAAAAACACAACATAGACAAGAACCTTAACCATAATTTTCATTAATTATAATAATTCCATACATTGTTGATTAAACGATACTACATTGTTCATCACTACTTCAGTCTCCCCACTAAAATCGATGAGGTCGTCAATCACACGCCTTGCAAGTTGGTTGGGACCGTTTGGTGCTGCCATTGATAAAGATATTTGGTGTTATAGGATAATGATCGGATTTTTGATAAAACTTGTTGAAGAAGAGTGATATGGAAGGAGAATGGGGAAGAGTGATTTATATAGGGGACGTTTGTGGTGGAGATTAGAGGTGTGAACAGGGACGTTTGGTTTTCAGACGGCGGTTATTTGATTGAGGAGAGACGTTAGTTACTAGTTAGAGTATAAAGATGATGATGAAACACTATGGAAACCGTGTGTAAAAGTATAAGAAATGGCAAACTAAGTCCTCCTTCTTTCAAAGTATATATCACTATAGATTAGGGTTCTTGATCGGTTCGGTTATCGGGTTGGTCGATTAGTTCGGTTTTATTAAATGTGTTTTCTTTTTAATTCGGGTCGTTAAACACATTAACGTGTAAAGACATTTGAAAACGGACGTAAACGGGCAAAAACGGACAAAAACGGAATAAACGGGAAGAAAACGTGTAAGCAAGTAAGAAAAGGTATGAAACGTTAGATAATGTACGATAATGTATAAAACAGACAAAACGGTATGAAAAATGAGGAAAACATATAAAACATGTAGAAACGGTCTAAAACATGATTAAACGGGCGAGAACGTGTAAACACGGACTAAAACGTATAAAAACCGACTAAGAATTATAAGACGTAGGAAAACTGAGGAAAAAGTATGAAAAAAATGAAAATGACAAAAACCTACGAAAACGGATAAAAACGTGTAGAGACGGAGTAATCCATGACAAAACGGGGGATAACGTGTAAACATGGACGAAAACGTGTACACACGGACGCAAACATATCATATAACCTAAAGATACCTTAACGACAGTATGACACAGTCTTCATCATAGTACATATGACTTTACTGATTTTATGGCCTCCTCAAATGTCAAAATTAACGTGCCCACCTTTAATAACTTTAACACACTTCATATAACCTTCACAATATAACTACACACATACCAAGTCTATGCAACCCATGGATGACCAGCGATAATGGCTAATTCACATGGTGGGTCATGGGTAGTAGGTTATAACTGGTCACATTCATTAATGGGTATTTGACATCATATGGGCATTGGGTTATAGTTGTTTAGGGTGTCATTTCAATGAATAGTACGTATGTATAATATTATGTTATCAAAAACCCGACCAAATGGTCAAGATGCTCTCTCCCTGAGATATTCCCGGGTCGTTTTAACTGAGCTAATGTAAAATATTGATCATGTTCGTTAAGTTAATAAATAAACGAACATAAACGAACTTTTACCAAACAAATCATGAAATGTTCAATGAACGTTCTGTTGATACAAAAGTTGGGCGTTCCTTAATTCCGTACCAATCAGATCTTAATGCTTGAGACCTGCGCACTTAGAAAACAAAAAGACACCGTTAGGCTTATCGTGGGATTGTCTCCCACGATTATCCTCCGGCGTGAGAGTAAGTAATCGGTTTTTAGGGTTTAGTTGAAGAGTTAGGGTTTTGTAAGTCGTACCTTTAATGAGAGTCGAGAGACTCTTTATATACACATGAAACCCTAGTTGGTTTCGTGCTCCTCACTCCTCAGCGTATCCCGCATAGGTCGGTTTTGATACGTATCCCATAAATAAGAGATATCCTATCAAGACCATAAATAATTCCGGGTTTGGGCCAACGTAAGCCCAAACCGTTATCGTAATAGCCCATTCGTGCTGGGCTTGAGCCCATTCGTGATGGACTGGAGTCCATTCGTGTTGGACTTGAGTATGGGTCGGGTTCGTGGACCGAATGCAGACTATACGTCATCACGTTCAGTTCGTTTACAGTCCTAGCTACTCACAGGATTCTAATAGGCTGGGAAATAGTAATTTGTAATTTAAAGCCTAGAAATGCAAAATAACTTTTCTTAAGTCCTAAATGACTAAAAATAATTTTAGGAAAAATAATTTTATTTTTTTGACTTTTATTTTATTTTTTAATAATTAAAAACTAATTTTAAGTAATTAAATGATAAAAAATAGTAAACTGATTAAGAATACACAAGAAAAATGTGCAATAACTACTTAAAGTATTTAAGTTTGAAGCAAAAATAAAAGTGACAAACCAACTTATTTAAATAAGCTATAATAAGCTTAAAAGGAGAAATAAGCTAACAGCCTAAAAAGTTTGTTTATATACAAAACAATGTAAGATATTTAATGAAGAAGTCCCAAGGGCAAGTGGTAAGGGTGTGGTGTGTTGAGGCGTTCAAAAGGTTGAGGCTGGTGAGGTCTCAAGTTCGAGCCTATGGTTCCCCTTGATTTCCCAGCTTCCCTTTTTATGTTTTTTATGAAAAACTTTTTGATAAGATATTTTTAAACTTTCCCTCCAATATGTTCTTCAAATATATTTGTCAATTCCCTCCAATATGACTTAAGAGCTTTTTGGAGCTTTTTTGGGCAATGCACTTTGTCGGTAGTAGATTACTAGTGTATAACGGTATTATGAACTGTCCTGCATGTAAACGTAACTTTATTATTTATTTAGACAATTTTCTAATGAAATATGCATATGTCCTTTTACGTCATTTTACATATATATAAATACAGCTACAGCTATGTTACCAAACGTTTTTATTTAAAAGACAGCTACTGCTCACGGCTACTGCTCACAGCCACTGCTCACAGCTACAGCTCACTGCTACTGCTACTTTTACCAAACACAGCCTTAGTAATTAAGTTAACGAACATGAACAATATTTTTATGTTTGCGAACGTCCGATTTTCATTTAAATAATATAAATTTTTTTTATTTATTATTTTTTTTAAAAAAAAATTTAAAAGAAATTTCATTTACTACCACTTTGAACCAAAAAAATTATGCGTGCATCTCCCATTTATATCTCACGTAAACTTTAATTCCGGCCATTTGGTTTCACAACAAAATTAAAACACCACCTAACACACACAGGCAACCAAAACGTCATCTCCAACTTGTCTGCACTACAACAGGTTAGGGTTTCATCTTTTTGATCAACATCAAAGTAAACTTTTTTATTTCCCTTTTTTATGAACTTGTTTGAAGTGATGTATGCCGAACTTGTTCATAATGTGTCGATCGCTTTACCTTATATATGTATTGCTCTGATTAACTAATGTGTTCATGTTACTGTAGTTTAAACTCATTTGTGTGAAATGGTTATAAACATTATTTTAATTAGTCATAAGAAGTTGCATGTAGGTTTCCCTCTCAAACACAGTTGATAGCCTAGAAATTAGAATCTACGAATATGATACTTGCAATGTCAAGTCTAGTAACTTTGTTGATTAGTAATGAGATACCTTATTAGGGATTGTTGATTATTTAGGGGAAAATGTTATATATTGAATGGATTGAAGTTGTGGTATAAAATTGGTTTCGGTCGGGTTCAGTTTGTATTAGCCTGTAGGAATGAGTTGGTTTCGGTCGGGTTCGGTTTGTATATATAGAATTACTTTAAAGGGAGAATGTTAAAGTATTTGTGTGTTGATCCATTTGGGTTCCATTAGCAAATTTTCATTAGCAAGTAAGGATGCAAATTTATAGGTTGCCAATTAACAAAAAATTAGACCCCCGCATACTTTTTCGTTTATGATACATAAAGATTTTATGTGTGTTTGAATTTTATAGTATAAACAATGTATTACCTTAACATGTGCCCTGTTTTTGTGTAGAAATATGGCCGTTGAATTTGTGATAAGTTTAAACCAAAACACGTTTCCGGAGTCTCAGGTAATCTCACACATACGCCTTAATTACATTTGATACCATAAATGTTTGTATTATGAATGTCAAATAAATTATTGAAATGCTTTCAGGAACTACCACATGTCTACGCCGAATCATGTTACCATGGAAGGCGGGAGATTTACATCACAAGCGCTCAGCGGGTTCGTTTCAGAGTACAAATAGAGACTGAAACTAACCACCCCATTGTGCTGACAGGAGAGAGATGGAGAACGTTTGCTTTGGAAAACCTGAGTCGGGCTGTTAGGATGTTGCATTTCGTTGAGGAAGGTGATGACTGCTTCTTTGTTACCGGATACACTCAAGACGGAGCTGAATTTGGTGGCTACCACATGAATGCCGGTCGGGTTTCAAGGTTCCAGTCTCGTGTTTTTTCCTTCTATGATCAGATCCAGGTATTATAGTTTCATAATTTACTAATCTTATGTCAAACATGTGATTTCATAAGTCAATGAATATTAAATTTTAATGTACTTATAAGGTTACTCTTAAAATTTATTTGCAGACACTGCCAGCTGCATTCCTTGGTGGCTTAGGTAATGCACAGCAGATTAGAATCAAAGTAGACGGGGAAAACTTTGATGTTGGTTTGAATGCTGTTGAAGCGGGAGGAGCCAACGGGCAGCTGCTGTATGAGTTGGACCCCGATGATTGGAACAAGCTTGAAGAATCTGTTGGTTTAAAAGCTGGAATGATTATCATCTTCACAAGGAAGCGCGCAACAAAGTTTTTGCTTACCGGCTTCAGTCGTGAAGGTAGTCTAACTAAAGACGCGCATTTCCTTGGTGCCACCAGCTTGCTACCTGATCAGCCCGGTTTGTTATTGACCGAAAAAGGTTAAAATTTACGAAATACTTTCATACTACACGTTATATCTGTCAGTGATTTATTTATATTATAATTAAAATTCTTTATAGATGACAATCGCTTGAAGCATATTTGCCAATGGCCTTCACATCAAGACCACTTTGGTGAAGGTCATGCATTCTATAAGAGATTGTCAACAATTCGAGTGAATCAAGAACTTGTACGTATCTCAGCATTCATAGATATTCTTTACTTTTGTTTAATTAGTTGGAACAAACTAAAAACTTACTAGTAATTTGAACTGCAGGATATCCCGGCAGATTTCCTGTTGCATCATCCTATCCACCCATACCGGAAGGTCCTCATGAGACATCGTGGTGTTGAATGTTTCATGAGTATGACGATGAAGCCCCACAAAGCTGATCCTGAGATGGCCGGTGGTGTGACTGTCTATGGGATGTGGAGGAAGTTTGCCGCTGCTTGCTCTTTCGCAACAAACAAGCTCATCAGGTTCAAGTTCATGTATTTCAACGTTGATGTCAGTGGTGGTGATCATTTGCAAGACTCTGTGTATCCCGTGTTTCATCTGTGCTAACTTCATTGGATGTGTCCAGCTTCGAACAATTTCTGCTTCATTTGAACTCAAACAATATATATTATATTTTTTGTTAGTAAATACCCCCTTAAGTATATAATTTTTTGGCAGTGATGTGTGTTGTCAACATGCATTCATTGGGGGTATTTTACTTATGATATATTACTAAATTTGAACAATATTAGTACTGTTATACGTTAGTTAAGTTGAACAATTAGTGTTAATTAGTTACTTTCAACAATTATGGAATCTAATATAACTCTACTTTTATGAATATGCATGTAATGTAATTTAGTATGTCTTATGCAATCTTGTTAAACTTACATAATTGACATGTTATCTGAAAACAAAATGCTCAATCTTAAACCAATTAACTATCCACAAATTTTTTGATTAGTATTGGGATGGGGTTGATGACATTTTTTGGAGGAATAAAATTAAATTAGGCACATTACCAAACTGCTTCTTAAGTCATATTGGAGGGAATTGACAAATATATTTGAAGAACATATTGGAGGGAAAGTTTAAAAAAGCTCATTTTCACCGCTCATTGCCCAAAAAAGCTCCAAAAAGCTTCGCGCCAAACATGCCCTAAATAAACGAACAATAACGAGCTTTTACCAAATGGTTTATTAAATGTTCACTAAACGTTCAGTTTCGTTACAGCCCTACTTACGGGATTCTAAAATGCTGGGAAAACGTTCAGTTTCGTGAAATTTTTTGTAAATTTTGTAAAAATTTACATGTATTCCCCCAAAGTTTTCATCAATCCCATTCTAAACTAATCAACAAAATTTCAAAACTCCTCCTATCACAGCCAAGAATACCTCTCATATCACCACAAATCCCGTCACCACCATAACTCTCCTGTCATAGAGCCACCACACCCGTCACTACAGTTATAACCATATTAGGTAATTCAACATTTGTTTTGAGACGATAACCTCTTGTAAATTATGTCACTTTCTTGGTAAATGTAGATAGTTAATTGGTTTTACAATATAAGTAACCCTGTAAAGCCTTTTACTACATGAACATGGAACAAGAATTTAGCTTCTTAATTGGTTATCCCTCCTTGACCCAAACACCCCTTTAGGAACTGTTTCATTAGACTTCATTGAATTATTAGCATAATTCAATACCACATTCCTGTTGGTATTTTAGTGTAATGTAAATGGTGTTTAATATGCAAATACGTATCGACACTTAGTTGCAAATGAGGGTCGATACTTAGTTGCATATTAATGGGACTAACGAGGGTTCAAGGGGAATTGGTACTACTAGTTATAGCAGTTAGTACGGTTAGTTATGCTAAGATACTGCTAGTTGGCTAAGGTACTGTTAGCGTTGTTGGTTTAAGAGCCTGCTGTTTACGAAACTAACCTGCTGTTAGTTAGTTTATTAGCCTGCTGCTACGAAACTAACCTGCTGCTAGTTAGTTTATTAGCCTGCTGCTAAGGTTATTAGTCTGCTGCTAATGTTCATTACTTGGGCTGTCTTTTTATTTTTTATGCTCATCAATTGGAGTTTCATTTTGTCTTCTATACTCATCAATAACTTGGGCTGTCTTTTAAACTTGCCTGCAGGGACCACATTCATAAACATGGACAAGACTTGGATGGTAAATAAAAGGACCACCAAATCTTATATTGATGGAGTACAGGCGTTTATTAATTATGCAGTAGACAACTTGCGTAAGATGGGGAACATCGACCCACGAGTTAATAAACTTCATCTTAAAATGCCATGTCCGTGTACAAACTGTTGTAACCACATAAACCAAACAGTGGAGGCAGTGCAGTGGCATTTATTCACGAAAGGGATTGATCTAACCTACATAAAGTGGACCAAACCTGGAGAGAAGGATGAGCCATCAAAAAGTTCCCCAAAAACTGTTGACGCTACAACAGAATTTGTTGACGACACGGATTTTGCTTCATATATTCCAACAGATGGCCCAGCAACGGTAGATATGGTTAACGCTACAAAAGATAATTTTGAATCAGAGGATGACCTTGTCAAGTTTCAAGAACTATTATTAGATGCAGAGAAGCCTCTTTACGAAGGATGTCCCGACTTCACAAAGATTTCCGCAATAGTTAAACTACTCAACTTAAAGGGTAAGTACGGATGTTCTGATAAGTTCTTTACTGAATTACTAGGATTATTAAAAAAGATGCTATCTGCTGGTAACGAAATGGTGGAAAAAAACATATGAAGCCAAAAAACTTGTGAAGTTGATGGGTTCAGGATATAAAAAGATACATGTATGTATCAACAACTGCCTTCTTTACTGGAAAGATGACAAGGATTTGACTGTGTGTCGAACTTGTGGGACATCAAGATGGAAGGTGGATAAGAAGACACATAAAGTGTACGAAAACATTCCAGCAAAGGTAATGTGGTACTTTCCAATTATACCAAGACTGCAACGACTATTTAAGATAGAAAGAATTTCAGAAGATTTAAGATGGCACGCCACACGGAGGATAACCGACGGTGTGTTACGTCACCCCGCAGATTCACAGGCATGGCGTACCATAGATGAAAAATTCCCGAAAATTGCTGAAGATCCAAGAAATATACGGCTGGGAATATCGGCTGATGGGGTTGACATACACACGGGAAATAGGCATCACAGTGTATGGCCAGTTTTAACTGTCATATACAACCTTCCTCCATGGTTGTGTATGAAAAGAAAGTTTATCAATCTTTCGGTATTAATATCGGGATACCCGGGAAATGATATCGATGTGTTTTTAGAACCGTTGGTAGATGATCTGCATACCTTATTCGAAAAAGGGGTTCATACATATGATGCATCCACAAAAGATTACTTTAAGCTACGTGCCGTTGTGTTATGGACAATAAATGATTACCCTGCACTTGGTACACTATGTGGATGCCCGTACAGTGGATTCAAAGGTTGTGTGGTTTGCGGGAAAGATACAAACTGTGTTAGACTTTCTGCCTCGTCCAAGCAAAGTTATGTTGGACACAAACGATATCTACCATATAACCATCTGTTCAGAAGGCAAAGGAAGGCATTTAATGGACAACCAGATTTTCTCCCAGCTCCAACTCCAATGACCGGGGAACAAATATACAACGAGGTACAACATATTGAAAATAAATGGGGAAAAGGAAAACGAACAAACAATAATGCATCAGAAAACCAAGAACATACGGGAGGCAGAGGTGGGAAGATTAAAAAGCAGAAAAGAAACACAACAGACGAAGAGGGTTGTTCAAGCCAAGTAAACGGACAAAACGGTGCTGATGAACTCAAATAAGTACATTTTATTACTATCATTTATCCTATTAATTTGACTTGTTTTATTATATTATGTATGAGGATTGATACTTAATCGTTTACTTTTGTAATTCTCAGGTAAAAACAAGCATTTGGTGAAACTTGGCGATTTTGGACTAATTATGGAGCAAAACATGCAAGAAGTTAAGAGTCTACTGAAATGGACAAGATCAAGACATTCTGCTCCAGATGCGCCGCATCTCACTCATTACATACGGCGCATCACTATCAATATTTCACCAGATACGATCTAAGATACAAGAGGACATGCGCCGCATCTATAAATGGAGTTACGCCGCATCTTCTGGCGGTGTACGAATATTCCTGAATATTATAATCTTGGACCCCACGCGAAGTTAAGTCAATGCGCCGCATCTACTTACTAGATGCGCCGCATCTTACCCTCAGACAGAAACTATAAATACCCCAAGACCAGACGAATTCCGAAGCTTTTAGTCAACACACAGAAGGCTGAAGTACAGAAACCTAGGACGAATTCAGTCGATTGAGGCAGCACAAGACACACCCAAACGAAGATACAAGAGCTGTAAGAAGGTGCTGCATGTGTTTAATTCATTAAGTAGTTTTGTTTTATTGTGTTAGTAAACTTTAATTCATCAAGATTGGTGGCTTGTGTAATGTGACAACGGAAAGATTGCACTCCCTTAAAACTGCTTTCTCATTAATTAAAGTTTATATGTTGATGTCTTTGGTGACTTTTATTAGTGCATTGATAACCTCTGTGTCTAGCTGAGCGTTGATCGGGTCGCCATGCCTCTGCCCTCGCCTATTTATTAGATCGCCTATGCATTCTATCGTCTGTAGAAAAGTAGGAAGAAAGATAAATAGGATAGTCATAAGTAATCATTAAGGGTTTACTCGCCGATAAGATTAGAACCAACGAGAAAGGACTTAATCTCGGTGCGTTGCATCGAACTATACACTTCATATAAAACTAGCAATAAAACAAGTGACAAACTACTTATCTATCAGGACAGCCTTCTTATTGTCTCGAGTATTTATCTGTGTACGTGTGTGCTATTCGCTGATTCGTGCCTATTGGTTTAGTTTATGATTTAATTGCAACCAAATCGTGCCAGTCTCTCAGGCTGAACCCCTTGCGTTAGAATAGGTTGTATAGCTAACTTAATATATTAAAATACTGATTAGAATAACTAGATAATACGTTTCACTCTTAGTGATCGACACTCTACTTACCATTATATTCATACTGACCGGGTACACTGCTCGTTAAGTGTGTGTGTTATTGATAAGTCGGCTAAATATAAATTTAAAACTTGAGTAGGCATTAATACTGCTAAACCGCAACGACACATCGCACCCCATCAAGTTTTTGGCGCCGTTGCCGGGGAGTGAATTGTTATTATCTGTTAATTTAATTAGTATTTTAATTAGGTTTTTAATTTTTTTTATCTAACCGCTAATTCTGTTGTGTATTAGATTAATTTGCATTCATTGTAATATTTTGCATACTTTCTGTTTTTGTGTGTTATTTGTTTGCTTTTATTTGTGTTTATTTTCGTTTGTGTTTATTTGTTTTTATTTTTCGTATTTTCTGCATACTGCTATCGTTGTACTGAGCTAAATCGAACGATACGGCGCATCTGATTTCTCAGATACGGCGTATTGCGTTTAATTTTTATAAATTACAACGCGTTTAATTAATTCGATACGACGCATCTTTTCCCTAAGATACGGCGTATCTGTTTTTGATAAATTTTTTTTTCTAAACGTTAACGCCATACGACGCATCTGCTTTAGCAGATACGGCGTATCTATTATTTTAATTAAAAACAGTTTTCGAATTATTAAACAGATACGGCGTATCGATTTTTATCGATACGGCGCATCTTCTGAATCAAAAATCTTATATTTTGAAACGTAACGAAGATACGGCGCATTAACTTTTGTTAATACGACGCATTTAATTTTAATAAATATCGATTTTTGATAATTAAAACAGATACGGCGCAATCTAATCTATAAGCGGCGTATATATTTTCTGAATAAAAGTCTGATTTAATTTTAACGATTATAAGATACGGCGTATCCTACTTTTTGGATACGGCGCATCGTCTGCAGATATCAGCAACTTTTATTTTTCTTATCTCCGAGCGGAAAATACTCTGACCCTTATACCTGGAAACTTTTACTTTGAAATCTACCTCTCTTTAATTTTCAGGAACAATGTTCGATATTTTCCCCAACTTGTTCGGAAGACCCCAAAGAAATCTTACCATGGAAGAGTTCGCACTACAAATCGCTCAAGCCAATGAAAAAGAACATCATGAAGCAAGAAACTTTATTAATGAATTTAAAGGCAGCCATGAGCTTTTACTAAAGGAACAAAACAACATGATTTATGGATTGGCAATTGAAGTGCACCAATTGTCAATGGTGCTTAACAGGGTTCTTTTGGTAAAGCAAGACTTGAAAGGGATTACAACTAGAGGCGGAAAGTCAACCTTTCAAATGTGATCGGTATTAAGGAGCTGAACGTGAGTCTAACTTGAAGACTCTGGAATAAAGACAAGTGATGACCGGGAGACAACCCGGATTTATCTTTTAATTTTCTGTTCTGTGTCGAGTCAGTCAGGCCGCAGAGGATACGGCGCATCTCAATCCTGAGATGCGACGCATCTCCTGCAAATGGTCATATCTTTATTTTTCTGCATTTTTTATTTTCGACTTTAAAACTTTTTATCAGTTTATTTTAATGCGGCGCATCCCTGGTTAAGGATGCGGCGCATCTTTTACTCTGATCCGTAATTATTCCAGGCTCGATACGGCGTATCTTCTTCCATAAGATACGGCGCATCGACTGACCTGATGATTTTCATTTTTTATTTTTATGTTTTATTTTTATCTAACTACTAATGTATTATGCAAGTTTGAACCTTTCTTACCTTAGGTGTGTTTTAAAGCCTTGGTGGTATTATAGATTCCTGCATTTCCTGTGGATACATCTATTATGAAGCTTAAACGTTCTAATCCACAAGAAGATGATTTTTGCTCTTATACTAATGGAGGATCATACCGAGCAAATCTCAGGGGAGTTTTTCTGTTCTAATTCTTTTATTTTCCAGTTTTTAACCTTTGATACAAACAACGAGGACGTTGTTTAACTTAAGTGGGGGGATTGGAGAATTAGAACACTTAACACTTACTTGTCCTAAACTTTTCAAAATATGCTTAAAATGTGCTTAATATATCAAAACTAAAATTTTTAGCATGTTTTTGTTTAAAGTCTAAGTTGCATAGCTGCACACATGACGTTATTTTCAAAATTTGTGATTTTTTTCAAAATTCACAAATCTATGAGTGTGCCGGTGACTTGTAAACTTTAGAACTTGGCTTGTATACTATTCGAGACCACCATAATGAGTATTATTTTATATAATTGGAATGACTTGTCTAAATTGGTAAAATTTCTAGGATTACACCCAAAAAGCCTTATATGTTATGTGTTATTAGCTAACTACACTGGTTAGTTAACCCCCGTATAAACCCTTTTGTTACTCTCATTTTTAGAGTAAGATACCCCTAGAAAAACACTCAGAGCCATTCCTTTCGTTTCTTACACCTTTGTTAAAATGTTTCGTTACACCCTTACACCTTAGCCTACCCTGTAGATTAAAATCCGTGGTTGGTTAATTGCTATAGGCAAAGTGTGTTTCCTTACATTACCTGTGTTCGCGTGCGTAATTCATTATCTATGGTTAGGTCGGGAAATTGCACAATGCAATTGGAGTGAAAGTAAATATTGTATATCTTTGAGTTTATTTTTCGTGTGTTTACTACTTTCACTATTACCGTTATTTCTGAAGTCATGAAAAGTATGGAAAAATTATCCAGAATTATCATTATAGTGATGTGGTGAAATTTTACACAACTATGTATATGTTGATGTCAAAAAAAAAAAAAAAAAAAAAAAAAAAAAATCGAAAAAAAATGAAAAAAAGAAGAAAGTTGGATGTTTGTTTTAACCAACGATGTAAAGTTTTGTATTAAGTGGTCGATATCACCACTAATTGTTGTACTATATCTATGGATTGAATGGGAGTTGGCAGTTATGGGAACACCAACTAAGGTTTATTCTTTGATTAAGATCTTGTTGAGTATAATTCGTGTCTACCTAAAGCGTGTGTTTCAAGTGTTAAAGCGTGAGTTATTCTATGATATGAGTCTTATTCATGGGATGGTTGGGACAGTGATTAACCACACTTAGGATTTTAATTTATTTGTTTTGTTTATTTTTCATTTTTACACCAATTTATATCCCAAATATTATCCATACCCTGTATTATTCTTTATCCAACCAAACCTTTGATTTATTGAGATTAGGGATTTGAGCAATCTTAAGTATCGTAGTTGTGGATTCGACTATGTATTTATGATTTTGTCGCCCTTTTTGATATATTATTATTGGTGAAGTTTGGACCTATCTTTAGCCTATTCGAGTTAAGGATTTGAGCAATTGCAAGTATCGTGTTCGTGGATTCGATCATGTATTTGTGATTTTGTCACCTTTTCTGGAATTTGAGATCGATAGAGATTAAGAATAATTAACCCTTAAGCCTTAAAACCCTTTTTACCGCTTTAGACTTGTTATTCCTTGGCTTTAGTGGGGGAGATGTGTATACTTGCCAAGCTTATGATAGAATATTCGTCACGACTGGACAGTTAAACGATTAGATTTGCTTTTATCAAATTATTTTATTTAACTTCTAATTCGTTAAGTGTTTAGTTGTGTGATTATGACAAAAATGAATACATGCTTAAATATAAAAATAAATCCTAATATCTTTTAGGATACATTTTCATAAGATTAATTCTAAGGTTTACTTGGGGACAAGTAAAGTTCAAGTGGGGGGATATTTGATGAACTCAAACAAGTACATTTTATTACTATCATTTATCCTATTAATTTGACTTGTTTTATTATTATATTATTTATGAGGATTGATACTTAATCGTTTACTTTTGTAATTCTCAGGTAAAAACAAGCATTTGGTGAAACTTGGCGATTTTGGACTAATTATGGAGCAAAACATGCAAGAAGTTAAGAGTCTACTGAAATGGACAAGATCAAGACATTCTGCTCCAGATGCGCCGCATCTCACTCATTACATACGGCGCATCACTATCAATATTTCACCAGATACGATCCAAGATACAAGAGGACATGCGCCGCATCTATAAATGGAGTTACGCCGCATCTTCTGGCGGTGTACGAATATTCCTTAATATTATAATCTTGGACCCCACGCGAAGTTAAGTCAATGCGCCGCATCTACTTACTAGATGCGCCGCATCTTACCCTCAGACAGAAACTATAAATACCCCAAGACCAGACGAATTCTGAAGCTTTTAGTCAACACACAGAAGGCCGAAGTACAGAAACCTAGGACGAATTCAGTCGATTGAGGCAGCACAAGACACACCCAAACGAAGATACAAGAGCTGTAAGAAGGTGCTGCATGTGTTTAATTCATTAAGTAGTTTTGTTTTATTGTGTTAGTAAACTTTAATTCATCAAGATTGGTGGCTTTTGTAATGTGACAACGGAAAGATTGCACTCCCTTAAAACTGCTTTCTCATTAATTAAAGTTTATATGTTGATGTCTTTGGTGACTTTTATTAGTGCATTGATAACCTCTGTGTCTAGCTGAGCGTTGATCGGGTCGCCATGCCTCTGCCCTCGCCTATTTATTAGATCGCCTATGCATTCTATCGTCTGTAGAAAAGTAGGAAGAAAGATAAATAGGATAGTCATAAGTAATCATTAAGGGTTTACTCGCCGATAAGATTAGAACCAACGAGAAAGGACTTAATCTCGGTGCGTTGCATCGAACTATACACTTCATATAAAACTAGCAATAAAACAAGTGACAAACTACTTATCTATCAGGACAGCCTTCTTATTGTCTCGAGTATTTATCTGTGTACGTGTGTGCTATTCGCTGATTCGTGCCTATTGGTTTAGTTTATTATTTAATTGCAACCAAATCGTGCCAGTCTCTTAGGCTGAACCCCTTGCGTTAGAATAGGTTGTATAGCTAACTTAATATATTAAAATACTGATTAGAATAACTAGATAATACGTTCCACTCTTAGTGATCGACACTCTACTTACCATTATATTCATACTGACCGGGTACACTGCTCGTTAAGTGTGTGTGTTATTGATAAGTCGGCTAAATATAAATTTAAAACTTGAGTAGGCATTAATACTGCTAAACCGCAACGACACATCGCACCCCATCAGGTGCGTATTGGAAGAAATTCAACATTTGGTACCGAAAACTTAGGTATTGGAGGCATAATTCTGTTCCACATTGTATTGATTTTATGCATGTGGAAAAGAATGTTGCTGAGAGCCTCGTCGGAACTTTGCTACATGTTCCAGGAAAGACGAAAGATGGACAGAATGCTCGATTGGATCTGGCTGAGTTGGGGGTAAAACAAGAGTTGTTTGCTAGGCAAGAACAAGACGGTACAACACTACCTCCAGCAGGTTACACATTAAGTAATGCTGAAAAAGACATTTTTTGTGATACGTTGCACAACATCAGTGTACCTCAAGGCTATTGTTCAAATTTCTCTAGTTTGGTCAGCCTAAAGGATAGGAAGCTCATTGGCCTAAAATAGCATGACTATCACATGTTAATGCAAGAGTTTCTGCCCGTTGCAATACGTTCAATCATGCACCCACCCACACGATATGCTATTATCAGGTTTTGCTTTTTCTTTAAATCGATATGCAGCAAAGAAATAATATCGCAACAACTAGATAATATGCAAGCAGAACTGGTAGTGACACTCTGCCTACTCGAGAAGTTCTTTCCTCCATCTTTTTTTGATATTATGATACACTTGACTGTGTACCTTACTAGGGAGGTCAAATTATGTGGTCCCGTATGCTTTCGGTGGATGTATCCATTTGAAAGATGTATGAAGGTTATTAAAGGACATGTGCGAAACAGGAATAGACCAGAAGGATGCATTGCTGAGGAGACTATTGCGGAAGAAACAATAGAGTTTTTTAGCGAATATCATAAATCCATGGAAACTATTGGTCTCCCACATGATAAACATGAAACTGATGAAAATGAGGACGGAAAGCCATTGTCGGCCGGCAAATCAAGTGAAGTTTCTGAGGAACTCTTTCAGAAAGCACATTTGTATATAATACAGAATACAGATGAAATTGTACCGTATATCGAGTAAGTTTTAATAACACATGTCTATTTCCTTACTTAAAATGATCTATCAAATATAATAATCAAACACATTGTTTCAGGCGACACAAGCAAGTTTTGAAAACACAAAACCCGGGTAAACGAATTGCATTTCTGGAGAATGAACACAGTAAATCTTTTGCTAAGTGGTTACACAAAGAGGTAATTAATCTTATGCTATTTATAATTGACTTTTTTTTTCACTGCCATACATAGTTTAGTTTTCACTGCCAGACATAGAATGAATGTGTGTTTGGGAATGCAATTAGGATGCCATACTAAATCCTTCCAACTTGTAATGAAATTCAGGTTGAGAGAGAGTTGAACATCGACAAAGAAAGTGTATCAGAAACTGTAAGGTGGATATCATATGGACCACGCGCCAGCGTAGTGAAATACGATGCATATATCATCAATGGGTATACCTTTCTTACGAAATGTCATGAAGGCAAAGTTTACCAGAACAGTGGGGTTAGTGTTGAGGCATTAGATATGCACATATCTAAAGAAGTTGCAACCACAAGGCAAGCGTTTTATTATGGGGTTTTGCAAGAGATATGGGAGCTAGATTACCGTTACAGGCAAATTCCTCTTTTCAAATGTGATTGGGTTAATCACAAAGGTGGTGTGAAACGCGATACTATTCTTGGGTATACATTGGTTGACCTGAATAATTTAGGCCACAAGGTTGATCCGTTCATATTAGCCTCACAAGCACGACAAGTGTTTTATGTGCAAGACCAGTTAGATAAAAAATTGTCTATTGTGTTTAAGACACCTCCCAAGAATTACAAAGATAAGTATGATGAAGTCGATGAGGAATTTAGTACCGTCATTCACCAGCACAATGATAACATATTGCCATGTGTGGATCGACGTGACTTGGGTAACGAATCACGAACTGACTACTATCGAACCGACTGTGGAGGTGTTGTTATACGAAAATCCAAGTGAACCATGTTATGTAATAAGAGCTTGGGAATTGTCCAATGTATTTAGGTGTTTGTGTTATGTTATGGCTGTATAGTTTTGTTTGGTTGTTGTTTCATGTAACATTGCCTTTATGGCTCACTTTCTTAATAAATTTACCTTAATTAAGCAAACAAAAAATGTTTGAGCTGTTATTTATGCTTATTTTGTGTGACTATTGTTCATCCAATTGCAACATGAAATTGATATTTGTGTGGCGTTTTGTAACATTTAGTCACACAAATTAAAGCATGTTTCTTTTGGGTATTTAGTCACACACAACTAACCATAAAGTGACCAAAATTGTTAGTAACTGTGACCATATATGCTGTTTAAAGTCAAGGAATGTGTATTTTTTATAACTATTGATCATCCAATTGCCACATGAATTAGGTTTTTATGTGGCCTTTAGTAACATTTAGTCACACAAACCATGGTTTTGGGAGTGTATTTACTCTCATATAACTAGCCATAAAGTGACCAAAAGTGTTAATAAGTGTGACCATATGATGTTTAAAGTTAATGAATATGTATTTTGTGTGACTATTGATCATCCACTTGCCACATGAATTTGGTTTTTGTGTGGCCTTTACTAACATTTAGTCACACAAAGCATGTTTTTGGGAGTGTATTTAGTCACATACAACTAACCATCAAGTGACCAAAAGTGTTAATAAGTGTGACCATATGTTGTTTAAAGTGAAGGAATGTGTATTTTGTGTGACTATTGATCATCCACTTGCCACATGAATTTGGTTTTTGTGTGGCCTTTGGTAACATTTAGTCACACAAAGCATGTTTTTGGGAGTGTATTTAGTCACATACAACTAACCATCAAGTGACCAAAAGTGTTAATAAGTGTGACCATATGCTGTTTAAAGTGAAGGAATGTGTATTCTGTGTGACTATTGATCATCCAATTGCCACATGAATTTGGTTTTTCTGTGGCCTTTTGGTAACGTTTAGTCACACAAAGCATGTTTTTGGGAGTGTATTTAGTCACATAAAACTAACCCTAAAGTGGCCAAAAGTGTTAATAAGTGTGACCATATGCTATTTAAAGTGAAAGAATGTGTATTTTGTGTGACTATTGATCATCCAAATTCCACATGAATTTGGTTTTTGTGTGGCCTTTACTAACATTTAGTCACACAAAGCATGTTTTTGGGAGTGTATTTAGTCACATACAACTAACCATCAAGTGACCAAAAGTGTTAATAAGTGTGACCATATGCTGTTTAAAGTGAAGGAATGTGTAGTTTGTGTGACTATTGATCATCCACTTGCCACATGAATTTGGTTTTTGTGTGGCCTTTGGTAACATTTAGTCACACAAAGCATGTTTTTGGGAGTGTATTTAGTCACATACAACTAACCATCAAGTGACTAAAAGTGTTAATAAGTGTGACCATATGCTATTTAAAGTGAAGGAATGTGTATTTTGTGTGACTATTGATCATCCACTTGCCACATGAATTTGGTTTTTGTGTGGCCTTTACTAACATTTAGTCACACAAAGCATGTTTTTGGGAGTGTATTTAGTCACATACAACTAACCATCAAGTGACCAAAAGTGTTAATAAGTGTGACCATATGCTGTTTAAAGTGAAGGAATGTGTAGTTTGTGTGACTATTGATCATCCACTTGCCACATGAATTTGGTTTTTGTGTGGCCTTTGGTAACATTTAGTCACACAAAGCATGTTTTTGGGAGTGTATTTAGTCACATACAACTAACCATCAAGTGACCAAAAGTGTTAAAAAGTGTGACCATATGCTATTTAAAGTGAAGGAATGTGTATTTTGTGTGACTATTTATCATCCACTTGCCACATGAATTTGGTTTTTGTGTGGCCTTTACTAACATTTAGTCACACAAAGCATGTTTTTGGGTGTGTATTTAGTCACATACAACTAACCATCAAGTGACCAAAAGTGTTAATAAGTGTGACCATATGCTATTTAAAGTGAAGGAATGTGTATTTTGTGTGACTATTGATCATCCACTTGCCACATTAATTTGGTTTTTGTGTGGCCTTTGTTAACATTTAGTCACACAAATCATGTTTTGGCTACACTTAAATAATGTGTGACAAACTGTTTAGTGTGACTATATGTACTAGATTTTGGCTACACTTAAATAATGTGTGACAAACTGTTTTGTGTGACCGTATATGGCATTTGGTCATACTATTAGAAGCAAATGTGACTATAAGTTTAGTGTGACCATATATGGCATCAAGGTTACTTGTATTTTTCACACGTTCCAAATGCATATGTGACTAAATGATCTGGAACAAAATCACCAGTTACGTTTAGTTACATAAGGGTCGATTGTGTGGCAATAGAGTTCTTATGGTCACACATTCGAAATGCTCATGTGTGACTAATTCGTAAATGCTGTCAATTTACCTACCTTCAGCCACACAAATATTTGAATGTGTGGCTGTTCCAAATCGACCATGTGTGACCATATGTCGTTTTTGTACTAGTGTACCTGTATGTATATAAACAGGATTGCAAATCGTGAGCTGACTAAAAGTCAATGTAAACAAACATAACACCCAGTTGTGCTCATACAATTTCCACATTAAGCAACGTAAGTCAAATAATTCAGCAACCAAGAACTTTCAAGTGTTTACCATGGAAGAGTTGGCTCTTTGAGTTTTTGATGCTTGCGCAAGGTGAGATCTTGCCTGTGCAGTTGCAGCATGAGAGTTCTCAATATTCGAGCAGATATCATCTGGGAAAAAAAAAGAAGAAGCAGCTAAGGCATCTCACATATGTAACACAACATGGAAACATGAACTGAAAAAAAATATCATGCTTACCAATCATAGCTCCTTGCTCATGAACCAAAACAGCAAGATCTTTGAATATCTCGTTTACCTCACCTATTTGGTTATGAATTTCTTGTATTCCTTGATCTCTTTCCTCGATAATAGCTTCATTAAATGCAATCTCATTGTCCAGCAGCAAAACCTCCTGTCTGCACACAGAAAAGTTCATACGCTGGTTAAAAGACTCTTCTCATATTTGGTAAACTACATGGTTAACTTATTTTGGAGTCAGTAATAGTCAAGCTTACGTAACCCTCACCTTCTAGATTCCACAAGAAGAGCGCGCTATTCTGGATCTTTGTTTGACCTTACATCCATTTCACTTGCTGCATAAATGATAGATGTATAATATTTTCGAATATAGCAAAACTTTATAGGTTAGTTTATGCTTTTATCCAAATTCCTAAAAGTATGACTTGCGACATATTCACATCAAAAGAACTTCCAAATATTCTGCCTTGATGGAAGAATGGCTTGCGGAACAAAAGGAACGTAAGCCGTCTCTCTTTCTGCTGCAAGGCGCCGAGCCTTCTGAAATTCTTTCAAAACGGCTTGAAAATCTTTTGCAAGTTTAGCATCTGTAATTTTTTTGCTGGCCTGCACGTAAGAAGGAAAAAAAAACAAATCAAATCACCAAAGGAAGATAACAAAGAATAGTGTTATGAGGTTCATCTAAACCAGAAAGCTTTCCAATGACAAAACATCAGCACTGTTGCAACTAAATAAGAACAGTTGAGTACGAAGACTTATAATTTAGAGGAAGATGATACAGAGCCAGACAAAGCAGCACATATCAGGTTAAATGAATCTAATAAACCACGACCTCTTATTGTTCTGTTTAACCAACAGCCATATCGCTTTCTAAATCGTCGATAATTTTTGTCTCTGGCTGAAGTCAATCTAGGTCGGACCAGGGGCCGGTTTTTAGTTTTCCAAGGCAATATTTCATGAATTTATGATATAAAATGATTCAGTTAGGCACATTTTTACATGAAATACGTTAATAGATACATATAAAATGATTCAGTTGTGCTCATACAATTTCCACATTAAGCAACGTAAGTCAAATAATTCAGCAACCAAGAACTTTCAAGTGTTTACCATGGAAGAGTTGGCTCTTTGAGTTTTTGATGCTTGCGCAAGGTGAGATCTTTCCTATGCAGTTGCAGCATGAGAGTTCTCAATATTCGAGCCGATATCATCTGGAAAAAAAGGCAGCTCAGGCATCTCGCATATGTAACACAACATGGAAACATGAACTAAAAAAAATATCATGCTTACCAATCATAGCTCCTTGCTCATGAACCAAAACAGCAAGATCTTTGAATATCTCGTTTACCTCACCTATTTGGTTCTGAATTTCTTGTATTCCATGATCTCTTTCCTCGATAATAGCATCATTAAATGCAATCTCATTATCTAGCAGCAAAACCTCCTGTCTGCACACAGAAAAGTTCATACGCTGGTTAAAAGACTCTTCTCATATTTGGTTAACTACATGGTTAACTTATTTTGGAGTCAGCATCTTAAAAATAATCCCTAATTCACTTGCGTTTACTTTATGTCATAATACATACTGAAGAGGAGATCCCAAAGTGAGCAGTAAGGAAATATTCGCCTGCGTGAACAATTCCATATACACCCGAGCCAGCCACCCTCCCGTAGAGTGTCCAATTATAGACAATGAACCACCTACAATAGGTACATCATATATTTTTACCCTATTACCAAAAGTTCCTGACCTTCATGATCAAAAGGATGTACACTGTACACTAACATTGGTTCATGTAAAAATGTAAAAGGGGCATCAAGGTGGTAATGGATAGTTATACCTTAAAAAAAATAAGTGACCGACTTTTCAGACCATCATTATACTTTTTTCAAATCTTGTCATTATAAGATAGCAAGGAGGTATATGAACCTTGAGATTGTTTCAAAGCTTCATTGACAGCCTCATCAACCTGATTTAAATATGTGCACACAGTACATATAGCTTTAGTGAAATCAAAATTAAGGAGCTTGAACCATCACTACGCCAAAATGTGGATTTAGTCACACATGCTGTTTTTCGAACAGCCACACAGTCGCTTTTTTATGTGACTAAATGTACCAGAATAAAATAAACAGCCACACTTGATCCGACTTGTGTGACCATTTCGGAATTACATCTGAGGCTACAGCCACACATTCGAATATTTTCGTGACTATACGTATCTGGTAAAAAAAATTGATTTTTTAGTCACTTATAATTTGGGACGTGTGACGGATACAAATACGGTTGAAACATTAGTCACGCTATATATATACATATGTGACAAATATATGTCACGCAATTGAAAAGTGTGACCAAAATCCATATATGGTCACACGAAGTAATTATGTATGTGGCTAAATCATATACTCAAGTTTGTCACACATTATTTAAGCGTGACTGCTAATTTTTGTTGAAAAGTTAGCCACATATGAATTTGAAATGTGTGACAACTGAAAAGTAAGTTTGAAGCATAGTCACGATATGCATTTAAAAGTGACAAATATATGTCACACACTTGAACAGTGTGACCAAATGTCATATATCGTCACACTAAACCATAGGTATACATGATTAAGTGTGACCATAATTCGATACAAATGGTCACGTAAGTTAATATGTGTGTCTAAAGTTAAGTGTGTGTTTGCCTGCCTATTCCTAATGTGTATGGTCACACTTAATTGTAGCACAATCATGTGACTATAGGCTATACAATAGTCACACCATACCACAAATGTGCATCTAAATTATGTTTATGGTCACATTATAAGGGTATTATATGTGACCAATACATTGAAAATAGTCACACTGTGAAATATTCATGTGACTAATATGTATAGCAAAATGTGAACTCAGTTATCATTAACCTTGATATTAGTCACATTGAGTGTTTGTGTGACTAAATTCAAGATGTTACATATGGTCACATGAAGTATTTATTTAGGTGTCTAAATCATAGAGTCATATTTTGAGTTCAGACTGTTAGTCATGACTCTTCATTTAATTTGCCCCATTACAATGTTGGGATTTTACAGTCTATCTAGTTTAATGCAGTAGTATGTAAGTATGTTACTTGCCCCTAGCTGGAACCAGATTACTTGACTTTCTAAAGTCAATTTTCAACTTTATAATGAAGTAACATGTTACTAAAGTGCCTGCAAGTGCATATACATGATAAATGGAAACTGCAAATACAATAAAGCTTGACTGCAAGTGGACATATAACAGTGAAAACCGCAAAATTTTTCATTGCCATTGAAAAGCTTGACTTTTTTGAGTCAAAATCCATTACAACAGGCTAAATTACAGGAAAAAACTATTTAATACTAAAACAGCTATTCATCTAACATTACTAACTTTACAATACCAGCAGTAACCTTGCACTTAGCCTTGAGCAGCAGTCTTAACTTCAACCAGCAGGGTTAACTATTACACTAGCAGTCTTAATGCAGCATGACATGCTTCACTTGGATTTTCGTATAACAATACCTTCAATGTCGGTTCGATAGTAGTCACTTCGTGATTCCTTGCCCAAGTCTTCTTTATATACACGTGGCAATATTTTTTCATTTTGCTCGTGAATGACTGTACTAAACTCCTCATTGACTTCGTCATATGTATCTTTGTAATTCTTGGTAGGTGTTTTAAAGACAATGGACAAATTTTTCTGTACCTGGTCTTTCACATAAAACACTTGTGTTGCTTGTGAAGCTAATATGAACGGATCATCCTTGTGGCCGAAAGTATTCAGGTCTACCAACGTATAACCAAGAGTATCATGTTTGACCCCATGAGTTTTGCGATTAGCCCAATCACATTTGAAAAGAGGAATTTGCCTGAAACGGTAATCTAGTACCCATATCTCTTGTAAAACCCCATAATAAGATGTTTTTTTTATGGTTGCAACTTCTTTTTTGGATATGTGCACATCTACTGACTCAACACTAACCCCACTGTTCTGGTAAACTATGCCATCATTACTTTTCGTACGAAATGTATACCCATTGATGTTATACGCCTCGTATTTCACTATGCTGGCGCGTGGTCCAAATGATATCCACCTCACAGTTTCTGATACACTGTCATTGGATATCGCTAACTCTCTCTCAACCTAAATTTCATTACAAGTATATATTACCTTTAAATTGCAGGAACAACAAACAAACAATTAAAGAATAGGAGTGTTTGGGATAATGAAATGGTGTGCTGGTCGACCTCTATCTAATGTCATATACAGGAGGGAAAATTATGATGATAGCAACAAACAAACAATTATAAACAACATACAAGTAATTACCTCTTCGAGTAACCACTTAGCAAAAGATTTACTGTGCTCATTCTCCAGCAATGCAATTTTTTTACTCGGGTTTTTTCCTTTCAAAAATTCCTTGTGTCGCCTGAAACAAATAAATGTCTTCGATTATTATATTTGATAGAACATTTTAAGCAATGAAATCGACATGTGTTAGTAATATATACTTACTCGATATACGGTTGAATTTCATCTGTATTTTGTATTACATACAAATGTGCTTTCTGAAAGGATTCTGCGGAAACTTCACTTGGTTTGCCGGCCGACAATGGCTTTCCGTCCTCAACTTCATTGGTTACATGTTTATCAGCTGGGATACCAATAGTTTTCATGGTTTTATGATATTCGCTAAAAAACTCTATTGTTTCTTCCGCGATAGTCTCCTCAGCAATGCATCCCTCTAGTCTATTTATGTTTCGCACATGTCCTTTAATAACCTTCATACATCTTTCGAAGGGATACATCCCGAAAGCATATGGGACCACATAATTTTACCTCCCTAGTTAGGTGCACAGTCAAGTGTATCATAATATCAAAAAATGACGGAGGAAAGAACTTCTCGAGTAGGCACAGTGTAACAACAAGTTCTTCTTGCATTTTATCTAGTTCTTGCAAGCTGATTTCTTTCCTACATATAGATTTAAAGAAAAAGCAAAACCTGATAATAGCATATCGTGTGGGCGGGTGCATGACTGAACGTATAGCAATGGGTAAAAACTCTTGCATTAGCATGTGATAGTCATGCGATTTAAGGCCAATGAGCTTCCTATCATTTAGGCTGACCAAACTAGAGAAATTTGAACAATAGCCTTGTGGTACCCTGATGTTGCTTAACGTTTCATAAAAGATGTCTTTTTCAGCATTCGTTAATGTGTAACCTGCTGGAGGTAGTGTTGTTTTTTCTGCTTCTTGTCTAGCAAACAACTCTTCTTTTATCCCCAACTCTTCCAGATCCAGTCGAGCATTCATTCCATATTTTGTCTTTCCAGGAACATTCAGCAAAGTTCCGAGTAGACTCTCACCAACATTCTTTTCTACATGCATGAAGTCAATACAATGCGGAACAGAATGATGCCTCCAATACCTTAGCTTTCGATACCAAATGTTGAATTTCTTCCAATATGCTTCATTTGCTTGGCTTGAACTACCCTCTTCTTCTGTTGTTTTCCTTTTCTGCTTTTTAATCTTCCCACCTCTGCCTCTGGTATCTTGATCTTGGTTTTTTGAGGTTTTTCCTTTTCCCCACTTATTTTTAATATGTTGTACCTCGTTGTATATTTGTTCCCCGGTCAATGGATTTGGAGCATGACGTGGTTCTTCTTGTCCATTAAACACCTTCCTTTGCGTTCTGAACGGATGGTTGTATGGTAGATATCGTCTGTGTCCAGCATAACTTTGCTTGGATGAGGCGGAAAGTCTAACACAGTGTGTATCTTTCCCACATACTACACAACCTTTGAATCCACTGTATGGGCAGACACATAATGTACCAAGTGCAGGGTAATCATTTATCGTCCATAACACAACGGCGCGCAGATTAAAGTTTTCTTTTTTAGAAGCATCGTATGTATCAACCCCTTCCTCGAATAAGGTATGCAGATCATCAACCAACGGTTCTAAAAATACATCGATATCATTTCCCGGGTATCCCGATATCAATACCGAAAGCATGATAAACTTTCTTTTCATACACAACCATGGAGGAAGGTTGTATATGACAGATAAAACTGGCCATACACTGTGATGCCTATTTCCTGAGTTGACGTCAACCCCATCAGCCGATATTCCTAGCCGTAGATTTCTCGGATCTTCAGCAATTTCAGGGAATTTTTCATCTATGGTACGCCATGCCTGTGAATCTGCGGGGTGACGTAAAACACCATCTGTTATCCTCCTTGTTGCGTGCCATGTTAGATCTTCTGAAATACTTTCTAACTTAAAGAGGCGTTGCAGTCTTGGTGTAATTGGAAAGTACCACATTACCTTTGCCGGAATGTTTTCGTACACTTTATGTGTCTTACTATCCACCTTCCATCTTGATGTCCCACAAGTTGGACAAACAGTCAACTCCTTGTTAACCTTCCAGTAAAGAATGCAGTTGTTGCTACATACATGTATCTTTTTGTATCCTGATCCCATCATTCTCACTAGTTTTTTTGCCTCATAAGTTTTTTCAACCATTTCGTTACCAGCAGGTAGCATCTTTTTCAAAAATCCTAGTAATTCAGTAAAGAACTTATCAGAAGCTCCATACTTACCTTTCAAGTTGAGTAGTTTAACTATTGCGGACAACTTTGTGAAGTCAGGACATCCTTCGTAAAGTGGCTTCTCCGCGTCTAATAATAGTTGTTGAAACTTGGCAAGGTTATCCTCATCAAAACATTCTTTTGCACCATTAACCATGTTCACTGTTGCTGGGCCATCTGTTGGAATTTCTGGAACAAAATCCATGTCGAAATCCGTGTCGTCAACAAACTCCTCTGTTGTAGCATTAACAGGTATTTGGGCAGTTGTTGCTTGCTCATCATTTTCTCCATGTTTATCCCATTTTGTGAAGCTTTGATTAATCCCGTGGCAGAATAAATGGAACTGCACATCCTCCACTTTATGCTCTATGCGGTTTAAACAAGAGATACACGGACATGGCATCTTAAGCTATTGTTTATTACCTCGTGGGTCGATGTTCATCATCTTCTGCAAGTTGTGTTCTGCATACTTAATAAACGCGTGTACTCCAGCAATATATTGTTTCTTGGTCCTACTAGTTTTCATCCAAGACATGTCCATGCTATTGTTGAGGTCAAATGGTAACGTATGTATCCTACAAGTCACAAATTAAACCAATATAAGCATCAAATCATTTGTGCATAAGTAAACCAAGTATTTACCACTACTAGTACAAAAGGTACTGCTGCTAGTGAAATTTAGTACTGCTAGTATAAATTTAGTACTGCTAGTACCAGTCACAAATTAAACCAATATAAAATTGTAAATGTTTGATACGTTTGGGCCTAACTCTAATGTGGGATAAAATGTTTATTTTGAAAATATTACAACCATACATTAGTAAAATCTAGTATTAATGGTTTTTGTTGCAAAGTGAAAATTAAAATAATACTCTGTTAGTATAGTATTAATGGTTTTTGTTGCAACTTGCAAGTAATTATGGAAAAGGCTATTTCATCATTACACACTATTCACATTGCTAGGCTCGATACATCTTCCTTCCTCTAGGTGTTTCTTGATTTTTGTTGTATATAAAGCAACATACCTCTCATAATTTTCATCTCTTCTTAACAAACCAAAATAAAATTTAAAAATTACAAAAAATCTCATAATTTTTTGTTATCAAAATCATATATGGAAACTAAACTAGTGATTTGTTCTGAATTGGCAACAGTTGCAAACTCAAAGCTTGTGAAAGACATGATGCTAGTTTACTATGAGCGACAGGTTGAAGCTACTTCCAAGGAAGTTCATGATTTGAGGCACAAGGTTTCTGAGAAAAGAATGCTGATAAACAATAGGGATAAGATGATCAAGGAGTTAGAGCTTTTATATGGTTTTGATTCTGCTCTTGAAAGCATTGCTGATTTAAGGAGGATGCAAGAGGAGGACATGATGGCATCTGATAGGTTGCTTGTTGATATTGCCCAAAAGCATAAGCGTCTAGGTGATTTGGGCAACTTTATCACGAAGCTTGGATCAATGAACTACTGATGTGGTTGATATGTTAGTAGACTATGTTTATGTCTTTTGTGTTTTGTGGTGTCATGGTTGATGTTGTTGGTAGTCTTTCTGATGTTGTTGTGTTTTGTGTTGTCATCGAATGGTAACGATAGATGTATGATATGATGTTAAATATTAATGCAGCTATGTTAATGTCAATTTTATTTTCTAACAGCCTTTTGATTTGTAAAGTTACAATGTCAAGTGTTTAGTACTGCCTAGTTCCAAAAATGCATATACTTAAGAAAGTCAAACTTTGTTTATTACACCTAAATGCAGGAAGTTACCTAAACATACCAACCAAGCCTTTAATGGCATTTACTTATACATTGAACTATGTGATCCTCTTTACTTTAAATGGCCATTACATAAACACAACATTACACACAACATTACACCATCAAAAACCTGTCAAACACTAAACCTCATCCACAATGACTTCCAATCCAAATGTTATTGAAATATCCTCTGATTCATCAGGACTAATGTCTCCTAAACCTGATTGGAATTTCCCCTACCCTCCTATAGGTAGCTTTCATAAGAGAATACCACCTAAGGGAAAGGTTGTTGACTCAAGCTCTGACTATTTTAGCTCCTTTAACAGTAGCTTTTTTAATGATAGCTTGGTTTCTAGCTATCATTCAACATCTGAAGATGAAGCTGTCTCAAAAAAAGCCACAATGTCCAAAAACCCTCCAGTTCACACTCTGTCAATCCCAGGAAAAAGGGAACAAGTTCTATGCCTACCAAATCAGGCAACTAGGGAAGAAATCCAAGCAAAGAAGAGAAAGGGAAAAGGCCCAATTGAACTCACTAAGGGTAAAGGGAAAAGGACAATTAGCTGAGCTTTACTAGTCTTGATGTTATGATGCTACTGTAATAAGTACTATGTTTTCTCCTTGTATGTAATCAACTATGCAATCAACAATGCATCTATGTATGCAGAATTTTGTTATGTAATAACAGTTGGTTTTTCAAGTTGAAGATGCTATTTTTCATTCATGTTAAACCCAAAATACAACTTTAAAAAACTATATATCCTACAAGTCACAAATTAAACAAATATAAGCATCAAATCATTTGTGTATAATTACAATGGATAGTGGGCAGAATTTGCTATCTTTATAATTGTAAAAAACAATTTCGAGAATAATATAATTTCACCATTATTGCATAAAAAAAATGATTTCCTAATTAAAAAAATTACCTAATTTAGATCTAAATGAACCTCCCTCCGTTATTGATGGCCAGACCGGCGAGTGGTAGCTGTGATTGGTTACTGGTGAACGGTGGATGGTGAGTGGTGGCTGTGATTGGTGAGAAATGTGCGAAATTTGAAATTTGCTGAAAAAAATATGGGGGTCTTTAATTTTGAAATTTGCTGAAAAAAATATATATGGGTGGGATTTTAAAAAATATATATGGGTGGGTTTTTTAAAAAAAATATGGGGGGCTTTAATTTTGAAATTTGCTGAAAAAAAATGGGGGCTTTTTAAAAATTTTGGGGAGGGAAATACCAAAAAGGAAGCAACAGGTATCGAACCTGTGACCTCCCCTTCACAACACCAACAACTCAACCATCTCCGCCCTTGGGTCTTTTTCGATTATACCTTCTTTTGTATTCCTCTTATAGACTATCTATTTTATTAAAGAAAATTGTTACAAAATCCAAATATCTTCAATACAAAGTTAAACCTATTAGTACAACGTTAAACCTAGCAACACTAATAGAGACACAAGCAGTAATAACATTATTTCCTTTTTGCTTGTCTGAAGATCTTTCTCAGTAACTCTCTTGCCATTACTGAGTCTTCATCAGTAACTGTCAGCTTAGCATCTAACATAACAAATAAGCTAGCTGCCCTTAATGGATAATCTTTTTCTATCAGCATGTAGACATCCACTCCATTCTTTGTAGATACATGGTGAACACCACATGTATCATACAGTCTCCATTTTGTACTCAACTCATGAGCTCGAAAATTCCATAAGATATCTTTTGGATCAGGTTCATACAACCTCTTCAATTCCACCCATAGCTCCTTCTCTTTGTCTTGTATACGATATGTAGATCTGAACATTTCTTTAACCAGACTCCATAGATTGTCCAAGTCTTCTCTATAAAAAATCTTCAGCATATCTTCAAAATACTTATAAATTTCTGAGTGTCCTCCTAGCCTGATTATCTTCCAAGCTTTCCCAAATGTATCTTTGAGTATCTCCAAATCAATAATTGGACGTTTAGCTTGAATAGGATGATGAACATCTGATGAACTCAAATAAGTACATTTTATTATTATCATTTATCCTATTTATTTGACTTGTTTTACTATATTATATATGAGAATTGATACGTTAATGTTTACTTTTGTGATTCTCAGGTAAAAACAAGTATTATGTGAAACTTGGCAATTTTGGACTAATTATGGAGCAAAACAAGCAAGATGTTAAGAGTCTACTAGATCAAGATCATTCTGCTCCAGATACGTCGCAACATACTTCATACATACGGCGGATCACTATCAAGATTTCACAAGTGACAATCCAAGACAGCAAAGGACATGCGCCGCATAATGAAATGGAGTTACGCCGCATCTTAAGGCGGTGTACGAATATTCCTGAATATATTAATCTTGGACCCCACGCGAAGTTAAGTCAATGCGCCGCATCTACTTATCCTATGCGCCGCATCTAACCCTCAGACAGAAACTATAAATACCCCAAGACCAGACGAATTTCGAGAGTTTTTTGGTTCGACACTTAGCTTAACTCAGAAACCCTAGGAGCCGAATTCAGACGTATTAGCAGCACAAGACACACCTTGAACGAAGATACAAGAGCTGTAAGAAGGTCCTGCATGTATTCAATTCATTAAGTAGTTTTGTTTTATTGTATTAGTACACTTTAATTCATCAGGATTGATGGGCCGATTCCATGTGACTACGGAAAACCATGGGCACCCCTTAAAATTGCTTTCCCATTAATTAAAGTTTATATGTTGATGTCTTTGGTGACTTTTATTAGTGCATTGATAACCTCTGTGTCTAGCTGAGCATTTCTTGGGTCGCCATGCCCCTTCCTCGCCTATTTATTCTATCGTTTCTAGAATAGTAGGATAGACATAAGTGATCATTAAGGGTTTACTCGCCGATAAGATTAGAGCCAACGAGAAAGGGTTAATTACATACACTTCATATAAAACTAGCAATAAAACAAGTGACAAGCTACTTAATTATCAGGACAGGTCTTCTTATTGTCTTAAGTATCTATCTGTGTACGTGTGTGCTAATCGCTGATTCGTGCTCATTAGTTTAGTTTATATTTAATCATAACCAAACCGTGCCAGTCTCTCAGGCTGACCCCCTTTGCGTTAGATTAGGTTGTATAGCTAATTTAGGATATTAAAATGCTGATTAGAATAACTAGATAATACGTTCCACTCTTAGTGATCGACACTCTACTTACCATTATATTCATACTGACCGGGTACACTGCTCGTTAAAGTGTGTGTTTTATTGATAAGTCGGCTAAATATAAATTTAAAACTTGAGTAGGCATTAATACTGCTAAAACCACAACGACATCACGCGCGCACCAAGTCTTTGGAGCCGCTACCGTGGATATAAAAGAATTAGAGCAATAACACACGCACATCAAGTTTTTGGCGCCGCCGCAGGGGAGTGAATTGTTATTATCTGTTAATTTGATTAGTATTTTAATTAGGTTTTTCTTTTTAATTTTTAGATTCTAACCGCTAACTCTGTCATATATTAGATAAATTACATTCATTGTATTATTTGCATATTTTCTGTTTTTGTGTGTTTTTGTTTTCTTTAATTTTTGTTTCTTATCGTTTGTTTTTACTTTTTTTTTTTTTTTTTTTTTTTTTTTTTTTTTTTTATTTTCTTGCATTCTGCTATCGTTGTATTGAGCTGATTCAAACGATACGGCGCATCTATTTTCATAGATACGGCGTATTGCGTTTAATTTTTATAAAATACAACGCGTTTAATAAATTCGAGTACGACGCATCTTTCCCCAAGATACGGCGTATTCTGTTTTTAATAAGAAATTTTTCTAAACCCTAATGCCATACGACGCATCTGTTTTAACAGATACGGCGTATTTTCTATTTAAATTAAAAACAGTTTTCGAATTATTAAACAGATACGACGCATCGATTTTTATCGATACGGCGCATCTACTGAATCAAAAATCTTGTATTTTGAAATGTAACGAAAATACAGCGCATTAACTTTTGTTAATATGACGCATTTAATCTTAATAAATATAATCGATTTTTGATAAATTAAATTTGATACGGCGCATGCTAAAATTATAAGCGGCGTATCTGCTTTCTGAATAAAAGTCTGATTAAATTTTAACATAATAAGATACGGCGTATCCAATTTTCTGGATACGGCGCATCGTCTGCAGATATCAGCAACTTTTATTTTTCGTATTTCGATTTCGTTGTTAATTTTCTGATATATTACTTTCTTGAACATACCCTACTGATGCTTTTGTGATAGTTTCAGGAAGTGCATGACCAGGAGTTCAACTAAGAACTTGATTAAACCTTTCGAAGATCCTGAACGAGCCCTACATTCGCTTAAAAGGCATTTCAACACAAAAAGCTTTGAAATTTCAAGTTCATTCGAGCTTGATTACTTTTCTGAAGAGAAGGAGGAAGAAGAAACAGAAACAATGACGGAAAACACTACTATGGAGGAATACATGAACAAAACCCGTGCTGATTACAGTTCAGGAGTTGCTAGACCAAAGTTTGATGAAAAGTCAAAGTTTGAGTTGAAGGGTCAGTTTCTCAAGGAGCTAAGAGAAAATGCTTTCAGTGGAACAGAACATGAAGATGCTAATGAACATGTTGAAAAAGTCCTCGAGATTACAGATTTGTTTACTACAGAAGGAGTCTCTGACGATCAACTTATGCTAAGAATCTTTCCAATTTCGCTTAAAGGAGCTGCTAATAAGTGGCTAAGGAATGAACCTGCTAGTTCAATCACAACATGGGAAGATTTGAAGAGCAAATTCCTGAAAAGATATTGTCCACCTGCTAAAACTGCTAAAAAGATGGAGGCTATCAACAGTTTCAAGCAAGAGCCTGATGAAACCCTTTATCAAGCTTGGGAACGATTTAAAGACCTATTGATGAAATGCCCTCAATATTATCTAAGTCCAATGCAGGAGATAATATTGTTCTATCAAGGATTGGACGTGCCTACTAGACAAATCTTGGATGCTAAGGGAGCTGTGCCTCAAATGAGTGCAGCCGATGCTAGAAAAGCTATCCAAGAAGCTGTTGATCACTCTCAAAAATGGCACGACGGAACCTCTACTAGATCTAAGAGCAGCACTAATTTTGACGGGTTTGCTGCAATTCAAGCTCAATTGGATAAAATTAGTAGAGAGATGAAGAAGCGTGATGAGAAAGTGTATGCTGCCCAAGTTGGATGTGAAAAATGCGAAGGACCTCACTACACTAAAGATTGCCCTAATAAGAATGAAAGTGAGACTTTTGAAGAAGCATACTACACACAATTTGGACAACCATTCCGACCTTCAGGAAGATTTAGGGAAGCTACTCCGGGATACTATCAAAAGAACAACTTTAATCCCACTTATCAAGAAAGGAGGCAGACTTTAGATGACACTCTAAAGCAAATTATGGCCGATGCTGCTAAAAGACATGAAGAAAACACTGCTATGATCAAAGAAATCCGAGCCTCAACGAATACTATTACAAGAAATCAAGGAGCTTCGATCAAAGCATTGGAACAACAAATCGGACAAATGAGCAAAGTTCTTCAAGAAAGGGGATACGGAAGTTTACCAAGCTCAACTGAAACAAACCCAAGAGATCATGTCAAGGCCATAAGCACCACCGAGGAAGTCACGCCTAACATACCTTTTCCTAGAAGATTGACGAATGGTAATGATGGTGCAATGCCCAAATTTTTCTTTAATTCTTCAATCAGTTTAAGGAGGTTGCTCAAAGAGAAGACAAAGATTGAAGAGGAGATCAAGGCTGCAATGAAAGAAGAGAGCTCTGCAACCGACTTACATGCCTTGCCTCATAAAGAAAAGGACCCAGGAAGTTTTACTTTACCTTGTTCAATTAATGATATATCTTTCAATAATGCATTAGCTGACTTGGGAGCTAGCGTTAGTGTTATGCCCCTTAAGACATTCACTACCCTAGGACTAGGAAAATTAGCACCAACTAAGTTGCTTATTGAATTGGCTGATAAAACGGTAAAACAACCTGAAGGGATTGCTGAAAATGTGCTAGTTAAGATTGAGAAGTTTATTTTCCCTATAGACTTTGTTATATTAGATATGCCCGAGGTTGTTAAGTTTCCTTTAATCCTTGGAAGACCTTTCTTGTCTACCGCCCACGCTAAGATTAATGTGTTTAAAAGAAAAATCTCATTAAAGGTAGGGAATAATAAACTAGTCTATAAGTGCCAAAATCCTGCTAAAAGCATAATTAGAGGCGTCTATGTGCTAGGATTAAGAGAACGTATGGACCTCGATCTAGAAGCTAGGTTTATGGGAGAAACCTTGGTAAATAATGAATCACTTGAGACCTATAGTGGAGACTACATTGAATTAAATGATCTTAATTTACCATTAGGAATCAATGATCAATTTATGGAGGATTTTGAACCCGAAATTGAAGAAGGAGAAATTATGGATATACCTAGAATCAATATGATCAACACTAAGAATTATAATGAATTTGAAGGATATCCTAGTTTCTGTGATTATGGTAGAAAGATCCATGTAGATTGTGCTTATAATTTACAATTTCCTTGCATGATAGGATTTAAACAAGTTAGTGCCAACTTTTACCCTATTTTACCAATTAATGTAATGTCAAAAGATTTCTATAATTCTATAATGAAAAACAAAATTGAGTATAGAGGGAAAAACGTAGTTGGAATGTTTATGAATGTACCTATTTTTGTTGGGAATTTAACTATTGTTACAGATTTCACCGTGGTGGAAAACATGGATGCTTATCGTGATGATGAGATGGGTGACGTGATCGTTGGGAAACCATTTTGTAAGGAGGTCGAAATTAACGCTAAAAGATTTGAAGGAAAGATCACCTTTCAAAGTGGAAGCAACGTTATCACTTACATGATGCCTCATGCTCACCCAAGGTTTAAACATGCCCCTAACAAATTTTGTTATAAATTTACACCATTTCTTTTTGTAGATGAAAATGACGCTGAGAAAGGGATCGAGTATCCGTACCAAAAGATGAAAGGATTTGGTGGTGCGTGATGTGTCGTTGCGGTTTAGCAGTTTTAATGCCTACTCAAGTTTTAAATTTATATTTAGCCGACTTATCAATAACACACACACTTAACGAGCAGTGTACCCGGTGAGTATGAATATAATGGTAAGTAGAGTGTCGATCACTAAGAGTGGAACGTATTATCTCGTTATTCTAATCAGTATTTTAATATCCTAACGCAATGGGGTTTCAGCCTGAGAGACTGGCACGATTTGTTTGCAATTAAATAATAAAATAAACCAATAGGCACGAATCAGCAAGTAGCACACACGTACACAGATAAATACTCGAGACAATAAGAGGGCTGTCCTTATGATTAAGTAGATTGTCACTTGTTTTATTGATAGCTTTATATGAAGTGTATGTAGTTAACCCTTTCTCGTTGGTCCTATTCTTATCGGCTAGTAAACCCTTAATGATTACTTATGTCTAAAAGTTATTCCTAAGTGATCAATTTAGTAATAACCGTGGGAGCCACATTATTTTCCGCAGTCAAATGCCCGCAAGCCACTAATAAACACAGAGGTTATCAATGCACTAATAAGTAGTAACCAAAGACATCAACATATAAACTTTAATTGATGGGAAAGCAAGTATTAAAGGGAGTGCAATCTTTCGTTGTCACATTACACAAGCCACCAATCCTGATGAATTAAAGTTTGCTAACACAATAAAACAAAACTACTTAATGAATTAAACACATGCAGCACCTTCTTACAGCTCTTGTATCTTCGTTTGGTGTGTCTTGTGCTGCCTCCTTGACTGAATTCGTCCTAGGGTTCTGCTGCTTCGGTCTTCGAATCTAATATATTGCTCTCTGAAATTCGTCTGGTCTTGGGGTATTTATAGTTTCTGTCTGAGGGAAGATGCGGCGCATCTATTAAGTAGATGCGGCGCATTGACTTAACTTCGCGTGGGGTCCAAGATTATAATATTCAGGAATATTCGTACACCGCCAGAAGATGCGGCGTAACTCCATGATTAGATGCGGCGCATGTCCTCTTGTATCTTGGATCGTATCTGGTGATATCTTAATAGAGATGCGCCGTATGTAATGAGTGAGATGCGGCGCATCTGGAGCAGATTAGTCTTGATCTTCTTCATTTCAGTAGACTCTTAACTTCTTGCATGTTTTGCTCCATAATTAGTCCAAAATCGCTAAGTTTCACCAAATGCTTGTTTTTACCTGAGAATTACAAAAGTAAACGATTAAGTATCAATCCTCATACATAATATAGTAAAACAAGTCAAATTAATAGGATAAATGATAGTAATAAAATGTACTTATTTGAGTTCATCAAATATCCCCCCACTTGAACTTTACTTGTCCCCAAGTAAACCTTAGAATTTCTCTTATGAAAATGTATCCTAAAAGATGTTAGGATTTATTTTTATATTTAAGCATGTATTCGTTTATTTCATAATCACACAACTAAACACTTAACGAATTAGAAGTAAAATAAAATAAGTTGATAAAAGCAAATCTAATCGTTTAACTGTCCAGTCGTGACGAATATTCTATCATAAGCTTGGCAAGTATACACATCTCCTCCACTAAAGCTAAGGAATAACAAGTCTAAAGCGGTAAAAAGGGTTTTTAGGCTTAAGGGTTAATTATTTTCTTTCACTATCGATCTCAAATTCCAGAAAAGGCGACAAAATCACAAATACATGATCGAATCCACGAACACGATACTTGCAATTGCTCAAATCCTGAACTCGAATAGGCTAAAGATAGGTCCAAACTTCACCAATAATAATATATCAAAAAGGGCGAAAAAATCATAAATACATAGCCGAATCCACGACTACGATACTTAAGATTGCTCAAATCCCTAATCTCAATAAATCAAAGGTTTGGTTGGATAAAGAATAATTAAGGGCATGGATAACATTTGGGATATAAATTGGTGTAAAATGAAAAATAAACAAAACAAATAAATTAAAATCCTAAGTGTGGTTAATCACTATCCCAACCATCCTATGAATAAGACTCATATCATCGAATAACTCACGCTTTAACACTTGAAACACACGCTTTAGGTAGACACGAATTATACTCAACAAGATCTTAATCAAAGAATAAACCTTAATTGGCGTTCCCATAACTGCCAATTCCCATTCAATCCATAGATATAATATATAACAAATAGTGGTGATATCGACCACTTACATAACTTTACATAAGTTGGTTAAAACAAACTTCCAACTTTTCTTTCTTTCTTTTTCTTTTCTTATTTCTTCGATTTTTTTTTTTTTTTTTTTTTTTTTTTTCCAAACATAAACATAGATGTGTAAAATTTCACCACATCACTATAATGATAATTCTGGATAATTTTTCCATACTTTTCATACTTCAGAAATAACGGTAATAGTGAAAGTAGTAAACACACGAAAAATAAACTCAAAGATATACAATATTTACTTTCACTCCAATTGCATTGTGCAATTTCCCGACCTAACCATAGATAATGAATTACGCACGCGAACACAGGTAATGTAAGGAAACACACTTTGCCTATAGCAATTAACCAACCACGGATTCTAATCTACAGGGTAGGCTAAGGTGTAAGGGTGTAACGAAACATTTTAAACATAGGTGTAAGAAACGAAAGGAATGGCTCTGAGTGTTTTTCTAGGGGTATCTTACTCTAAAAATGAGAGTAACAAAAGGGTTTATACGGGGGTTAACTAACCAGTGTAGTTAGTTAATAACACATAACATATAATTGGCTATTTGGGTGTAATCCTAGAAATTTACCAAGTTAGACAAGTCATTCCAATTATATAAATATAATACTTATTATGGTGGTCTCGAATAGTATACAAGCCAAGTTCTAAAGTTTACAAGTCACCGGCACACTCATAGATTTGTGAATTTTGAAAATCACAATTTTTGAAAATAACGTCTTGTGTGCAGTTATGCAACTTAGATCTTAAACAAAAACATGCTAAAAAATTTTAAGTTTGATATATTAAGCACATTTTAAGCATAATTTTTGAAAAAGTTTAGGACAAGTAATTGTTAAGTGTTCTAATTCTCCAATCCCCCCACTTAAGTTAAACAACGTCCTCGTTGTTTGTATAAAAGGTTAAAAACTGGAAAATAAAAGAATTAGAACAGAAAAACTCCCCTGAGATTTGCTCGGTATGATCCTCCATTAGTATAAGAGCAAAAATCATCTTTCTTGTGGATTAGAACGTTTAAGCTTCATACTTGATGTATCCACAGGAAATCCAGGAAACTATAATACCACCAACACTTTAAAACACACCTAAGATAAGAAAGGTTCAAACTTGCATAATACATTAGTAGTTAGGAAAAATAAAACTTAAGAATTAAAACTGAAAATCATCAGGTCAGTCGATGCGCCGTATCTTATGGAAGAAGATACGCCGTATCGAGCCTGGAATAAATACGGATCAGAATAAAGATGCGCCGCATCCTTAACCAGGGATGCGCCGCATTAAAATAAACTGATAAAAAGTTTTAAAGTCGAAAATAAAAATGCAGAAAAATAAAATAGGATATGACCATTGCAGGAGATGCGTCGCATCTCAGGATTGAGATGCGCCGTATCCTCATGCGGGCCTGACTGACTCGACTCAGAAAACAGAATAATAAAAATTCTCCGGGTTGTCTCCCGGTAAGCACTTGTCTTTATTCCAGAGTCTTCAAGTTAGACTCACGTTCAGCTCTTCATTTAGTTCTTGTCACGGTCCATCCTTCTTCCTTCATCCGAAAGATTTTCCCGTATATCTCTGCGACGTTTTCTTCCGTTCGACTTAATCTAATATAACTCTTTGTCTTCGCCGCAGTATACTCTTCATCAGGACCTAAAGAATATTTGATGATTTTAAATTTTTCAGAAATAATCATGGGTGGCTCATTGTAAGGAATCCCAAGTAGTCGACACTTCCTTTTGGTAAACTCTTCATTGTCTTTATCAACGAACTCGAAATAAGGATCCTTAATCAAATAATCATCTAGTTCTTCAATTAATGACTTATTATCTTGAATCGCCTCCCATTCTCTTTCCAAATCCCATTGTAACCGTCGACTAAGCTTCGTAAAATCATCAAATTGTTCATGCACCCATTCCCAGAAAGTAGTATCCGATGTCCCCTTAAGTCCTTTCAAGCGTTCAATTCTACCCTTTTCTTGCAAAGCCTCCGCTTTTTGTGGGCAGTCTTCAACATTATCGTACCACTCATAATCTTCAAAGGTTACATCGTTTCCAACCCGTTTCATCCCAATTATACTTCCCCCATTACAGGTTCCGTCACTCTTATAATCACAGGTCGGCCAAACACTACTCCCATCCTTGAAAACGAAGGGTGTACAGGTATGATTAATGTGCTCAACATCCCATGGTTTATCCCAAACCCATGGTACTTGGTCATTCCATTCGTAGCACCAGGTGTTTTTGAAATCATCATAAGTCTTAAATCCTGGTAGATCTCCAGTTAGCACATCATCGTCGACTCGAGGAAGGTAGTTAAATTCCTTGAACTGCTTGCACAAGGGTGTCTCATAATCGAACACATCAATGTCAATTCTGAAAAGTTATTCAATGCCCTCATTGATTGTTGAATCATGAAGTGACGACCCATAATCGCTTTCTACTTCTTCGTCTTCTCCTCTCATCCAATATACCCATAATGCATCCTTAGTAGCTCGATCCATACTCTTATGGTTATTAAACTTACTAGCCAACCACTCTGAAAAATCAACATCGTTAGGATCATGGTTAACGTCAAAGCAAGCCTTCCCAATCATATTCCTTCTTATCTCCATGAACTCGTTAAATTGCTTCTTAAAACTCCGTGTCAACCATGAAGTCATAATCTGCTTGACTTCATTTGCAGGGGCGAATTCCGGACTACCATATTTAAGTTCTAACCAATCATTGAGGGAGAGGTCTATCAATCTTACCAATCTGCCATGAAATAGTAATTCCGCCAAAGCATAATTTCTGTCATTATCCAGATAGTTCTCATTTAATCCCCAGTACTGTTCGGAATAAGGCATGTAAGAGATTTGGGTGTTGCCTCCACCACAGCTGTTGTTGCTTGAGTCCATGTATGCAAGATAGAATTTCCCATCATCTTCTTCGATAGTAGTCCAGTTCAATCCTTCGGCTTCAATGATAGGCCATAAGAGCGACAATTCTTCTCCAGTGTACCTCACAAATACATCATAAGAGAATACCTCTTTGTCAATGTTGCATAAACGCATGAATTCCTTAAAAGCAGCTTCAAGAGGAGTCTCCCAAGAGAATAAATCTGCATCGATCATGAGCACATTGAATGAATCTGAAAACAAGCATTCCTTAGCAAGATATCTGTTAACTGACATGTCTTCCATAGCAAAATCTGTCATCCAAGGTAAAATCATCAGTAGGATTTGTTCGCTAGAAGAGAAATTAATGAATATAGAAACGGATATATGAATACAAATAGCTGATATCTGCAGACGATGCGCCGTATCCAAATAGTTGGATACGCCGTATCTTATAATCGTTAAAATTAAATCAGACTTTTATTCAGGAAAATAGATACGCCGCTTAGAATTTATGAATGCGCCGTATCGAATTAATTAATCAAAAATCGATATTTATTTAAAATTAAATACGTCGTATTAACGAAAGTTAATGCGCCGTATTTTCGTTACGTTTAAAAATACGAGATTTTTGATTCAGAGGATACGCCGTATCGACAGGGATCGATGCGCCGTATCTGTTTAATAATTCGCAAACTGTTTTTAATTAAAATAATAGATACGCCGTATCTGCTAAAGCAGATGCGTCGTATTACTTTATCGCTTAGAAAAAATTTTCTTATTAAAAACAGATACGCCGTATCTTGGGGAAAAGATGCGTCGTATCGAATTAATTAAACGCGTTGTATTTAAAAAAAATTAAACGCAATACGCCGTATCTGAGAGATCAGATGCGCCGTATCGTTTGATTTAGCACAGTACAACGATAGCAGAACAGAAAAAATACGAAAAATAAAAACAAAAATTAAAACACACAAACAAAAATAAACACAAAAACAAAAATAAAGGCAAACAAATAACACACAAAACAACAAATATGCAAAATAATACAATGATGCAATTAATCTAATAAAAAGAAAAACCTAATTAAAATACTAATCAAATTAACAGATAATAACAATTCACTCCCCGGCAGCGGCGCCAAAAACTTGGTGGTGCGTGATGTGTCGTTGCGGTTTAGCAGTTTTAATGCCTACTCAAGTTTTAAATTTATATTTAGCCGACTTATCAATAACACACACACTTAACGAGCAGTGTACTTGAATTGGGGCCGGAATATGTTCGTGACGAAGTAATTCGCAACTACATCGTGCATGGACATGTGGGGATTAATAGAACAAATTAAGGAGCTGAACGTGAGTCTAACTTGAAGACACTGGAATAAAGATAAGTGCTGACCGGGAGACAACCTGGAGAATTTTTACTTTTTTGTTCTATGTCGAGTCTGTCAGACCTGCAGAAGATACGGCGCATCTCCATCTTAAGATGCGACGCATCGCCTGCACTGGTCATATCTTATTTAATTTTCTGCATTTTTATTTTTGACTTTAAAACTTTCTATCAGTATTTTAATGCGGCGCATCCCTGGTTAAGGATGCGACGCATCTTTTATTCTGATTCGTACTTATTCCAGGCTCGATACGGCGTATCTTCTTTCATAAGATACGGTATATCGACTGACCTGATGATTTTCAGTTTTAATTTTTTATGTTTTATTTTTACTAACTACTAATGTATTGTGAAAGTTTGAACCTTCTTAACTCAGGTGTGTTAAAGTCTTAATGGTATTATAGATTCCTGCATTCTTGTGGATACATCATCTATGAAGCTTAAACGTTCTCATCCACAAGAAAGTTGATTTTTGCTCTTATACGAATAATGGAGGATCATACCGAGCAAATCTCAGGGGAGTACGACGCATCTTTCCCCAAGATAAGGCATATTCTGTTTTTAATAAGAAATTTTTCTAAATCCTAACGCCATACGACGCATCTGTTTTAACAGATACGGCGTATTGTCTATTTAAATTAAAAACAGTTTTCAAATTATTAAACAGATACGACGCATCGATTTTTATCGATACGGCGCATCTACTGAATCAAAAATCTTGTATTTTGAAACCTAACGAAAATACGGCGCATTAGCTTCTGTTAATACGACGCATTTAATTCAATAAATATAGTTGATTTTTGATATTCACTTTGATCGTTCCACTACTCTCGTGCACAAGTTGGTTTACTTTCAGGATAAATGATGGCTTAAGCATCACTATGGAAGATTACATTCTGAACCTAACCAAGAGACGCTAGCTGGAGTAATCAAACCTTTGATGATTGAAAGGCTGAAGTAAAACGACAAGAGTGAAGGAGAATTCAGTACTGGTAACATTTGAGTATCTTAAAATTCTTGAAATAGAATTCCAGGTATCCTCTACATTAATTTACCTTGCCTTATAGAGAGTTCTCTACGAAACCTCTCCCGAATATAATCTTAATTTTGTAAGCTTAAAACGATATTTGCTCATAACCTTGGAGTAAATCATTACCCACTAAACAAGAAGATTATAATCATTAATAAAACGGATGTGCTTATTGTTCTTATCTTGAATTTATATATATCATATGGTATACCGTTTTACCCCAATTTGATGTGTAAGGAAATGTGTTGCGGAGGCCAAGGTACGTTCCTTATTTAAATTTCGTTCACTAGCATAGTAATACGGCGGATCTTAGTTTTCTAAGCGCCGTATCTCTGACTAATTAAAACTTATTGACCAGTCAACGAATTTAGATAAGATACGGCGCATACTATTATGCGATACGGCGCATCGTATTTACCCTATAAATAAGAAAGAGATGCGCCGGATTTCAATTTCTTACCCCATTATTCACACAGTAAAAACGCACACTTCTTGACGAAATTAAACCCTCTAATTTGAGTTCTTTTCTCGAATCAAACTTCTAATCCGAACTTTAGACCGAATCCTAATCGCAATATAAGGTAATTATTCTATTTGATTTTGTTTAAATCTAAAAATTAGGGTTTATGATATAGTTCGAATAGGGCTTAGAAGTTTAGGGGATTTGATTAGAACTAGGACTAGATAATTTCCCCCATGTTAATTTTTGAATTGATCATTGAATTTGGAACCGAATTAATTTGAATAAAAATTAAGGTTCAGAAGGTTTATTTTGAACTTTGGAGGGAATATGAGGTGTTGTGGTTATAGGAAATTTTAGATATTGATATTGGGATTAATAGAACTGTGATGTTAAGTGGGAGTTTGCGTCACGGGTCCGGATTCTTGGAAAACATGCCTGACCCCTTTATTTTATACTGATATATTGCTAGATGCGGCGCATCTTGGTTAATTGATGCGGCGTAACGATCTATTTCCAATTTAAATACTTCATTGTTACGCCGTATTACTTATCCTAGATACGACGCACCCCCATACGCCGTATTCTATTGCATGCTACGCATCTCTTTGATACAGCCTAGATACGCCGCACTGATTTATCAGATGCGCCGTATCAACCTTATTGCAGAACTGTTTTCTAACCTTTAAATTTATTTCAGATGGAATTACCAGCCGTTGGACACAGACATACGTGGCTCCGTTTCGAGACCATGGGACTGACAGCAGATACTGAGGCCGATTATGTGCAGAGACTTAGATCGATTTTCTTTAAGAAAATCTTTAGAGTCTCGGTTTTGGATTTTGCGGATGTTGGGTTGATTGACAGAGGGAATGCAGTTGGTGGTCTTCATGATAGGCTGGAGATGGTTGTGAGGGATGATGATGATGAGGTTGTGTTTAGGTCACATGCATGGGAGAGGTTGTTCGGGATTGACGAGCCTCTGATTAGGGAGCTCATGCTGGAGTTCTTTAGCACAGTTCATTACAGGGAGACGGATTTGGAGATTGATACAGCTGATACTCTTGTTTTCAGGTTGGGTGGTGTGCATAGACAGATGTCGATGAGGCAGTTTATTTTGGCCATGGGGCTACACACTGAGGAGGAGCTTGGATCTGCTGGGTTTGCCAGGTACTGGGCTGAGAGTTTGAGGGCAGTGCCAGACAGGATTTTGCTGGGAGATTTTTGGGAGAGGATATCCTCCGGAGGTGATTCTACTGCTTCCACCCTATCCTACACATTGATTAGAGAGCCTATGAGGAGATTATGCCATAGGATGATAGCACTGACCATTGCTGGGAGAGGTCAGTCACCTGAGAAGGTGACCACTCTTGACCTCTTCCTTCTGAGGAGCATGGATGAGGGATTAGCAGTGAACATCCCTCACTTTTTGGCGCATTTTCTCCATAGGGGAGCTTTGGGGAGAGATAGGAGGAGTCAGATGACTGGGGGGCATTTTGTATCTAGATTGGCCCATCATTTTGGTGTGATCGGTGATGAGATTCCTGCCGGGTTAGAGGTTGAGGTGACCAGTCTACAGGTTATTGGGCAGGATTATTTGGTCAGGTTGGGGATATGTGAGATGGTTATGGGGGGATATTACTGGGTGGCATTGGGCCCCGCGAGACCAGCAGAGGTAGAGGCTGAGCAGGGAGGTCCCCAGGGAGCTCCGGCTGCTGCTCCAGCCCAGGAGGAGGAGACACCAGCACCCCAGCCACCAGTTGCACGTACAGTGGGGCAGAGAGTTGAGCTAGTTGAGGGGGAGGTTAGAGCCTTGAGAGGCGTAGTCGACGGGATGAGAGCCGACCTCACTATAGTCAGGAGGGATTTAGGTTGGCTAGTCGGGAGCGTGAGCCATATTTTGGAGGGTCAGGGCACGAGGCATACTCGCCCTGATGGTGTAACACCCCGTGCCCGCTTAGACCAAAATTTAAAACTTTTTACACGGAAACGACTCACTTTTACGGACACCTGCTTACTCTTTTGACCACTGACAAAAATCTATAAACTTTCAGACCTTGAAACTATTTTTAGATGAAAGTAGACTCAATTACCTTCAAAACCATAGGTGGCATGACCCATTTCGACTTACGGATTAAAAGATATGATTTTTCGAAAACTGCCAAAAATCTGCACAGTCGGCTCTGACAGCGTCAGGCCCAAGCCTGACAGCGTCAAGCCTTGATAGGCCAGACAAATTTTTGGAGTTTAAAGGGTGACGGCGTCAAGAAGGCCATCAAGAACAAAACTCAGAGCCTTGATAGGCCAGAGAATTTTTGGAGTTTAAAGGGTGACGGCGTCAAGAAGGCCATCAAGAACAAAACTGCAATTTCACCACTAAAACCCATTTTGACCCATTTCATGACAAACCACTTATAACACTTCCGTTTTACACCAAACTTGATCCACTTCATTAATTTAACATAACTAACACGTTCCAACAACACTTGACCCGTTTACAACCCAAAATGGGTACGAACACGCTTAAACCAAACACCCCATTATCATTACTCAAAAACACTTAAAACACACTTTAACCCATCGTTAGACTCCCAAATCGTTATGACCTTTCTAACATACAAATTGACACTCGACTACACTTTACAAATCAATAAAAGACTCTTGGGGTACAACTTTGTCACTTGAGCTCGGTGTTCTATACTAAGCTCCTAATTACGATTTATCCTCCAATCCGCTTCCAATTCCTTAGGCTATAGTCCAAGTCCTTATATTTCGCCGCACATAAACCTACAAAAACATTAACAAGTAAAAGAATAAGCTTACGCTTAGTAAGTAACCCATCATAAAACATATATCATACACATACTTCCACATAAGCATCATAATCACATAAAAGCTCTTAATCTACTATATACCACTCATATCATACACAACTTCATAACATAATCACATCCATTCACCACAATCCATAATCAACAACATCCCTTAACTAGCCAAGTCCAACAAGCTAACCTACCCTTGGTCAAGATTCACTAGCCATCCATCCCTAGCTCACAACCATTCTAAATCCAACTATTATACTTCCATACAACCACAATACATACATGAGAATACACATATAATACATGTTTTAGGGAGAGTTACTTACCTTCAATCCAAGCTAGGCTACTAACATAAATCCCACCAACAACATCTTCTAACCATCATCATCATCATGATCATCATCTTCTACAATTAACCAAAACCTAACAACATAACAATCAATAACATAACAAGGGTTAACCAAACCCACTAAACATACTTATCTTTCATTCTTCATCATCATTTGATCATATCTTGATCAAATGATGAAAACCCACTTAATCCTTAAACTTTAACCTTAATAATCATCAAGATAGAAACACTTACATGGAGTGGGTTCTTGCTAGGACATAACCTTAAACACAAGGACTTCATCTTCTTCATCTTAAGCCACCACTAGCCTTTTCCCTCTCTTCCTCTTCTCTCTAAATCCGGACCAACAAAACACACCTCAATAATGAGGGAATTCTCTAGAAATGACTAGTTATAACTAGTTAGGTGCATCTTTGGCCAATTGGCAAGTTTGGCCCCTCAAGTCCCATTCCTTCTATTTTAACCACAACTAACTTATAACACATGACTAACACTTGGCAACTTAGGTCCTTCTAGTTTATACATCACATTCCATATTACTACATTAGTCATACTTTAACTATTAATTTGACCATCGGGTTTGACTTCCACGTAACTTTGTTGACCAACCAATTACATCCAACCTTAGCATATTTTATCTAGGGTGGGGTCTACTCGTAACCAGGATACGGGTCTAACAATTCTACCCCCTTATTTAGATTTCGTCCCCGAAATCTGTCGTTCTTTACTAACCAACATCAAGTCACATAACTCATCTCATTCCTAACACCTTAACCCCTAGTTTACTTAGTTCAACGATCTAAGTGATCTTGCGATTTTATGCATACTACAACATATCACATGCCCTAATCCACATTACTCCCGCTTACTTCTATACCACACAACTCTTGCTTAGATATTACATAATACAAGACTTACTTATTACCACTAGTCATCATTCTAGTCCACTCTATTACCGTTACATTACCTTCTCACTCACCTTATCCTCTACCCTCATTCTGTGACTACTTAATACTCAAGAAACTCGGGTTGCTTGACTTTACATAATCACACTCGACTAATACGTTCACATTCCATTACTTTCATTCATCATATTTTGCACAATGCCGCAAAGCACATTATATCCTCATTACAATTTCTCCCTCCCATCAAGGTTCTCCTAAGTCTCATCTAAAAGCCATGGTCTAATTCTAACCCTCCTATCTTAATCCTTACAATTCCTAACTAACTCTAAACTCCCGCTTTCTACTTCTCTAACCCTACTCGTGCCGTGTCGGCAACACATAGCCAACTCGTTTATAATTCCTTATTTACATGGAGAGGCGTCCCAATCGATGTAAATCAAGAAATATAAACTCATGGTTATGCACTCCCGACATAACACTACGACTCCTAATTCCCAATCTAACCTTTATTATTTTATCATTTTTCTTTTTATTACATTATTTTTACTCTTCTTAGACTTGGATCCTTCACATTATCACATTCATCATGGGGATACTTTTATATGCCATGGATGTAGGCAACCCCTTGCCGGTGAAAGCAACACTTTTCATCCCGAAGGATCTTTAACATTCATCCCGAAGGATTCCTTAATATTCCTTTACTTGGTCATCCCGAGGGATACCACTTTTAACATTCATCCCGAAGGATCATTACATTCACACTTTATCACCTTAACAACGGATCCAAGTCATAAGCACCACACACATTATTACATTCGTTTATTATAGTAATTACCGCTAATCGCCTTAGCAGTAATATGATAATTTTAGAACAACGCCTTTATCTCATACACACTCCTTACATTTTTAATCCGCTTTAGTTATTTTCGCATCTTTACTTTACCTCTTGCATTTTTAGCCTTCATTACTCATTTTCACATTCTTACATTACATTTTATTCCACTCGACTCATTTGCGTCTAGACTTCTCACATTTTACCAACCGAAACTCATGCATTCATTATGGTGATTATAGCGCTGTAATATGATAATTTCAAGACAACGTATTTTTCTCACACATACTCCTCGCATTCTTTCTTACGTTTTTAATACGCATTAGTTATTTTCACATCTTTATTTTACCTTTAGCCTATCCATTTCTTTTTTCGTGTCTAAACCTTGCATGGATTTAACTACATTCGTTAGCATCATTCATTTTTCCTACACATTTTAGTCATTTATACATTTTCGTCACGTGTTTACACATCTTACCACAACTTACATTATTTAATCCTCGTTAACTAATTCCGCATCTTTACTACTACTCTTTTAGTCTCGTTTGCTTCCTTTACATGTAAACCCTACATAGATCGCCAACTACAACACGTTCATTATTTATTAATGACTACAGCTAATCGCCTTAGCCGTAGTATAATTATTTCATGACAACACCTTAGCTTCATAGATGTTCATCTCATTTTAGCTAGTATTACTTAAGAAATTTCGCTCTATTTCATTATTTACTCAACTCCTATGCCTTTTTCTTATTTTGTAACTAAGTTCATCACAAACTTATTATATATATATATATTTTTATTTCATTTCTTCACCACACACATTCAACGTTATCACACGTTCATATTCACACTCCTAATACTCTGACTTCCGCTAACCCATCTCTAATACCTCATTAATGATCACCACGCTAAAATATAAATGCTCACAAGGCCATGCTTTGATCATCCCTATCACACAAGTCACGCACTTTCATTTTTAGTCCCATTTCTTATAACCCACCACACTATCTTATTGCACCTACTCACCCTCGCTAACTACCATAGCACATAATCACATAATCATATAATAATTACCGAGGCCGCCCTAAGGTGCACGGTAATCCTATTACTCACACGTCAAGTCTCCCACGTCATATATCACATAAGACACATCCCTAAGTCCCCATCATACTACCCATATAACGATCACATCATTCGTTTCAAACTCTACATCCACATCCTATAACTCACAAACTATTTGGCCGCATTTCTTAAACTTAAACTTAACGCGTCTACGAGTGGTTTAAGTCTAGGCAACCTATAGTGGAAACCTAATTCACTTAAACCGAAGCTCTGATACCAAGTTGTAACACCCCGTGCCCGCTTAGACCAAAATTTAAAACTTTTTACACGGAAACGACTCACTTTTACGGACACCTGCTTACTCTTTTGACCACTGACAAAAATCTATAAACTTTCAGACCTTGAAACTATTTTTAGATGAAAGTAGACTCAATTACCTTCAAAACGATAGGTGGCACGACCTATTTCGACTTACGGATTAAAAGATATGATTTTTCAAAAACTGCCAAAAATCTGCACAGTCGGCTCTGACAGCGTCAGGCCCAAGCCTGACAGCGTCAAGCCTTGATAGGCCAGACGAATTTTTGGAGTTTAACGGGTGACGGCGTCAAGAAGGCCATCAAGAAAAAAACTCAGAGCCTTGATAGGCCAGATAATTTTTGGAGTTTAAAGGGTGACGGCGTCAAGAAGGCCATCAAGAACAAAACTGCAATTTCACCACTAAAACCCATTTTGACCCATTTCATGACAAACCACTTATACCACTTCCGTTTTACACCAAACTTGATCCACTTCATTAATTTAACATAACTAACACGTTCCAACAACACTTGACCCGTTTACAACCCAAAATGGGTACGAACACGCTTAAACCAAACACCCCATTATCATTACTCAAAAACACTTAAAACACACTTTGACCCATCGTTAGACTCCCAAATCGTTATGACCTTTCTAACATACAAATTGACACTCGACTACACTTTACAAATCAATAAAAGACTCTTGGGGTACAACCTTGTCACTTGAGCTCGGTGTTCTATACTAAGCTCCTAATTACGATTTATCCTCCAATCCGCTTCCAATTCCTTAGGCTATAGTCCAAGTCCTTATATTTCGCCGCACATAAACCTACAAAAACATTAACAAGTAAAAGAATAAGCTTACGCTTAGTAAGTAACCCATCATAAAACATATATCATACACATACTTCCACATAAGCATCATAATCACATAAAAGCTCTTAATCTACTATATACCACTCATATCATACACAACTTCATAACATAATCACATCCATTCACCACAATCCATAATCAACAACATACCTTAACTAGCCAAGTCCAACAAGCTAACCTACCCTTGGTCAAGATTCACTAGCCATCCATCCCTAGCTCACAACCATTCTAAATCCAACTATTATACTTCCATACAACCACAATACATACATGACAATACACATATAATACATGTTTTAGGGAGAGTTACTTACCTTCAATCCAAGCTAGGCTACTAACATAAATCCCACCAACAACATCTTCTAACCATCATCATCATCATGATCATCATCTTCTACAATTAACCAAAACCTAACAACATAACAATCAATAACATAACAAGGGTTAACCAAACCCACTAAACATACTTATCTTTCATTCTTCATCATCATTTGATCATATCTTGATCAAATGATGAAAACCCACTTAATCCTTAAACTTTAACCTTAATAATCATCAAGATAGAAACACTTACATAGAGTGGGTTCTTGCTAGGACATAACCTTAAACACAAGGACTTCATCTTCTTCATCTTAAGCCACCACTAGCCTTTTCCCTCTCTTCCTCTTCTCTCTAAATCCGGACCAACAAAACACACCTCAATAATGAGGGAATTCTCTAGAAATGACTAGTTATAACTAGTTAGGTGCATCTTTGGCCAATTGGCAAGTTTGGCCCCTCAAGTCCCATTCCTTCTATTTTAACCACAACTAACTTATAACACATGACTAACACTTGGCAACTTAGGTCCTTCTAGTTTATACATCACATTCCATATTACTACATTAGTCATACTTTAACTATTAATTTGACCATCGGGTTTGACTTCCACGTAACTTTGTTGACCAACCAATTACATCCAACCTTAGCATATTTTATCTAGGGTGGGGTCTACTCGTAACCAGGATACGGGTCTAACAATTCTACCCCCTTATTTAGATTTCGTCCCCGAAATCTGTCGTTCTTTACTAACCAACATCAAGTCACATAACTCATCTCATTCCTAACACCTTAACCCCTAGTTTACTTAGTTCAACGATCTAAGTGATCTTGCGATTTTATGCATACTACAACATATCACATGCCCTAATCCACATTACTCCCGCTTACTTCTATACCACACAACTCTTGCTTAGATATTACATAATACAAGACTTACTTATTACCACTAGTCATCATTCTAGTCCACTCTATTACCGTTACATTACCTTCTCACTCACCTTATCCTCTACCCTCATTCTGTGACTACTTAATACTCAAGAAACTCGGGTTGCTTGACTTTACATAATCACACTCGACTAATACGTTCACATTCCATTACTTTCATTCATCATATTTTGCACAATGCCGCAAAGCACATTATATCCTCATTACAATTTCTCCCTCCCATCAAGGTTCTCCTAAGTCTCATCTAAAAGCCATGGTCTAATTCTAACCCTCCTATCTTAATCCTTACAATTCCTAACTAACTCTAAACTCCCGCTTTCTACTTCTCTAACCCTACTCGTGCCGTGTCGGCAACACATAGCCCACTCGTTTATAATTCCTCATTTACATGGAGAGGCGTCCCAATCGATGTAAATCAAGAAATATAAACTCATGGTTATGCACTCCCGACATAACACTACGACTCCTAATTCCCAATCTAACCTTTATTATTTTATCATTTTTCTTTTTATTACATTATTTTTACTCTTCTTAGACTTGGATCCTTCACATTATCACATTCATCATGGGGATACTTTTATATGCCATGGATGTAGGCAACCCCTTGCCGGTGAAAGCAACACTTTTCATCCCGAAGGATCTTTAACATTCATCCCGAAGGATTCCTTAACATTCCTTTACTTGGTCATCCCGAGGGATACCACATTTAACATTCATCCCGAAGGATCATTACATTCACACTTTATCACCTTAACAACGGATCCAAGTCATAAGCACCACACACATTATTACATTCGTTTATTATAGTAATTACCGCTAATCGCCTTAGCAGTAATATGATAATTTTAGAACAACGCCTTTATCTCATACACACTCCTTACATTTTTAATCCGCTTTAGTTATTTTCACATCTTTACTTTACCTCTTGCATTTTTAGCCTTCATTACTCATTTTCACATTCTTACATTACATTTTATTCCACTCGACTCATTTGCGTCTAGACTTCTCACATTTTACCAACCGAAACTCATGCATTCATTATGGTGATTACAGCGCTGTAATATGATAATTTCAAGACAACGTCTTTTTCTCACACATACTCCTCGCATTCTTTCTTACGTTTTTAATACGCATTAGTTATTTTCACATCTTTATTTTACCTTTAGCCTATCCATTTCTTTTTCCGTGTCTAAACCTTGCATGGATTTAACTACATTCGTTAGCATCATTCATTTTTCCTACACATTTTAGTCATTTATACATTTTCGTCACGTGTTTACACATCTTACCACAACTTACATTATTTAATCCTCGTTAACTAATTCCGCATCTTTACAACTACTCTTTTAGTCTCGTTTGCTTCCTTTACATGTAAACCCTACATAAATTGCCAACTACAACACGTTCATTATTTATTAATGACTACAGCTAATCGCCTTAGCCGTAGTATAATTATTTCATGACAACACCTTAGCTTCATAGATGTTCATCTCATTTTAGCTAGTATTACTTAAGAAATTTTGCTCTATTTCATTATTTACTCAACTCCTATGCCTTTTTCTTATTTTGTAACTAAGTTTATCACAAACTTATTATATATAAGTAAAACCCCGAAACTTAACATAATATGAAATGACAAAAATACCCTCGAATTTAAAATTTGAGAACTTACGAATATTATTTAAGTGACTCTTAACCTAAGTTTATAAACAAATAAAACTTTACAATATACAAGTTGAAAAAAAAAAAAAAAAAAGCTTGGCCGCCCCCCCCCCCCCTGGACCAAAAACAAGACCATGTTCATGATTTCTAAATATATGGTAAGTCTCTAATTGATTGATAATCATACCTAAAATATACTAAACCCAAAATTCGGTTCTTCTTATCACAATACACCGATCCTCCCAAAATCAAAGAACAAAAAAAAAAAAAAAAAAAAAAAAAACCTAAAAGTTCTCTCCAACAAGAAACCATCGGCTGTAATTTTGTGGCTGCCATTTTCGATCCAAGATCACCCAAAGAAGCTTCGAAATCTTGTTCTAACTCGTGTTTAATCATCACAAGGTAAGCCTCTAACATCAACAATGATCCATTCGAATTTTATGAATCAAAAACTAACAAAAAAAAAAAAAAAAAAACCATGTTCTTCCTTTCTTTTGGGCTGTTTCGGTCGATCAAGGAGAAGAGAGGAGAAAGAGAGTTTCGTGTGGTGTTTTGATCCTCGTCGTGTTCGTGTTCTTCGTGGTCTATGAGGGTATTGTATCACCTAATCTATTCGAGCATTGTTTCTTGTTTTTCTTTTGATTTTAGCCGAAGTAATCACAAAACTAATCACATGAAATCACAAATTAACAAAACCCTAAAAATTGATATGTATGAATCGGCTGAGTTTTGTGTGAAATAATTCGTTGTGATTATGTTAAATATGTTATAGAATGACCTAAATATGTTATGGACTCAACCAAAATCGTTTGGAGTGAAAAACTAATGATTTGGATGGTAAAAACCCTAAAATGGATATGTTGCTGTGATAACTGATTCTGAGTGGGATTTTTGGTCGACTTTAAACGGCTGTAACTTTATGATGGAATCGAGTTTTTGTGTGTTTTAAAAGCCTAAAACTAAGTTCATTGAAATAGCTACCTGAGAAAATTTAGTTTGTAATTTTTAGAGGCATAGAAGGTTACTTTTTGATTTTTAGAAAATTATGTGTCTGATCAGATTTGTGAGTCTGGAAAATCAGTCCGGGTTTTTGAATTTTAATTTTCAAACCGTGTTGAGTTAGAAGGTTTCCTTTGAATTGGGTAATATATAAGATGACTATTACTTCCTGGAATTTTTAGAGATTTTTGTGAAATTTCCTTAAATGGTTTATAATTGATAACTTTTCGTATAGTAAAATTACTCAAAAATCTGGACGAGTTGGTTTAAGTGAATTTTAATACATAACTATGCTACATAATAAAATCTGGAAAAATTTGATAAAATACTTTAGACATATGAGCATCTCTGGGAATTTTTGGGAATTTTAATACTGAGTTCTTATATGATTTATAATTTATTGAAAACCTAACAAATTCGTACTTAAAACTATGGGAAGTTATAAAAAGGGTTAAATTGTAAACTAAAGGTTGCTATGTGTTTATTGGGTAAACCAAAGGGTGTAAATGGATATTTTGCTAAAACCAAAGGTCTTAACTTGTAAAAATCTGTAACTTGATGATAATTTCATGATATACCCTAAACTTATGATAATTACCTAATGAACCCTAAATTATGAAAACTACTATATGAACACTAAAACTTTGTAAAAGACATTAAGAATCTTGAACTATGAATATGATCATCTATAATACTTTGAATTAGCATACGGGAATGATATAACATAAAGTCACCTAATATGGAATGAGAACAAGAATGAAACCTTACGGTCCTATGAACTTATAAGAGAACTTGTGCTTATTTGTAGATCGGGTGAAGAGGGAGTGATCTCCTACTTGATTTGATTTTCATTTCTTGCTTGCGTATTTCGTTAAGGTACAGATATTCTGCTTCTTTGATAAGAGGCCTTCATTCTCTTTATTATGATTCGTATTAGGGTTCCCTATACCATTGCTATGTTTCCTTCATTCATGAACTCCGATTATTGAACCATCATGATATTGAACCTTTTATGATTATGAACCTTTCATTCATGAACCTTTGCTTATGAACCTTGCTTATGAACCTTGCTTATGAACCATGATTATGAACCTATGATTATGAACTTATGAAACAAGACATTGACCTATGCAAGTAAACTAAATACATGATTCATGATACTTGACCTTTACCCTCAGTTTGATACTACGAGCCACTCACTAGGCATGAGGGTTTCATGTCCATGTCAGTCGATGCACCGATGGCATGACTCTAGGGCAGGAGAGTGATGACCTGTCCCGTCCCTGCATGTTATGTTTATGATTCATGTTTATGTAGAGGCAGATTATGGCCACCTGGGGCGTATGGATGCATCCTAGATTTGTTCATGTTCATGTTATGTTATGTTATTCATGGTGACTGATGGTGTGTGCGATACACGTCTTTCACACTCCGGGAGCTAGCTACTCCAACCCATGATTGAGGACACCCCTCATATTTACAGGATACCCATGATTGAGGACACCCCTCATATTCACAGGATACTAAGAGGTCTCCCCTCTGCATGTTTACGATTATGATTATGATTATGATTCATGTTATGTTATGGGCTCGTAGTGGATTTCTGACTTCCTTTACCATGTACTCTTACCTTTCATCTTGATACCATGTATTCATGCTTCACACTCTTTACTCATGTAAATTATACATTATACTACTGCTTGTTACGTTATATCTGTTCACTGAGCTCTAGTAGCTCAGCCGCGTTTCTTTTCCCGCGGCAGGTTTTAGTTGGAAGCTGGGTAAGAGTGAAGAGACTTTTGGACTTAGAAGACTTGATAATTATTTTTGGCCTAGAGACGATTGGAAGTTACTACATTGTTAGAATTTGTATTCGCTTTTGTAACCTTGTAATTTCAGTATTTCTTCTGTAACCTTTGAGAATATTTGTATTACTTTTGAATGTATGCTTTGTTATATCTGATATGAAACCATTTGCGTGACATCTTTACCCTTGTCTGGTTGGGGTGTTACAATATATATATTTTTATTTCATTTCTTCACCACACACATTCAACGTTATCACACGTTCATATTCACACTCCTAATACTCTGACTTCCGCTAACCCATCTCTAATACCTCATTAATGATCACCACGCTAAAATATAAATGCTCACAAGGCCATGCTTTGATCATCCCTATCACACAAGTCACGCACTTTCATTTTTAGTCCCATTTCTTATAACCCACCACACTATCTTATTGCTCCTACTCACCCTCGCTAACTACCATAGCACATAATCACATAATCATATAATAATTACCGAGGCCGCCCTAAGGTGCACGGTAATCCTATCACTCACACGTCAAGTCTCCCATGCCATATATCACATAAGACACATCCCTAAGTCCCCATCATACTACCCATATAACGATCACATCATTCGTTTCAAACTCTACATCCACATCCTATAACTCACAAACTATTTGGCCGCATTTCTTAAACTTAAACTTAACGCGTCTACGAGTGGTTTAAGTCTAGGAAACCTATAGTGGAAACCTAATTCACTTAAACCGAAGCTCTGATACCAAGTTGTAACACCCCGTGCCCGCTTAGACCAAAATTTAAAACTTTTTACACGGAAACGACTCACTTTTACGGACACCTGCTTACTCTTTTGACCACTGACAAAAATCTATAAACTTTCAGACCTTGAAACTATTTTTAGATGAAAGTAGACTCAATTACCTTCAAAACGATAGGTGGCACGACCTATTTCGACTTACGGATTAAAAGATATGATTTTTCGAAAACTGCCAAAAATCTGCACAGTCGGCTCTGACAGCGTCAGGCCCAAGCCTAACAGCGTCAAGCCTTGATAGGCCAGACGAATTTTTGGAGTTTAACGGGTGACGGCGTCAAGAAGGCCATCAAGAACAAAACTCAGAGCCTTGATAGGCCAGATAATTTTTGGAGTTTAAAGGGTGACGGCGTCAAGAAGGCCATCAAGAACAAAACTGCAATTTCACCACTAAAACCCATTTTGACCCATTTCATGACAAACCACTTATACCACTTCCGTTTTACACCAAACTTGATCCACTTCATTAATTTAACATAACTAACACGTTCCAACAACACTTGACCCGTTTACAACCCAAAATGGGTACGAACACGCTTAAACCAAACACCCCATTATCATTACTCAAAAACACTTAAAACACACTTTGACCCATCGTTAGACTCCCAAATCGTTATGACCTTTCTAACATACAAATTGACACTCGACTACACTTTACAAATCAATAAAAGACTCTTGGGGGTACAACCTTGTCACTTGAGCTCGGTGTTCTATACTAAGCTCCTAATTACGATTTATCCTCCAATCCGCTTCCAATTCCTTAGGCTATAGTCCAAGTCCTTATATTTCGCCGCACATAAACCTACAAAAACATTAACAAGTAAAAGAATAAGCTTACGCTTAGTAAGTAACTCATCATAAAACATATATCATACACATACTTCCACATAAGCATCATAATCACATAAAAGCTCTTAATCTACTATATACCACTCATATCATACACAACTTCATAACATAATCACATCCATTCACCACAATCCATAATCAACAACATACCTTAACTAGCCAAGTCCAACAAGCTAACCTACCCTTGGTCAAGATTCACTAGCCATCCATCCCTAGCTCACAACCATTCTAAATCCAACTATTATACTTCCATACAACCACAATACATACATGAGAATACACATATAATACATGTTTTAGGGAGAGTTACTTACCTTCAATCCAAGCTAGGCTACTAACATAAATCCCACCAACAACATCTTCTAACCATCATCATCATCATGATCATCATCTTCTACAATTAACCAAAACCTAACAACATAACAATCAATAACATAACAAGGGTTAACCAAACCCACTAAACATACTTATCTTTCATTCTTCATCATCATTTGATCATATCTTGATCAAATGATGAAAACCCACTTAATCCTTAAACTTTAACCTTAATAATCATCAAGATAGAAACACTTACATGGAGTGGGTTCTTGCTAGGACATAACCTTAAACACAAGGACTTCATCTTCTTCATCTTAAGCCACCACTAGCCTTTTCCCTCTCTTCCTCTTCTCTCTAAATCCGGACCAACAAAACACACCTCAATAATTAGGGAATTCTCTAGAAATGACTAGTTATAACTAGTTAGGTGCATCTTTGGCCAATTGGCAAGTTTGGCCCCTCAAGTCCTATTCCTTCTATTTTAACCACAACTAACTTATAACACATGACTAACACTTGGCAACTTAGGTCCTTCTAGTTTAAACATCACATTCCATATTACTACATTAGTCATACTTTAACTATTAATTTGACCATCGGGTTTGACTTCCACGTAACTTTGTTGACCAACCAATTACATCCAACCTTAGCATATTTTATCTAGGGTGGGGTCTACTCATAACCGGGATACGGGTCTAACAGATGGTACTTTCGTTAGAGGGATGGCCACATACTCCCGGCTCCCCACTCGCAAAGTCCGACCCAGGATCGACGATGCCAGCACCTCCGAGACCCGCTCACCTGCAGGAGACGACCTCACAGACCCTTGATCTCATATGTTTGATCTTATTGACATTGTTCCACATACATTTTATTCTTCTTGGGATTGTACTGAATTTTATTATCATGTATTTATTTGATGTTTCAGTTTGTGTTTCTTATTGTGTTTGATGAAGACTGGCATTAAGTTCAGCATGAGTGAACGAGAGAACCCGAGAAGTATACCGTGGAAAGAGCCCAGATTACAACAGACTGTTAACAATCTGTTTGGTAAATACATGCGCCGCATCTAGTAAAACAGATGCGACGCATCCTATCCTTTATTTTATTTTATTTCGTATTTATTCCAGGCTCGATACGGCGTATCTTCTTCCATAAGATACGGCGTATCGACTGACCTGATGATTTTCAGTTTTAATTTTTTATGTTTTATTTTTACTAACAACTAATGTATTATGCAAGTTTGAACCTTTTTAATTCAGGTGTGTTAAAGTCTAAATGGTATTATAGATTCCTGCATTTCCTGTGGATACATCATGTATGAAGCTTAAACGTTCTCATCCACAAGAAAGTTGATTTTTGCTCTTATACAAATAATGGAGGATCATACCGAGCAAATCTCAGGGGAGTTTTTCTGTTCTAATTCTTTTATTTTCCAGTTTTTAGCCTTTGACACAAACAACGAGGACGTTGTTTAACTTAAGTGGGGGAATTGGAGAATTAGAACACTTACTTGTCCTAAACTTTTTCAAAATATGCTTAAAATGTGCTTAATATATCAAAATTTAAAATTTTTTAGCATGTTTTTGTCTAAAGTCTAAATTACATAGCTGCACACATAACATTATTTCCAAAAATTGTGAACTTTTCAAAATTCACAAATCTATGAGTGTGCCGGTGACTTGTAAACTTTAGAACTTGGCTTGTATACTATTCGAGACCACCATAATAAGTATTATCTATATAATTGGAATGACTTGTCTAAATTGGTAAATTTCTAGGATTACACCCAAATAGCCTTTATATGTTATGTGATTTTAACTAACTACATTGGTTAGTTAACCCCCGTATAAACCCTTTTGTTACACTCACTTTTAGAGTAAGATACCCCTAGAAAAACACTCAGAGCCATTCCTTTCGTTTCTTACACCTTTGTTATAATGTTTCGTTACACCCTTACACCTTAGCCTACCATGTAGATTAAAATCCGTGGTTGGTTAATTGCTTTAGGCAAAGTGTGTTTCCTTACATTACCTGTGTTCGCGTGCGTAATTCATTATCTTTGGTTGAGTCAGGAAATTGCACAATGCAATTGGTACGAAAGTAAATATTGTATATCTTTGAGTTTATTTTTCGTGTGTTTACTACTTTCGCTATTACAGTTATTTCTGAAAGTATGAAAAGTATGGAAAAATTATCCGGAAAAATAGTGATAGAAAAGTTGTGAAATTCTACACATATATGTTGATGTCAAAAAAAAAAAAAAAAAAAAAAAAAAAAAAAAAAAAAAAAAAAAAAAAAAAAAAAAAAAAAAATCGAAAAAAACAGAAAAGAAAAAGAAAAAGAAAAAGTTGGAAGTTTGTTTTAACCAACTTATGTAAAGTTTTGTATCAAGTGGGCGATATCACCACTAATTGTTGTATATTATATTTATGGATTGAATGGGAGTTGGCCGTTATGAGAACGCCAACTAAGGTTATTCTTTGATTGAGATCTTGTTGAGTATAATTCGTAACTACCTAAAGCGTGTGTTTCAAGTGTTAAAGCGTGAGTTATTCAATGATATGAGTCTTATTCATGGGATGGTTGGGAAAGTAATTTACCACACTTAGGATTTTAATTTATCTGTTTTGTTTATTTTTCATTTTACACCAATTTGTATCCCAAATATTATCCATACCCTGCATCATTCTTTATCCAAACCTTTGATTTATTGAGATTAGGGATTTGAGCAATCTTAAGTATCGTAGTCGTGGATTCGGCTATGTATTTATGATTTTGTCGCCCTTTTTGATATAATATTATTGGTGAAGATTACTTGGTCCTATCTTTAGCCTATTCGAGTTAAGGATTTGAGCAATTGCAAGTATCGTGGTCGTGGATTCGATCATGTATTTGTGATTTTGTCGCCTTTTCTGGAATTTGAGATCGATAGAGATTAAAAAGGATGATTAACCCTTAACCAACAAACCCTTTTTACCGCTTTAGACTTGTTATTCCTTGGCTTTAGTGGGGGAGATGCGTATACTTGCCAAGCTTATGATAGAATATTCGTCACGACTGGAAAGTTAAACGATTAGATTTGCTTTTATCGAAATATTTTATTTTATTTCTAATTCGTTAAGTGTTTGGTTGTGTGATTATGACAAAACGAATACATGCTTAAATATAAAAATAAATCCTAATATCTTTTAGGATACATTTTCATAAAATTCATTCTAAGGTTTACTTGGGGACAAGTAAAGTTCAAGTGGGGGGATATTTGATGAACTCAAATAAGTACATTTTATTACCATCATTTATCCTATTTATTTGACTTGTTTTATTATATTATCTGTGAGAATCGATACGTTAATGTTTACTTTTGTAATTCTCAGGTAAAAACAAGTATTGTGTGAAACTTGGCGATTTTGGACTAATTATGGAGCAAAACAAGCAAGATGTTAAGAGTCTACTGAAATGTACAAGATCAAGATCATTCTGCTCCAGATACGCCGCAACATACTTCTTACATACGGCGCATCACTATCAAGATTTCACAAGTTACGATCCAAGTCAGCAAAGGACATGCGCCGCATGAAGAAATGGAGTTACGCCGCATCTTAAGGCGGTGTACGAATATTCCTGAATATATTAATCTTGGACCCCACGCGAAGTTAAGTCAATGCGCCGCATCTACTTATCCTATGCGCCGCATCTAACCCTCAGACAGAAACTATAAATACCCCAAGGCCAGACGAATTTCGAGATCCTACAGACTTTAGAGACCGAAGACAGAAGAACCCTAGGAGACGAATTCAGACGTGTTAGCAGCACAAGACACACCCTAAACGAAGATACAAGAGCTGTAAGAAGGTCCTGCATGTATTCAATTCATTAAGAAGTTTTGTTTTATTGTATTAGTACACTTTAATTCATCAGGATTGATGGGCCGATTCCATGTGACTACGGAAAACCATGGGCACCCCTTAAAATTGCTTTCCCATTAATTAAAGTTTATATGTTGATGTCTTTGGTGACTTTTATTAGTGCATTGATAACCTCTGTGTCTAGCTGAGCATTGCTTGGGTCGCCATGCCCCTTCCTCGCCTATTTATTCTATCGTTTCTAGGATAGTAGGATAGACATAAGTGATCATTAAGGGTTTACTCGCCGATAAGATTAGAGCCAACGAGAAAGGGTTAATTACATACACTTCATATAAAACTAGCAATAAAACAAGTGACAAGCTACTTAATTATCAGGACAGGTCTTCTTATTGTCTCAAGTATCTATCTGTGTACGTGTGTGCTAATCGCTGATTCGTGCTCATTAGTTTAGTTTTTTATTTAATCATAACCAAACCGTGCCAGTCTCTCAGGCTGAACCCCCTTGCGTTAGATTAGGTTGTATAGCTAACTTAATATATTAAAATAATGATTAGAATAACTAGATAATACGTTCCACTCTTAGTGATCGACACTCTACTTACCATTATATTCATACTGACCGGGTACACTGCTTGTTAAAGTGTGTGTTTTATTGATAAGTCGGCTAAATATAAATTTAAAACTTGAGTAGGCATTAATACTGCTAAAACCACAACGACATCACGCGCGCACCAAGTCTTTGGAGCCGCTACCGTGGATATAAAAGAATTAGAGCAATACACACGCACATCAAGTTTTTGAATAAGTACATTTTATTATTATCATTTATCCTATTTATTTGACTTGTTTTACTATATTATATATGAGAATTGATACGTTAATGTTTACTTTTGTGATTCTCAGGTAAAAACAAGTATTATGTGAAACTTGGCAATTTTGGACTAATTATGGAGCAAAACAAGCAAGATGTTAAGAGTCTACTAGATCAAGATCATTCTGCTCCAGATACGCCGCAACATACTTCATACATACGGCGCATCACTATCAAGATTTCACAAGTGACAATCCAAGACAACAAAGGACATGCGCCGTATAATGAAATGGAGTCACGCCGCATCTTAAGGCGGTGTACGAATATTCCTGAATATATTAATCTTGGACCCCACACGAAGTTAAGTCAATGCGCCGCATCTACTTATCCTATGCGCCGCATCTAACCCTCAGACAGAAACTATAAATACCCCAAGACCAGACGAATTTCGATAGTTTTTTGGTTCGACACTTAGCTTAACTCAGAAACCCTAGGAGCCGAATTCAGACGTATTTGCAGCACAAGACACACCTTGAACGAAGATACAAGAGCTGTAAGAAGGTCCTGCATGTATTCAATTCATTAAGTAGTTTTGTTTTATTGTATTAGTACACTTTAATTCATCAGGATTGATGGGCCGATTCCATGTGACTACGGAAAACCATGGGCACCCCTTAAAATTACTTTCCCATTAATTAAAGTTTATATGTTGATGTCTTTGGTGACTTTTATTAGTGCATTGATAACCTCTGTGTCTAGCTGAGCATTGCTTGGGTCGCCATGCCCCTTCCTCGCCTATTTATTCTATCGTTTCTAGGATAGTAGGATAGACATAAGTTATCATTAAGGGTTTACTCGCCGATAAGATTAGAGCCAACGAGAAAGGGTTAATTACATACACTTCATATAAAACTAGCAATAAAACAAGTGACAAGCTACTTAATTATCAGGACAGGTCTTCTTATTGTCTCAAGTATCTATCTGTGTACGTGTGTGCTAATCGCTGATTCGTGCTCATTAGTTTAGTTTATATTTAATCATAACCAAACCGTGCCAGTCTCTCAGGCTGACCCCCTTTGCGTTAGATTAGGTTGTATAGCTAATTTAGGATATTAAAATACTAATTAGAATAACTAGATAATACGTTCCACTCTTAGTGATCGACATTCTACTTACCATTATATTCATACTGACCGGGTACACTGCTCGTTAAAGTGTGTGTTTTATTGATAAGTCGGCTAAATATAAATTTAAAACTTGAGTAGGCATTAATACTGCTAAAACCACAACGACATCACGCGCGCACCAAGTCTTTGGAGCCGCTACCGTGGATATAAAAGAATTAGAGCAATACACACGCACATCAACATCCAATGCTTCTGGTATTATAACAATCATATGCTGCTTGAGTCTTTCGTCAGTTATTTCCTCTGCTGTTTCTTCTTCTTCTGTTGTAGGTACTTCTTCACCAATCTTCTGTTTCTTTGAAGATTCAGACTCAAATAATATACCATATCTTCTTGTAGTTCTACATGGTTTTTCTGTTCCCATGGGAGTAAATGTGTTCACTCTTGTGTAAACCCTTTCAAACTCACTCTTGATATCCTCAAAACTTCTACCTTGGAACTGCTTCCTTTTGTATCCAGCCATGTTCATCATGTAAACACACATGGTGTGTCTTTGCTGAGCTTTACTAGGTGGTTTACTCCTCTTTTCTTTGGCTTTTTGTTCTGCAGCAGACTTTCTTCTGGAATTTATTAGTTCAACAAGTTGTCTTGACTTCTCATCAATGGACAACACTTCATCTCCTCTGACTTTACCTAACTTTTCCTTTATAACTTCATCAGCATCAATCATATACTAAACTTCTTGAGCGTGATCAAACATTGCTTCAGTTGCTTGATTTGCAAGTCTTGTTTGATCAAGGAAATATGCAATATCAACAATTTTTGATGTTTCATCTTCCTGTGCTTTATTAGCTACCTCTGCATCAAAACTAATCTGAGCAAGAACACTCTTCTTGTCCTTCTTTGGTGGCTCTTCTTCAATCATAATGCCCTTTGCTTTATCTGCCCTTTGCCTTCTATCATACACATCCATATCTTGTTGATGAGAAGTACCAATATTTTCAGCATCCAAATCTTCTTCACCCATATCTTGCCTCCCCTGAAACTCAACATTCTGTTCAACCAAAGAAATATTGGGGTCTTGATCAATATCAGCTGTCTTCCTCCCCTGTTTGGAAGAAACATCCATGTCATCATCATCTGAGCTTGTAGACTCCACAATATTTGCCTTTCTCTTTGCTTCAAGTGACTTGACTTTAGACTGCAATTTCTTCACTTTTTCAATGACCTTCTTGTAAGCAGTACTATACAACTGCTTTGTCTCCTTGAGTGCTTGCTTTGTCTCCATGAGTTCTTGCTCTGTCTCCTTGAATTCTTGCTTTGTCTCCTTGAGTTCTTTCTCCAACCCAGTCACCCTTTGAGTCAATTTGGTACAAATATCCATCAATTCCATTAGTGACACTCTGCCCTCATCACTTCCAGGTGTGTTACCTCCCGATCGAGGTGAATCATGGGGCATTTCCCCCATATTTGGTTGTGAGGCTGATTGAGAACCAGATGAACCTGTGGGTGTGTGATTGGACTCAACTGGGCTTGTTGATCCTTCACCCTGAATGTTTTGATTTTGAACCAACATTGTTTCAAAAAGTGGAACTACTATCCCATTAAACCCCCTAGAAGCCATGCTCATGTTACTGAACAGTTTTTGAGTAAGGCAAGGAGTTGGATAAACAATTTTATGAGATAGAAGCAAACTTTTCCGTATATTCAAAACCGTTTGTATAAACCTTGGATACATTAAAAACTTGTATTTGTTATCCACATTTTTCACCATACCATCAAAAATTAATTTTGAAAAGTTAAAAGTCCTGTTTGTTGCTAAACAAATGAGAGCAGTTGCAATATTGCTGCTGAATTGCTCCCATGCGGTTTTCTTTGGACTTAAACAATGAAGGATGGTATGTATGAAGAATCTCCATTGGGGGTCAAAACATCCTTTTTGAAAAGTCAGAATTTGAGAAGATGTGTCATACCCCATTCTGGAAAGGTTATGAAAAAATTCAGTATTAGTTATTTTTCTGCCATCAACTGTTGCAATTAACTCTTTGTCTCCATTGTCAAATGTATTGGTAGTAACAGACCGCCAAAACTGTTTGATTTGAGAGACATAGATAGTAGGATCGACTGTAAGAGCGTACCTGATGTGGGTATTGTTTAGAAAATCTATTATCTGGTGGAAGCGTTGACTCCCTTCTGGTTTCTCCAAGAATGCAACCTGGTTATGCGTATCACAAAACTCTAAATTTGCCATGAAAATTGAGTAAATGCTTGATTAGAGTGCTGGGTTATGACTGGACCTACTTCAATTAATTGTTTCTCAAGTTTGAAGAAATGGTATAAATTGTATAAAGAAAGAGAGTTATCCAATTTATGAAACCCTACTCTGTTCTAGAGTTTTTTTTTAAGAGGTAAGTAAAGTAAAGTAATGTAATGTAATGTAAAGAAATAGGGAAGAGCGGAAGTAAAGTTTATAGATTTTTGCATGTTCTTATACTAGTAAAGTAAAGTAAATGAAAGTAGGTGGTCCCATTTTATACTTTTTATATTTGTTGAATTACTATTATAACCTTGCTCCATAATAAATACACACTAAAGACAAAGGTTCTTTTCGACATTAACTCATTTGATTTTTGTCTTTATTCACTTTACTTCACTATGAAAGTTGGGACAAAGAAAACCAAGAACACACATAATTTTAGTTTCACTCCATTTCATTCCCTTTCATCTAAAAAAAACTTGAGAACATAGTGTAAATAAAGCGAAGTAATTGACAATAGTTACCCCAACGGTTAGAAATAAACCACGGTTAAAACCCAGAAACGGCTACCCAGTACCCAGCAGTACAACGTTTTACTCTAGCAGAACAAAAGTTTGCCTAGCAGTAATAACTTTGTGCATCCACTCCATTCTCAGACAATTAATTAAACATCAAATATTTCATTGATATTTTTTAAGGCTACAAGTATATACATCTAATTATCCATCCTAAATACTAAACATACTAAAAAAAAAAAAAAACCATCATCCTAAACTGCTTCACTCCATTTCACCCCAACTTGTTAGAACCAGAGCTCTCCGGGTTGCTCCCCCTGGTTTTGCAGCACAAACCCATTTTGCTGCTCCACCACAATTTGCTGCTGATCCTCTTCTTTTTGCTGCACCACCTCCTCCTCTTCACCTTCCTCCTCCTCTTCCTCTTCATCTTCTTCCTCCTCCTCCCCGTAGTCACACAATCCCCAAACCTCATCCCAGTAAAAGTCTTGCGCATGCAGCCAGTTCAAAATTTGACCCCTCATCCACGTATCTACCTTCCTATACGACCCATATTCTGCAATGGGTTCATCCCCGAAAGCAATTAACACTGCGTCAAACAGCAAATTGTTGTTTAACACCCACTCGTACTCTTCAGCAACATTTTGAAAGGTAACATTATTTGCTGCCATTGTTGAAGTTTTCTTTGAATTGAAAGGGATATATGTGTTTGTGTGTGTTCTTTGGTATATATATAGTCGATAGGTATAAATAGGCTGGAGAGGTAGATGCCAAGACTTTAGGCGGGAAAAGGGATCGACGGCGCGCGCCAAAAGTAAAGTGTCAATTGAATTTTTACGATTTCCTTTTACCAAGTATTGACTTTCCATGTACAATGAGTTGATGCAACAACAAGTTGTATATCATGCTTTGTGAATAATAAACTTCCAAACTCAATATTTCCAACTATTGATCAAGTGGTGGTTTGGTTTAATTAAGAGTGGCAAGATGTGTAGAAAAAAAAAAGAATAGTAGTTAAAAAAAAAAAAATCTAATGGTGTTGACGTGGCGGTGAAAACCAACTATAGCCGACGGTTCGGGTTCGTGGCAGGTTTTAGTGTACCCGTACCCGAACCCGTTTATAATATACCCGTACCCGCCCCATATCCCACCGGATACCCGATTAATATTATCCATCGGTTTTTCGGGTTTCCCCGCGGGTATCGAGGTTATCCGTAATTAAAAGTTAAAGAAAATGAATATCGTATCAAACGATTTAACGCAACATATCGCAACGCAACGTACTCGGCACGATATTCACCAAAAAAATCAAATGCGCAAGAGGTTTCAAAAGTTAATCATTCTCATTTCAAAAAAATAATCTCGTTTTAGCCTTTTAAAAGGGTTTGGAATCCTCATTCGTGTGACGGTAGAGAACACGGACTCACGAGTACTCACTCCAAAAAAATGAATAACCGAATTAATAGTCGAGAAGAGTATTGACAATAACTCGAGTCGAGACGAGATGACGAAAACAAGTCGAAGAGATAACTAACAACAAACATATCAAATAAGATGAGTCGATTGGTAATCGTCTGTATTTTCCCATAATCCCGTTTATTAGTACAAGGTATACTCTTTTTATGATTTAAAACAAGTTTGGACTTACGACAAAATTAATCTTTGGAAATAACAAAATTTCGCCAAGACCCTTTCATTTATCAAACGTTTCCAATTCAAAAGACTTTATTGAAAATCAATTTCCCGAGTAATTTATAATATAACGAGTATTTATATAAACCCTAAACCCTAAACCCTAAACCCTAAACTCTAAACTCTAAACCCTAAACACTAAACCAATCCGTAACTCAAACAATAACCAAACGAATAGTCCAATAAATCCAAATATGTTGGTGTGCGGGTAGCATGTCTCGAATAGTCCAATATCCCTCGTGTGTTCCGTTTTTATCCCAAATGTCACACGAAAGGTTTTCAAAATCGAGATCCTACTTAAGATCCTATGGTAAAGTCTTTACCATAGGATCTTAAGTAGGATCTCGATTTTGAAAACCTTTCGTGTGACATTTGGGATAAAAACGGAACACACGAGGGATATTGGACTATTCGAGACATGCTACCCGTACACTAACATATTTGGATTTATTGGACTATTCGTTTGGTTATTGTTTGAGTTACGGATTGGTTTAGCGTTTAGGGTTTAGAGTTTAGGGTTTAGGGTTTAGGGTTTATATAAATACTCGTTATATTATAAATTACTCGGGAAATTGATTTTCAATAAAGTCTTTTGAATTGGAAACGTTCGATAAATGAAAGGGTCTTGGCGAAATTTTGTTATTTCCAAAGATTTATTTTGTCGTAAGTCCAAACTTGTTTTAAATCATAAAACGAGTATACCTTGTACTAATAAACGGGATTATGGGAAAATACAGACGATTACCAATCGACTCATCTTATTTGATATGTTTGTTGTTAGTTATCTCTTCGACTTGTTTTCGTCATCTCGTCTCGACTCGAGTTATTGTCAATACTCTTCTCGACTATTAATTCGGTTATCCTTTTTTTTGGAGTGAGTACTCATGAGTCCGTGTTCTCTACCGTCACACGAATGAGGATACCAAACCCTTTTAAAAGGCTAAAACGAGATTATTTTTTGAAATGAGAATGATTAACTTTTGAAACCTCTTGCGCATTTGATTTTTTTGGTGAATATCGTGCCGAGTACGTTGCGTTGCGATATGTTGCGTTAAATCGTTTGATACGATATTCATTTTCTTTAACTTTTAATTATATTACGGATAACCTCGATACCCGCGGGGAAACCCGAAAAACCGATGGATAACGGGTATCCGGTGGGATATGGGGCGGGTACGGGTATATTATAAACGGGTTCGGGTACGGGTACACTAAAACCCGCCACGAACCCGAACCGTCGGCTATAGTTGGTTTTCACCGCCACGTCAACACCATTAGATTTTTTATTTATTTATTATTATTTTTTCTAACTATTATTCTTTTTTTTTCTTCACATCTTGCCACTCTTAATTAAACCAAACCACCACTTGATCAATAGTAAAGGGGCAATTAATCCCTTTACCGATCAATTGTAAACAGACAAAAAAGTGAGTAAACCCTAATCAAAACACACATTCTTCTTACTCCCACGGCGGATTCCCACGGGTAACAGTAGGATCCTGGGGCAATTAAACCAAACCACCACTACTTGATCAATAGTAAAGGGCCAATTAATCCCTTTACCGATCAATTGTAAACCGACACAAAAATCAATAAACCCTAATCAAAACACACATTCTTGATTCTTCTTATTCCCACGGCGGATTCCCACGGGTAACAGTAGGATCCTGGGCCACCTTTCATTTCATCTTTGTCTTTTAATTTAGCTAATGGTAATAGTTTGAAAAACAGACATGGCAAACAAAAACACGCAAACAATGAATCCAAATGACAACAAAGGTATGTTTTTTAATGTTTTCACATATCAGTTGATGATTCATTGTACAATAATTAGTAACAGGCTTTTGATCTATAAATGGTGATGTTTGGGGTTGTTGTTACCGATTCTAATGTAAAGCTGTGTGAATTTATTGTTGAATGTAAAGCTGTGTGAAGTTTTAATTTATTCAAGTTTATGCTTTAACAGGTTCAAAGACACAAATCCCTAGGTCCAAATTCAAAATCATTTCCAACAAGGTATATACTAAAGTTGTTATGTGTTTGTGGCTAAAGTTGTATACCTTAATTATACCATTAATTAAATTTTTTGAAACAAATGGTATGTTGAACTATTAGGAGGTATGGGAAAACACAGATTGGAAGAGAAAGAGCCCTTTCTATTTCTCTAGCGATGAAGAATCTGGTGATGCTGACACAAAAGGTGTGAATTTATTGTTGAATGTAAAGCTGTGTGAATTTTTAATTTATTCAAGTTTATGCTTTAACAGGTTCAAAGGCAAAAATCCAAACAACAACAACAACAACAACAAACCCAATCCCGCCGGGGCAGGGTATGGGGGAGGTAGGCTGTAGACAGACCCTACCCCTACCCCAAGGTAAACCCGAGAGTAGAGAGGCTGCTTCCAAAGAGACCTCCGGTACTAGGTCCAAATTCAAAATCATTTCCAATAAGGTATACTAAAGTTGTTATGTGTTTGTGGCTAAAGTTGTATACCTTAATTATACCATTAATTAAATTTTTTGAAACACATATGGTATGTTGAACTATTAGGAGGTATGGGAAAACACAGATTGGAAGAGACAGAGCCCTTTCTATTTCTCTAGCGATGAAGAATCTGGTGATGCAGACACAAAAGGGGTAATAATGGTCCATTTAATAAGTGTTGTTTCGCTACCTTTATCACATTCTCAAGACTTAATCCATTATATATACTCGTTCAACTTGTAGGTATAAAAATAAATTTACTCAGGATATTGTCTTGGGGCTGCCGTATAATTAAGAAGATGTACCAACCGATGGCCGTGAAGAAGACTTCTCGTACATTAAATGTGTTGAGAATTATGTAAAGGTGGTGATCATCTCGACTATTATGAACTAGAGGATAATTAGTTTAATATGGTACGTAGTAGCAGTTATGAGTAAGAAGATGTACGTTGTATCAACCGATGGCCGTGAAGAAGACTTCTCGTACATTAAATGTTGGGCCGTGAAGAAGACTTCTCGTACATTAAATGTTGTGTTGAGAATTATGTAAAGGTGGTGATCATCTCTACTATTATGAACTAGAGGATAATTAGTTTAATATGGTACGTAGTAGCAGTTATGAGTAAGAAGATGTTGTATCAACCGATGGCCGTGAAGAAGACTTCTCGTACATTAAATGTGTTGAGAATTATGTAAAGGTGGTGATCATCTCGACTATTATGAACTAGAGGATAATTACTTTAATATGGTACGTAGTAGCAGTTCTGATATTTAATTTGGATAAATGTAATTATTAATGGTGCAGTAACTGGTAACTAGTGTAGTTTAACTCTGTATCTATTTTATAACTGTAATGATAGTATTTTGGTTTGTTAAATGGTAGCAATTTGTGTTCTTGATGTGATGATTGCACAGTTAGATTTTATGGTAGCAGTTTCTGTTGTTGATTTGATGATTGCACATATTTATTTAATGGTAGCACTTTGTGTTCTTCATTTTTCATGTTGGTTTATGATTTAATGGTAGCAGTTTGTGTTAAATGGTGTCAAGTTGTGTTCATGATTTTGGTGTAATTGTGTAAATTTGAGTTCTTGATTTGATATGCAGTTTGTGTTCATGATCTTTGTTCTAGATCTTGGTTCATGATTTGCGATTAAGATAATGATATATAACATTTGGAGCCAAAATTTTGATTTTTTCAAGTTTATGCTTTACTAAACAGGTTCAAATTTAAGGCAAAATTTTAAAATAATTCAATTGTTATTTTGAAATTAGAATTTGGAGCCAAAATTTTGAAATCGCCTAATTAGAAGCGGGTACCAAGAATAAGGTACGATTCATCTTCTTCCTATACCCTCATTTCTCTCCTAAAAAAAATAAATAAAAAAAAAAAAAAAAAAAAAAAAAAAAAAAAAAAAACTGCAAAGAAAACACAATAATCAATTCTTATATCACCATTACTCTCAAAGCCAGAATCATTTTCTTGTACCCATTGTTACTCAAGAGTCATGGGAATTCAACCCATTGTTGATAATCATCTTTTGCTTCCTGCTGATAATGAACATGATGATAACAACATAGACTATGAATCCGAAAAGTATTCTGATGAGGAAGATCTAGATGCGCCTGGAACCAACCAATCAGATCGGATACTAGCTAAGAGAGGCATGACCAGGCTATTTAAGTTTCGCATGAAATATGGCAACCCTGGTGGAATAAAGCTCAAGGTAACCTTCGATGCATTGAATAGGGTATCAGGGTTACACAGAGCACTGTTTACGAGTTTTTTAGGAGATCTGGTTCGTGAGCACATAGGTTTGAAGAATCTTTCCTGGAGGAATGTGAATAAAGAAGAAAGAGATAAACTATGGACTGACATCACTGTACATATATACTACTGTATTTTTTAACCCAGTACTACATAATTTTATCTATGCAGTTACATTATGTGCAACTAATTAACAACATTGTGTTAATCTTTGCAGCGATATTTTGATGTTGACGTGACATTCAGAAAATTGGTAATGACTCGTCTTGGTAAACTGCTAAGGACTTTCAGAACGAAGCTCAGTGAAGAAAACATTTTGCCCCACCTAAATACACCTTCCAAACTGAATGAAGTCCCGACCAAGTATAGTCGATTTGTGAAATCAGAAGACTGGGTCGAGTTTGTAAACAACACGACCACTGATGAATACAAGGTTTTAATTAGTCATCTTTATTTAAGTCTATATGTCATTTCATAATTTTCAGTTTGCAGCATTACCACATGTAAACGCCTTATGATTTTGTGTTTTTAGAAGATAGCTGATAAAGCTAAAATGTCGCGTTCCAAAAATATTTATCAGCATAAAATGGGACGAGGTGGATATGTTTATTTGAAAGAGAAAATGGTAAGATCACATGTGTATGCACCTTCATATTTTCGTTTATCTTGTTTTAACTTTACATGTGTATGCATTTGATGTTTATTAGATCGAAAATAAAGAGATTGAAGCAGATGAAGAACCCCCGCGTGGTATAATGTGGTTGAAAGGAAGGGTAAACAACGATGGCGAATTTCCAGATGATGAGATCACATCAGTGGGAGATACACTTGTAAGTTTGACTGCAAATTCTATTATTATGCTTATATACCAGCAGGATTACATGTGTACTAGCAGTAGTAAATTGTGTCCTAGCAATGGTAAACACTAGCCATATTTGTAATTGAAGTTCATGAGCATCACTAACTCCATCTGAGCAGCATTGACATAAATAAGAGCATCAGTTACTCTAACAGCATCCAGAAGACTTTTAATCCCAAAATTTCCTTTTTTTTTTTTTTTTTTTTTTTTTGCAGAAAGAATTTGATGACCAGATCAAGAAATTGTCCAATGAGATTACAGAAACAAAAAGAATACTTACTCAACTGATGGCACAGTTGAGTCAACAAGGGGTGCAGTTAAATTTGTCATCTCAATTGCCAGTAGCCTCAAATGCAAGCCAACAAGGGTCTACAGATTCCCAATCGCAAGGAAATGTGTCTCCAACACAAGGAGTACCAACAGTATGTATTTCAACATGTTTCTTGTTATTCTTTTGTTTATATAATGTAACATGTTTTATATATACATATAGGAACCTGCTAAAACTGTCGGACCTAAGAAAAAGCCTAAGTCACGACAAAACGGGCCTCCAGATTCCCAATCAGAACAAAATGTGTCTCCAACACAAGCACTGCCAACAGTATGTATTTCAACATGTTTCTTGTTATTCTTTTGTTTAAATAATTTCTGATATATGTACATGCAAAAATTCTTTTTTTAAGCCATTTAACTGCAAACTGTGGCACTTAAAGAAATCAAATATCGTTGCTTTGGGTACATATATGTGTTTTTTCAACGTACATACATATAATTCTTGATATATAATTCAATGTTTGATACAAGCGTCTTTTGTTACTACAGGTTACACTGCCAACTACAATGCAAAAGAAAAGTGACAACAACTGTGGACCAACAGCACCATCGAAGCGCAAAAGTAATGTCTTTATTGAAGCCCTAAAGCAAGCTATGCCGGCGAAGAGTCAAAAGTCTTTAAATTATGGTACTTGAGAATTTAATTATGTACGACATTACAATTGTATATTCTGTTCAGTTATATACATTCGAGTTTTATTCAATTTCAAATTTATTTTTGTTTATGATTCTGTTTTATATATATAATATACTCATTCCAGCAGCACTAGCATAGTACTAGCAGTAGCAACTCTGCTCCAACAGTACTAACTTAAAAATACCAGTAATAACCCTGTGACTAAAAGATGCAGTCACGTATTATGGTCACGCTTATCAACATTATTGGTCACTCTTTGTTTAATTCGATGTGTGACTAAATATTACAAAAGGCCACACAAACATAAAATTCATGTGACCATTGGATGATCAATAGTCACACAAAATACACATTTCTTCACTTAAAACAGCATATGGTCACACTTATTAACACTTTTGGCCACTTTATGCTTAATTGTATGTGACTAAATACCCAAAACAAACATGCTTTGTGTGACTAAATATTACAAAAGGCCACACAAACTAAGAATTCATGTGACCATTGGATGATCAATAGTCACACAAAATACACATTTCTTCACTTAAAACAGCATATGGTCACACTTATTAACACTTTTGGCCACTTTATGCTTAATTGTATGTGACTAAATACCCAAAACAAACATGCTTTGTGTGACTAAATATTACAAAAGGCCACACAAACTAAGAATTCATGTGACCATTGGATGATCAATAGTCACTCAAAATACACATTTCTTCACTTAAAACAGCATATGGTCACACTTATCAACACTTTTGGACACTTTATGCTTAATTGCATGTGACTAAATAACCAAAACAAAGATGTTTTGTGTGACTAAATATTACAAAAGGCCACACAAACATAAAATTCATGTAGCCATTGGATGATCAATAGTCACACAAAATACACATTTCTTCACTTAAAACAGCATATGGTCACACTTATTAACACTTTTGGCCACTTTATGCTTAATTGTATGTGACTATATACCGAAAACAAACATGCTTTGTGTGACTAAATATTACAAAAGGCCACACAAACTAAGAATTCATGTGACCATTGGATGATCAATAGTCACACAAAATACACATTTCTTCACTTAAAACATCATATGGTCACACTTATTAACACTTTTGGCCACTTTATGCTTAATTGTATGTGACTAAATACCCAAAGCAAACATGCTTTGTGTGACTAAATATTACAAAAGGCCACACAAACTAATAATTCATGTGACCATTGGATGATCAATAGTACACATTTCTTTACTTTAAACAGCATATGGTCACACTTATTAACACTTTTGGCCACTGTTTTTTAAATTGTATGTGACTAACTCGAAAAAAACAACACACGATGTGTGACTAAATCATCACAAACGTCACATTTATTATATTTTTGTGTGGCCATAGGATGGGAAATAGTCACACATACTGATGAATCCAACAAAACTTGTGCCTAATTAGTCACACATATTCGGGTTTTGGTCACTCTTTTTCGATGAAAAAGGCCACAAACTAAACAATGTGACCATATGATACCTACGGTGGCGCGACTTTTTGTCACACACACCCAAAAAAACGTGTGTGACTATATGCATATAGTCACGCATTTCCAGTGTGACGATAGGTGAAATCTGTACCAGTGCATGTAGCTCAATAACCATGTAAAATCAAAGTACCAATCAAGAACAGGGCGAGGTTGGAGTGTGCCTTGCCAGTAATTAGGATTAAGCAAACCAGCAGCATTCCTCAGCCAGTTGAATTGACATCAGTCATGAATTTCACAATCCTCTTGGCTTGGATGTATACTTAAGACATAAACGATACTTTTCACTGCAAGTAATTAGGGTTTTAGGAATTTGGGAAGGATAGAATGGTGCACGAATGAAAAAGAAGGACATTAGGGTTTTCTGCTGAGAAAAGGGTGATTAAGGTTTAATTGCTTCCAGTTTGTTAGTGCAAAATTGTAGGGATGCAGTTAATGAAAGGATTAGCCGGATTAGTATGAGTATATCAATTTGGGAATGCAATGGTATATCACACAAATTTGCATGCTCCACTGGTTGAAGCACTTGTTTGTAGATGGTAAGATCCGGGTTCGAATCTTGTAATTGACTAAATTTTTGAACATTTTAATTTATCCGAATTTTAGTTGATTAATAGTTGCTTGGGTGGACTAAATGTGATGACATGGCTTTTAATGACAATTACATGGCAATGACGTGGACTTATGTGGCATTATCTACGTGTAACGCCTCTTGTTATATATATATATATATATATATATATATATATATATATATATATATATATATATATATATATATATATATATATATATATATGTATGTGTGTGTGTGTGTGTGTGTGAGAAATTCCTTCGAAGTGTTTTGTATCGCAATTTTGATCAAATGGATTTAGAAACTTGTATAATTTTGGTTAAGAAGATAAAACCTTAATAATTTTGTCACTTGTATTAACAAAGCTAATTTTACACAATTTGATAGTTTCTTTAAAGTTTCGAAATTTCTTGAAGATTATAATGTTTAACTTCACAATGCTTGTTTTGATATTTACAATGTGATGATAATTAAGTGTTAATTTTTGATAAACCCATTTAGATCAAAACTTAAGAACAAAACACTTAGAATTACATAAATTACAATGTAGTAGTATTAATACTTACGGAGATGGTTAATTTGAAGTGGAAAATGATGATGGATCTTCCAGGAGGGTTTGAGAGTGTTTTTAGGTCGAGTTTGTGAGGTGAAAGGTAAAGTGAGAGTGTACAGTGATCATCAACATGTAATATGTTTTGCTGATATGCCGGTTCCGCCAGATCCTTTGAAAAAGGGATCCGACACCTTATAGCCAAGGGATCCGGCTGTTCAGTTATTTCACAGATTGGTATGATTGATTTTTGACGTAGAGTTTTGAAGTTAATTACTTATGATATCAATGTTTGTTGTTACAAGTTTATAATGAGATACTTGGTGATTCTAGGATATACATAACGAGACATGAGTTAAATAATTATTCGAATGACGAAAAACAAAATAAAGGGAGAAGATACTTATATTCCATTAACTTCAATGCACAAGGCAATACAAAGGATTGGATAAATAAACAACACGTAAAAGTACAAAATAAAGAAACGTCACCATGAGAGAGCTTGAGAAGGGGATAAAGAAGCATCACGAGTGAGATTATGATGAGGATCAACGTGTAATACACCATTTTGTGATGTCTTTGATTTCTTTGTTTGAGAGTGTTTCTTTTGGATAAGAAGGTTAATTTGAATTTTGAATTGTGATGAGGATTAGAATGAGAAATATTATATTAAATAAAAGATTTTGAAGTGATGTTTTACTGTAGCAGAGCGTCGAGTGATGTAGAAAAGTGTGAAGAGGGATTTTTGAATGTTGTTTTTAATAATGTATACTATACATCTTGGTTTGGATTTTTAGAAAATTTTTGACACATTGAAGTATTTAAAGAAGTTAATCCTAGTGAAATAGAAGAAATTACTAATGTACTTATGAACATGTTAGCACGTATAGGCCACGAAAATATTGGGAAAGACACATGTGTTAAGACAAATGTATATTTAAAGAATGAGACATACCTTTAATATCTAAGAGACTTTTTGAGATTGGAAAATCTTTGAAGGCTTTATAACATCTTTAAAATTGTAACACATCTTTGTAATGTGTCAACTTTGATATTTCCTTGGATTAAGAGATGTTTAGAGCTTTCCTATCATGAAGATACTTAAAAAAAATAGTTTGAATTAAGTATCTTATAAGAATGATTATTTAAAGTAATGCTATTAAAACTATCAATATCTAAACTTATTTTACTTAGTAAAACATAGTTTCTCGTTTATACAAAAGTTTTTCCTTCTTTGTAGTTTTCAAAACATACACGGATCGTATCAAGTTTTTAAAGTACAATATACTCTAAGAAACTTGGTGACGAAGCTCTGATTCCAATTGTAGAAAACTAGAAGGGGGGTTGAATAGTTTTACCGATTAAAACTTCTTTTTAAAACTTATAGATCGAATTATGTCAATCTAGTTTTGATGTGTTGGATATTGATATTAGTAAATCATATAAAAACTAAACTATGAGAGAGAGATAGAGAGACACAACCATAACACAAGTATTTATAGTGGTTCAGCTACAAGGTCACCTTCCTTGCCCTACTCCACTCCCTGAGTTACCTACTCGAGAGTTCGTAAACACTTCAGAACACAAACTCCTTTCACTTGGCGGAGAAGCCTTCATAACGTCGATTACACTTTATCCGGTACAAAGCTAGATACCGTGCTTTTCCACGAGGTAAAGCCAAACCTTCGTCGCCTACGCTTTATCCAGTACAAGGCTAGATACCGGGTCCTTAGCACGGCGGACCAAACCAACACAACTATCACAACAAGACTAAAGGATCCAACGTCCTTTTACACCTAACGACTCAACATATCCACAACACCCTTTTGAGAAGAAGAAAGAACAAGATGCACTTCTGTGATCTTGGAGGAGGTGAATCCTAGCAACTCATATCACGAGCTTGTAAGTCTTCGAGAGGTCGTGATCTCTCCTTTTAGAAGGAACCTAGAGAATCACAAAGAAAGACTACATAGAAAGATCCTTGGATCTGAGGTTAGAGAGTTTAGAACATAAAGAGAAGGTATGTCTAAAAGGGGTGATATACAAGAGAGAAATGGCTCACTATTTATAGGAAAAACTATCCACTGTTGTCACACCCCCAAATTTTGTGACTTGCAGCGGAATAAATCATTCAGGGGCACGACTGGTCATAGCACCAAAGTTACAGTTATATTGAACGACCTAAAGTGTCGTTTGGAAAATACATCGTTTGATTATTTAAAAACATTCAGAGTTATAAAGCTAGGTCCCAAAAGGTGAAACAAGTTTTCAGAAAAACAAGTTCATACAATTCAAATGATGGATAAGTGCATAAAATATAAAGTGAGACGCGTTGACTCCGCGACTCCATGATGTCCATATGCAAGCCAACATGCGATACCTTAATTACCTGAAAATACATTGCTAAAAATGGTCAACAAAAACGTTGGTGAGATCATAGGTTTATGTAAATGAAATATTGTACGGATACCACAACTATAAAGTGTATGACAAAACAATGCCACATAAAAATGATACATTAGCTCTTAAGCTCATGACCCCGAAGCTAGACTGAATGAAATGCCCCAACTGAGTGTTTGCCAATCACTCTAATATGACAGAAATGAAATGCGTTCGTTTGACAAGTTGGCGCTACCAACCCGAACGGAGGAGTCACCCTCAATAGATCTATTCACTCACTTTCGCTTGCTAACAATTAACGATTCATGATAATAAAAGGGGACTTTAATTTGGGCAATGATGTAACTTAAGCAGTGTAATGAGTTTGCATACTTTGGTCCGCAAATGAAAATGGTGCAATGTATTCTCCCCCGAGAGTTTAGAAATTAATAAACAATTTAAAACGGGGCTATGAAAACTCACCTGATATGATATAGCAACAATGACAATGATGGATATGATGAAATAAAGCTCGGTCTCTAACCACGACCTATCATGAATGATGTGATCCAATGTAAGCAATGATACAACACAACACATGCAAATACGTATGTTAACAATACCACTTGTTAGTTTTGAAAATAACTTTTATCGACGAAAAATACACTTTTGACGTCTCGTTAAGTTATAAACTACTTTTCGCGTAAACATGTTGAAACGGTACTCCACGATCCTTGTTTTGTGTTCTATCGGCAAAATGTAGCGTTTTCATCGAAATTTAATATTTTCCTTGACTTGTGAAAATATGCCCAAAATGGCTTCGTGAAACTAGTCGCGAAATATTGCACGTTACGTGTTAGTTGATCAAACTCGACGTTTTTGAAAACCTTGTAACAATGTATAAATGTCGTTTCCTTTAACTTTTGATTGTACACGCCTCGATCAATTAGAAAATCGGCTAACAACGTTATGTTTCGCAAAAACACTAGTTTTAATATTTAGAACACTTTCTAATAGTGGCTGTCAAAATAAACATGGTACGTCGGGCTCCAAACGTGAATAACTCGGCCGTTACAAGCTCGTTTTCTACGTTCTTTACATCCACGGCTTCGTATAAACATGAACTAACATAATCTCAATGGTTCGGGTCATCTAGATCACGTCTAATGCCTCGTTTTGTCCTTTGAATCTCGGCGATCAGCAACTAAATTTTCAAAAAATTAGTTTTCGTCGTCTAACTTCGAAAAATCATATCTCCTTCGTTATAAGTCGGTTTTTAGAGATTCTTGCGGCCACGGTTTTGTTTTTGAAAGAACTTTCTGAATATGAAGGCCAAAATATACCAAAAATTACTGAGTTTTCCAGTTTACACGTTTTTGGACAGTAGCTATTTTAGATTGTTAAAAACTCACTTCCTTGGTTCTAAACTTGATCATACTAACTCAAATCAACTCCACAAGTTCGCAAATCCTACCATACACCTTCTTAGGGTGTCATGGGGTCCTAAACATCACCAACCTTGGTGGATTTCATGAGATCATTAGTGAAACTTATAGATCTAGTTATTTAAAGAGTTTATGTTCAAATGTGGTATGTAAAACATAAGTATCTTGCATGGATGACTAATATAACTTGAAAATACATGAATATATGAATCAAATGAAAGTATAAAATGATCAAAACATATTCTTGAAACTTACTTGATGATTGGATGAGTTTTGATAAGAAATGAGTAATAAACTTGAGGTTTGATCACAAATCCATAACTAGGAAGGCAAATGGAGTATGATTATGATTTGTTCTTGAAAAATGTATGGATTTTGATGGTGTTCTTGGTTATGGCCGATCCTAGGTGATGGGGTGGAAGGGGTTAGATCTTTTTTGTTAGCTAATGGTTTATGTATATGTGTTTGAGTTAGTGGAATGGAAATAAAATGCAAGTAATTCATTAATGAGATTTTGGATGCATTAAGCTAAATGGGGGGGGGGGGGGTAGGGGGCGGCACATGTGGCTAATGGGGAAGGATTTGATGTTAACTTGCCAAGTGTCCTCCATTAGTTTAAGTATTAGTTAATTTGTGTATACATTGGGTGTTATCGGGTACCGACTTAACTAGAAATAACTCGTGACGAGGTGAGATGAGATACGACGAAGTTGTAAAAATTGTAAAATCATGTTCCTTGCAAGAATCGGGTGTTAGAATGAGAATCGGATTGAAATTTCGTAAAACGACGGAGTTATAAGCGTCAAACGAAAAATATAGCGATTGATTTAAAAACACCAGGTAAAGTAATAATATAATCTCTATATCATTATAATTAGCTTGAAAATGTATTAGGATCATTGTCGAGAGTATTGGGTTTACTGTTAGTAGAAATGACTAAGTGGTAACGTTAATTATACAATTAAGCATACGTTAATGAAAATCACACAAACACATGCATGAACTGATATGGAAATGATGTTGCTAATAATATGCAGACTACCCTAGTCTATATGATGTGTCTTTGCTAATGATGCATGAATACGCAGCTAAACCTAACTGGTTACGCGCATTTGAATACCCGTAAACCAGGTTTACAACATGATGAATAATGCCCATGAATAGTGATTTCCCTCCGGGAATGAATAGTGTCATGTAAATAGTAAAATTTTTGACGACTTCTTAAAGTCTCAAATTAACTTCAAAAATGATGAATAGTGAAATGATGAATAGTGACCGGTGAATAGTGTTTGATGAATAGTAAATTGTCGGGGTTTGGAAAATGACCTAAAATTACGAGTTGTGACAACTGTTCACCCGGATCCGGAGGATTCCTTCCCAAAGGGATCCGGCCAGTGTAATCCAAGGGATCCGGCTATCTGGTAGTACCAGTTCGGATTTTGGGTTACAATTCCGGGCTTTGGGTTATTGGTCAAGGTCCATGGGTTAAGTGATGTCATGAATGATGTCAAAGACATCTTGGGTCATAGGTCATGGACTTTGAGTTATGGGTTATGGACTTTGGGTCATGGGTCATGGGTTTTACCCATTATGGATGTCATGCAATGGGTCATGGGTTAAGCTCTATGGGTTATGGGTTATGGACTTGGTTTTTGGGTCATGGATAGTCCAAGTCTTTTCCTAGTTAATTTACAAGCAACATGTATTTTATAAAATGTAAGTAACTAGTTTACTTAAGTGTTTTTTATAAAATGGTTTTGGTTTTATGTAAACTTGTTAACTAAATATGTTTAAGGTTTACTTGTTTAATGAAATGAGTTAGTAAGCTTTTGGCTCAAAGCGTTACGTATTTTATCTATCTCGCTAAAATGATTTTACGTTTGTTATCGACAAAACATTAGAAGATCGTAAAATATAAATAAACATTTTGAAGGTTCATTTGTATTAACAAGTTCCATTCCCCATGAACATCGATTGAGTTTCATTCACCTTTTGGTAAGATAAAAACATCCTTCTTGAATTACATATGTGCTTTGTTGCACCAGTATCAAACCACCAATAAACTTCATTCGTGGTCAAGAAGGCTTCAATTACTCCAACAAATTCTATTGGAGATTCCACATGGTTTGCTTGGTTGGAATTTCCTCTAGAATTTTCGCCTCCATGTTCTTTCTTGTGGCGACAATCCTTGGCTTTATGCCCAGATTTCCCACAGACCCAACAATGATAAACTTTCTTGAAGTTGTTGTTCTTTTGTTGGGTGTAATTCTTCTTTTTATCCTTGGAAGAATTCTGTCCAGAACCACCACCATTTTTGTTGTTTTTGTGGTAGTTCTTTGATTTGGAAGAGCTTTCTCCAACCATGTTTGCATTTGATTCTATTGAATTTGCATCAGCCTTTTCCTACATCTTGTTAACTTCCTCAACACGAATTTTGAGAACAAGTTGCTCAAAACTCATATCATCAGTCAAATGTTTAAGATATAGCTTAAATTTTTTTCAGGATGAGGGTAAGTTTTCAATAATGGAACCAACAAGAAATTTAGAGTTAATACCAATGCCTTCTACTTCCAATTCATCGACTATGATTTGGAGTTCTTCCACTTGTTTCACAACAGGCTTTGCATCATTCATCTTGAAGTTTAAGAATTTGCCAACAACAAACTTCTTGGAACATGCAACTTCAGTCCTGTATTTCTTTTCCAACGATATACATATGTCCCTTTCATTTGCAAAGGTAGAATAAATATCATACAAGGAATCATCCGAAGCATTCAGAAGATAATTTCTGTAATTATATTCATTATGATTCCAAAGTGAGGCGGCCCTTTCATATTCTATCATTTGTGCCTCAGTAGGAACATTTTGTCCTTCCACATACGGATCTGTTGGTTCATGATCCGTGAGAACATTCGACACATGTAACATTGTCAAATAAAACTACATCTTTTGTTGCCAACGACGAAAATCAGACCCTTTGAACTTTTCAGGTTTTTCAACATGCAGTTTCTGCATCGCTTGATCCATCTTTGGAAATTTCTGTTTAAGATTGTAAGGAATAATATACACTAATATCAAATATTACAACAGCGTGATTGAGGCCTGCGAAAGCAATGTCCTTAAACATAATTTTGTCCTATGGAGATGGATGATGTTTGTGTGTTTTTGATGATTCCAAAGCGACAAATTCGTCCTTTATATATTTGTGCATGGTGACCCTTCCAAACAGTCACAATACCCCTTCAAATGGCCTTAGAGACACCTCTTTTCGTAACAGTCACAATGGTTCACAAAAAATGCTGTTAGCGACGCTTTAGCAACGATCTAGCGACAGAAAAACCGTCGCTAACTGAAACTGGTTCAAACAGTCGCGATGGTTCGCTTAGTGATGCCTTTTCAACAGATATAATCGACACCATTTCGATTAGACGCGTCTTTAGGATGGTGATGGTTCATTAGAGATGGTTTAGTGACAGAAAAACTGTCACTAATCTCCATTTCGTAGCAAACACTAAAAAACAACAAAACTATTAATTAGTAATGTTCCAACATTCACATCTATGACTAGCAGCAAATTAACCTAGACTTAATCTTCTTAGTGAATAACTTTTCGTATTTAAGGAATAAAATATGGGAGGTGATTTGAAAACTTTTTAATTTGATTTGCACACTCAACTATACAAACAAATAAAACATATTATAGACAATGTACAACTGTGTAATGCGTAAAGTTGAGTTTAATATGGGTGACATTGAAATGTTCCAACATTTGGTAACAAGAACTAGTCACGAGAATGAAAAGAATATTTGAAACAAGATGTCACATTTGTCTAATATTGGTGAATACTCCATCTACTAGTACTACATTGATTCAATTGGTTTGTAACAAGGTGTCACATTTATCTAATATCAAATCTCGAATATTGAAAGTCCTAGCCTGACCACACATGAATTCAGGAATTTATTTAGTAGTTTATTTTCCTTTTTCCCCATAGTTAGTCAAACTTTTGACTCTTTCCATCTATTCACTTTTCATTATCTTTTCGACTTTTTCAATGGTCTATCAGTCTATGTAGGTTTCTTCACTATGCTCAAGATTTTTAACCCATAAATTTCATCTAGCTTTTTTTTCTTTTTATTTTTCTTTTTCTTTTTTTTTTTTATAAAAAATCAAAACTAAAGTTTCAGTTACTTTTCCAACCCAATGAATTGTTCATCCTATTGTCCCCTTAATTATAATTAGTACCAACACTCGTATTCCAATGGCCGTCCCAAGGTAAAAAAATTAATAGAAAAAATTACACGGATGGTCCTTGTGGTTTACACGAATTGCAAGTTTGGGAGCTATTTCATTTTATTTACGCCAGACCTACCTAATTTGGCAAACTTCTAACGCGTTTGGTCCCTAAGTTGGATGGGCGTTATCTTTGACCGTTAAGTGTTTAAATATTACTTACCCGTTAGTCCCTCCGTTAGTATTTTTTGCATCGTTAGTCCTTATTTTATAAACTAACCGTTAACCACGTTAGTCCTTATTGTATAAAGGCATAAACACAAACACAGATACATAAACACAAACACTCAGTCAACCTACAAACACAAATCATCATCTATCCACAAAAATCTTATCCCCAAATCAATTCTAGGGTTTCACAAAACCCTTTCTTCCACAACCATCACCATCACCACCACCTCAAGTTCGATCTCCAACCATCACCACCACCTCAAGTTCGATCTCCAACCTACAAACATCACATCACCACCGACCCGCCACCAACCATCACCACCACCTCAAGTTCGATCTCCACCTTCTATCTTCAACCTCTTCACTCTCGATCCGAACAAAAAAAAAACAGCAATCTTTGATATTCGTGTGTTAATTATTCGAGGTCCAATAAAATGAAAGATGATAGGTGGTTGTCGAATAAAATGAAAAGAGATATCAGGAAGGATTTCAAGTTGAGATGGTGGTGGTGGTGATTTTGGTGGGGTTTGGTGGTGATTTTGATGGTGGACTGGTGGGGTTCGGATATTTCAAAGAAGTATGGCATATAGTTAACGATTGGATTTGTTTGTTGGTTTGTGGGTTTGATATGAATCTATTAATAATTTTGGTTTTTTTTTTTTTTTTGAAAATCTGCAAAGTATGGCATATAGTTAACGACACATTAAAACAGAATCAAAATATAATTTTGGTTTGATGTTCGAATCTTGTTGACAGTGAGGTAGGTTTTGGATTTGTTGTTTAAATCTGCTTTGGTACGGTTTGAATTTGGGTCGTTTGAATCAGTCCTTCCTCTTTTCTTTCTATTTTCTTTTTCTGTTTTATGATTAGGGATTTGAGTTGTGAATCTGGATCTCGTTTTTCTTTTCTTTGAAACTTTTGGTTTTGTTGACAGTTGGGTTGGATATGATGAGGTTATGTTAACTGAGGTTTTGATATGAGACCTTGTTATGTTTTGGTTTAAGCTTTGAATGTGATTGTAATATTTTTTTGTTTGTGATTAGTAACTGAAATACAAAATGAATGAAGTTATGGTGTTTGGTATTGTTTAAAAAAGTTGGCATTTTTGTTATTTGGTTTTGAACAATGTTGTTTATATAGGACATTGATTTGATTTGATAAAGTTTACTGCCATGAAGAATTATAACATATATTTGTTTTTAATATTGTGTTTGAAATAAATGAAAGATTGAACAAGAAAGAAATCAAATAATACTAACGGAGGGAAATTACTAAATTGCCCTTCGTATTTTGGGACTAACAGGTCTAAATAATACTAATGGAGGGAAATTACTAAATTGTCCTTCTGTATGGTTTGAAAATTCACATAAGGACTAACGATGCAAAAAATACTAACGGAAGGACTAACGGGTAAGTAATATTTAAACACTTAACGGTCAAAGATAACGCCCATCCAACTTAGGGACCAAACGCGTTAGAAGTTTGCCAAATTAGGTACGTCCGGCGTAAATAAAATGAAATAGCTCCCAAACTTGCAATTCATGTAAACCACAAGGACCATCCGTGTAATTTTTTCAAATTAATATGATTTCCCCATTATCAAAATCACAGGCTTTAAACATGCTGGAAGTCAAACCCAAAATGGGTGCTTCGTGACTTGGGGTGTGCTTGACACGGAGCGTTTATGAGCATTTAGAAACGGTGAGCGTTGAACGTTGTGATTTTTAATGTTTGTTTGGCAAGTAGCAAGTAGCTTTATCTTTTTTCGGGAATGCTAGCTTTTCCAATGCTCCTTAAAGTAGCATTTAGGAGCGCTGAGCATTTAGGATATATTTTACACAATATGATACAACTATAGTTACGTTACCAAATATTTTTGTAGAAAAAAAAAACAACTACCACTCACTGCTACTGCTAATTTTGCCAAACACAATGTCAAGTTGCATAACTCATAATTGTCATGTATGCATGTAGCCTTTACAGGGGTTGTTAACTTGTTACTAGTTTATTGGTGTAGGCCTTATTTTAAACGGAAAGATTATGGGAGAAAAAAGATATGCAAATTTTAATGGGCTACAATGAGAATGGGTCAGCTGCACATAAGAAATATACTCAGCACTATTTTCACCATTATTATCATTTTTGGACTTACAAACCACATTGTTTAGAGTGTAAAGACATATATGTAACCATATGGAGCAAAATTATACTATATACTAACCATTGAAAGGGGGAGGCTTAAAAAAAAGAAGTAATTAAGTGACATGTGTTGTTTTGCTATCGGCTGATTTTGAGGTTAAGTCCCTATTGGCTCATCTATGGTTGGAGTTCCACTGTTCACTGTCATTAACCTCTAATATCAATGTATGGCACTAGTAATTTTATACCATATCTATATCACCTATACCACTTATAAATGTACCATCTTAATGCAGAAGTTTCTTGATTGTTACCGGTTTTAACCCACCCCTCTCACCATGCTTGCTACACAACTACTACCTAATCATTATGAAACCCAAACTCGTCATCATCATCAGAAAATACACAATATTTGTAGCTTCGATTCAAGCAATAATTCTGAGTCCTTTTTATTGCTTCTTAATCTTAAAACCTAAAATAACCAGCTTTGATTATTACTTTGTTTAAAATGTTGAACTATCAATGCTTCCATGGTATCAAATTCTTTTTCCTAAGTTTTTCCGATGTAAGTTGGATTCGTATTTCTTTATTGTTTATGATGTGAATTATTTTTTTCATTGCAGGCATCTATAGTATGTGGGAAAATAGCTTGAGTTAAAGCCTCAAAATCAGGTAATTTAACAATTGATTTTTTTACCATGATATATTTATTGATTGAATTGCTTTTATGTTTGATTTGTGGTGAAATTACAATTTGGATTCATACTCAATTCATGATGAGATTTTATGCTCACCAAGTGTTTGATGAAATGTCTGTTAAGTTATGTTCGTAACAAACTGATGTGGGAGGTTTTTTCAACAGGTTCTTTTCAAAGAATGAAAGAAGAAGGGGATGTAGCAAACTTCTGTATCAGAATATCGGTTCGAATGGGTGTCTAAATGAAGATGCTTTTAAGAAGTAAAGTAGCAGAATAGCGATTCAAGTATGTTTAAAAAGGTATAAGCTTTATACAATTTTTGTGTTTGTAGGTTTTTGGTGATTTTGGTGTATTAAGTTAATTGATTTTTTGTTTTGTCGATTCAGGGTTTACGTACGATTATGAGAAGCGGTTCGGGAGTACGAGAGGCATGGAAAGTTGCTAAATCGCGTTCTTAAAAAAAATTGGAATGTGTTTTATTAGTTTGTTGGTTTATAAGGTTTGTGATATACGTACTGTTTGTTGTTTTGTGGACTAGGTGGAGTTACGAGTTTGAAAGAAAAGATTGGTGTTCGTCGTCTGAATCATGTTGCTGTGGATGTTAAGTAAGTTTTGTTTTAGTATTTGTATTGCAATAAAAGATGTTCTATAACATTCATATGAGTTTCATAAGTAACTGCTATCGAATTCTAATAGTTATTATTTGAATTATTTGCAGGTAATCTCTAGCCGGCCAAGATCAGATATTTATATCAATCTTCCATCATTAAAGAAGCCTGATGCTTTGCTCTTAGTAATACAAGTTTCTCTTCTCTGTTGTTCATAAAATGAGTGTCTTTTCTCCTGCATCGTTAAGTAGAATTATTGTCGTATTAGTTATTTGTTTCAGTATATAAAACAAGTGGGTTGGGTAATGGGTCAACACAGATTTAGGTCGAAAGCTTATACCTTTTTAAAACTGATAAAATACTAAATTTGGTACGTTTGATGAGGCTTTTGGATTTTTATCAGTTTTAAAATACCTCAAGGTTGCCAAGCCAAGTGTAGACATGGACTCCTATTTTGACACTTCGCCAACATCACACTAATCAACCAAATTTCCAGTTTGAGTTTGGATTTTTTTAAATATTTATGTGCTGCTGCTAAAGAGGTGTTTGGGAGATGACTATATGTTCTGGTCCATTTATGTTGTAGTAGACATGAAACAGACTTTAGAGTAAAGGTGTAATTGACACCAGATCAGCTGGGACGGGTGATGCTTTAGGAGATGGTCTGATCCTCAAGTGCTTTGGCATGTTTTTGCGAATTGGTAACTAATGCGTTTAGAAATTAGCAAAAGCAGTTGCACAAGTCAGATAACTTACAGCTTGGGTACACTTTTTTACCATCTTTTTTTTTATACTTGCGTATTGTGTTTCTGATATGGGTCATAATACGGTAGTTTACATTTAAGAAGTTCGTAGATAATACACTTTTGGCCTTTTTTTTAACGCTTTTCTTTCTAAGTTTTATTTTTTGCCTGTTTGACCTGGACCCTTAGTGATAAATGTACATTCCTCTGGAGTTGTTTAAATTTAATAGAAGTAACTTTTTATTTGTGTGTAAACTTTCTTGATCAATCTTACGACAAGATGAATACTTAATTGTAGGCTGTTAATTTGGCTCTTTTACTTGATCATCTAACAAGATCTATGACTTCAGTCCCGAAGCCATTGAAGTTTTTGCGCCCACATTATGGTACTTTGAAATCTTTAAGTATTCATCTTATCGTAAGCCGGATTGTAAGGAGACCAGGACTTAGAGTCAAATTAAGCCGGATTGTAAGAAGACCAGGACTTAGAGTATGTTCCATCACCTACCTTAGAATTCTGACACATACATAACACCCTAACTCAAATTTTTGATCTTTGGCAGTGGTATCACAATAAGATTCTCAATCTGGAGATTATTAAATGAAATGGAAATGCTATATATACATGTGAGTAGGACCGTTTCCCGTTATTGTTGAATACAAACTTCTTTTTCTAATTTTCATTTTAAGATTACTTCCGCCTAAATTTACTTCTATTGTTTGATAGATATTGCAGCAAATGGATCTTGGTTCGCAAACAGTGAGGTCCGTTGGATGGCGGTGAGGATAAGCATCCAATCTTTCATTCAATCGGCTCGATAATGGGAGAACCGACAAAGAAAAAAGGGTTTCCTCTAAGAATAGGAAGGTAAGCATCATGTTCATTTTTATTTTATTTTTTTAACGTTGTGATATAATAGGAATTTGAAGATGATGATGATCATGTTATCTCAATGAAATAGGATTTAGTTTGCCTCCTATTGTTTTAAGTACAATTAATGGGTCGATATCTTTTAATGTATCTGGCATTGTAGGTGGTAGTGGAGGTTCTGTATCTGATGTGGGGAACAATTCATTAGGAAAAAGCTCGATATCTGCTTCAACTGAATCTTCAATGAAAGAGGGTATGAAAGGATCCGGTTATTCGTTTGCAGGATCAGTTAGCTCTGGTGAACCATTCATTGGTTTGAAACTTGGTAAAAGAACGTACTTTGAGAACGGTTACGCCAAGAACAATACCAACAAAGCCTATTCTCAATTGGCTGTTCCTGCATCAACGATATCAACAGGGAAGAAAGTTAAATCAGCATACCAAACTACATCAGTCGTCCGGTGTCAAGTTGAAGGATGCAACCTTGATCTATCATCTTCCAAGGAGTACCATCGCAAACATAAAGTTTGTGAAAGTCATTCCAAATCTCCAAAAGTTATTGTGGCTGGTGTTGAGCGTCTTTTTTGCCAACAATGCAGTAGGTCAGCTTATGAACACCTGCAGTTACTTTTTCATAATACCCTCTTGATTTATTTATTTATTTATTTTATTTTTTTTGGTGAATTAGTGAACATTATATTAATACCCTATGACTTGATCAATTGATAAATCTCCAATTTGTTTACTGTTGATATAGGTTTCACAGTATGTCAGAGTTTGATGAGGAGAAACGAAGCTGCCGGCGAAGACTTTCTGACCATAATGCGAGGCGCAGTAAACCAAATCAGGAGGCAATGCGGTTTAACCCAGCTTATTCATCATTTTATGGTACCGAGTCCCTTGATGCGCTCTCTCACTCTACAGGAGTTCAGTTGTCAGATATTCTGAACATGCCTAACCTTGCTCGCAATAGATTAGTGCCATCCAAGGGTGCCAGAGCTGAGATATTTGATCAAGGTTTGTTTTCTTGCATACTCTGTTTAGTACTTTAGTATCCCTTTTATTTCGTAGGTATTGATGTCCATTTATGACTTAACTAAAGAATAAGTTTCTAGATCAGAAAACTAATCATATGGTAGTTGCGGTCACACAAATATAACGTTAGATGTCAGCTACTCACCATACTTTAGTGAACATAAACTACACATCAAACACATACTTCTATAAATGAGAATCTATCAGCAAATTGAATTCTATTGCACTTAAAAGATAAAAGGCCTCCTATTGGCTTTTAGATTGTTAAATTTGCGTCATTTAAGAATAGTAACAAATTGTGAATGATCTCCTGTTCTCTAAAAGTAAATATCAGTAAGCTTATTACAGAGCTTCTGAAAATTGCAGAAGATGTTTGGCACAACATTGATCATGTTACAGGGGTCTGCAACAAATAAAAATATTGTTGTTGTAAGTTTAGTAGTAACTAACATGACTTGATTTCAAGATAACGTGATAACAATGTGCAGTAAATGTGTATTTAGGCTGAAAATGCATGTTTTGCCATGTTATGGCAGCCAATGTGCAAGCTTAGGTCTCGAGTTGGACAAGTTTATTGCGACACTTTTATGAATCTGTTATCCTATATTAAATGAATATTAGTGGATGACTATTTCCTTATGCAGGTTACAATGACTCATTATTTTCAAATGAAGATGCAGTCAATCTTCGGCGTGCTCTCTCTCTTCTGTCAAACAATTTGTGGGGTTCATCCGAGCTTGACCATCCCATGCTTTCAAGTGTTCCCACCATGCCTCATCATGGGACAATGCATGCAGTTCCCCACGCTTCACCACTTTCTTCCCAACAATATTGGCAGGCTAACCAACAGTCGACTGATCCCCGCGTTCATGCCTTAGCCACCAAACCTAGCAACACCAACAACCATAAATTGGTAATTGTAATGGTTAAGTTTACTGTACAACTTTTAAAGTTTAGCATATATGGCTCCCATTTTCTTGCAAACAGTGAGATATTTGTATGAGTTTGCTTTACATTTTTTATGCATACAAAAAAAAAAAATCCCCGAAGCAACGCGTGGGCAATCCTGTTTGTGTTTATGAAACAGCACAATTTTTTTTCTTTTCTAATGCCGATTCCTTCATAGATTTTCTTAGAACAAAGTATGGAAAGAGATAACAGAGATAAGGTTTCTTCATCAATTTCATAAAGAAGCCGTTTTTTTATATGGAAGTCTATTGATTAGACTGAGGATGAGACCCGTGCAAACAAAAATTCAAGTTGTAACAATTGTGCCTGTATATAGTGCCAACCCAAGTTCGGGAACAACAAATTCGAGCCAACACATAAGTGATTTTTTCGAATTTGAAGAAGACGGAGCATGCACCACAAAAATGTGGTTGTTGGTAATCAAATGGACGAACAAATAACAAAATCAACAAACGGAGCGGAAGCTTTATTCAATTACCAAACCAAATAAAAACCAAATTCAAAGGTACCAAATACAAAATTATAATTTAAAGGTTGTAAACTGATGTCGTTGATCCTTATTTATAGGCAACTAATGACCTAACTGCCAAATTATAAACAGACTCAAATTAGGAAGCATACTAAAAAAATACCAAACACCCCTTAGAGTTTAATTATTTTTCTAACAATCTCCACCGTGACTTGAGCTCCTCCACGTGTTCCAAATCAAATTCCAAACTTCAAATGCTAGAGATGCTAACCAAATTCAAAACAAACACAGTCAACCGAACAAGCAAATCGGCTCAAATGATCTTCAACAAAGATAATCAAATTCAGGCAACAAATTTCAAAAGGCCGACAAAAGAAAATCCAAAGTTTCCAAACTAACAAATTCTAACGATCGAACAAAATCCAAACGACATGATAATAATCAATTCTTCAAACACCAAATTGATCTACAATTTGCAAACACCATATCAAATCCCAACGACCCGCTTATTTGATAAGTATTACGATTCGATTTCAAACTTATTATCCAGTTATCAAACACATTCAAATTAATAAATAACTTGACGAACAGAATCTAATAATTCAAACGCCCCGATATGATACGGATAATTCTAACAACCCACGTAAATATAATAAGAATTACGGTTCAATTTTAAACGAATAAAATCAAATCTTTTATATAAAAAGGAATTACATCATTTCGGAGTTTTTTTATAAAATCATTCTTATAGGAAAAAAATTTAGACCAATAGTATTGCTCAATTTTGACATGTGGACAAAATCGTGTGACGTAATTGGTAAATAAAAAGTCAAAATTAAATTGAATTTGGTCAAAATTGGATTAAAACGTATAGAATGAAAAATACCTCTAAAAAATATATGTGTCAAAAGTGTGAAGAAGAAATTTTTTAAAAGCGGGATTGAAATTAAAAACTTCAAGGACCTCAATGTAAACAATACCAAACCTATCTTCTACCCAATACCCATCATAATACCCGACCTCACCAATCTTGAATACGTATGGTGATCTAAAAAACCGTTTTATGTTTGCACAAATGGCGATGTCAATGGGAAAGGGTGATTTTTGGTTAATCAAATGTATTTTTTCAATTTATATCAGCAAGTTGGATAATAGATTTAGGGTTTGTGTTTTTTTTGGTAATTGAGATGCGGGTATTTGTTTTTGGTAAGTAGACTGTTCTAAAAAGTTGCAAAATGGAGTACAAGTCCAAGGAAGCCAAAGGTTATGTCTTGCTTCTGAACTTTTTGCAGTTATGTATTTTAAGTATTTACGACACAATGTATATTGAAAATCACCTGTTCTGATTGTAGAATGTAGATTGAAGAAACATGAAGCAAACAAAAGAATCATAATTATGTATCATTGGTTTATTTCCTTCCGCTTCTATATTAACTCTATTCAAGCCACTTACAAGTTAAGAGATCAAAATGGGTCAATTTGGGTTTTGTTCACCAAAAACATCTTTTGCCCAAACTTTTTAGAAATAGATAGTATGCCAAATTTTATTACGATCAATGATAGTCACAGAGACAAGAATTAGTGATAGTTACCTTTGTAGCACAGTTTATTTGATTTACCAATACCATTCGGAGTAATTTTGTCAAACTAAGTTTCACTATATTTTTTCGATGCATAAATTGGTATCAAGTTGAAACATGGCTGTGTCAAGTTGGTATCAAATATATTGAATTGCATTTGCTGATAAAAGGACAAATTTGGTTGGATTTTACACAAGAAGAGTTTGTCAATACATGTGGTGTTTGATTTTGGGCCATGTTTATTTTAAGTGCGTTTGGTATAAATTTGGTGTTTGTGGGTTAAATGCAGTTTCTAGGGTGTTTGGGTCATTTTAATGGTGTTTAGGTGGTTTTAATGATTGTTTGGGGTTGCTGCAAAAGTTAAGTTTTAAAGGGGTGTTTTCGGTCCCTTTATTAGGTGTTTCTATATGCTGCAAAACTACAATTTTTCTTGGTATTTGGGTCGATTTAAGGGGTGTTTTGGGGCTGCTCAAAATTGTAGTTCCAACGTTTACTAATAACTATATTTATTGAGTTTTATCAGTTTTGGCCACCTTCGACCCGTTCAACCTATTTCCTTTGAAGCTATACTTTTTGTTTTATACATTCAAGTGATTAGAGATAAAACATAACCCAAATTGACCCATTATACATTAGCGAAATATCTATTTCTAGGAATTACTATATGCCACAAAAATGGAACTATCGGAATATAAGTGGTACTTATTAGATGCCAATGTAATAATATATTTTTCTTTTGGTAACCATGGTTTCCGACCTTTTGATCGACTAATCCACGGGGTTTGAACCCAGACAAAGAGAAAACCAGGTAAACCCTGAACAATGTAATAATTTGATCTTGATTTCTTAGATTTCAATTTCAATTTCAAATTACGAATTGTTAATTGTTGCTTTCCGTTTTATTAGGGTTAGTTATGTGATTGTCTTTTATTACTTAAGTATTTAGTAAGGTATGTTTGTATAAAAGTGAGTATTTTAATGAAAGGTGATGGAGTGGTGATTAGTGGGAGTGAAAAGTGAGGGAGTAAGGGAAGAGAGAAAGCCGAGGTGAAAGGTGAACTAATGTAACTTATGTGAGTAGTCTTAGATTTGAAAGTCAATAGAAATTTCACGGAAGTTGATAATCATTTGCAAAGTAAAGTGATGAATGGAAATGTCTCAGTTCCATTAGGGGTGGCAATTTTCGACACGACACGCTAACCGACACGGACACGACACGAAGATAAACGGGTTTGGGTTGAGGATAAACGGGTTTGGGTCGAAAACAGGTTAACCCGTATAACCCGTTTAATAAATGGGTCGTGTATGGGTTTAGTAATTTTAAACAGGTCAACCCGTGAACCCGTTTAAATATATAAACTTTTAATCAATAAAACATATAACTACCTAATATGATATATGTACTTATTTAGGATGTGGATCTATGTTTTCTTAAGTGCTGCTATAATATATATATCTATGTTGTTATTATTTGAATTAACATCTTGAAACTTCAACTAATTGAAACTATTAATTAATTATTTTAAACGTGTTACTTAGGGTTAAAGGGTTCACATATATGGGTTACTGGTTAGGGTTGAGGTTTTGACACGTTGATAAATCGGTCTTTTGGGTTGAAGATTTCCATTGACTCGGGTTGGTTACAACACGGCCAACCGTGATTGCACACCTAATTCCACGTTGGTAATCGTCAAGCCAGTTCTACGTTTGTTAATGGGGTCTCCACTAAACCCTTATTTTTTGATGATCATAAAACGATTTATATAGTTAATATAATATAATAATCGACCGTTAAGTAAGCCGATTGATCACTTATTAACATTGTTGACGGTTACATTGCCACTGCTTTGCAAGTATCAAACTGCCAAAATGCGATCTTTGTAGTTAACTAGATTGGGGCGTTATTGCTCTCCATGTTCTTTAATGCCTTAAGAACATTGATATGTGAGAAATAATTAGAGTGTTAGTGCTATTTGTTATGCTATTGAGGGTGAAATAAGTGTTATAAGTGTTGAAGTTGCTTATCATATAAAAAAAAGACTTGAGCAAAAAGTTGATTCATACACTCATGGTTGACTACTCAGCTATTGTGTTTATTTTTTCTTGCTGATTAATACATTGTTAAGTACTGTTGAAGGAAAGGATTTGCTTTTTGCTTCTTCTAGTTCCTTTATGAATTTCTACATTTATGTTTGTTTTTCTAGAATATGAACTTGCGTTTTTGTTGTGAGAACGACCAAGTCAGGCGTAATGAAAGTCTGGAGCTTGAAGTTCATAATTGATAAGTAAATTACATAGGAAGTTCACCCTGTATTCTATTATTTTTTTTCCCTTTTGAACTTCACTTTCAAACAACGTTTGAGAATTACAACTAGATACACCAAGTTTAACATAATAAATTTTCTATTTTAATGCATAAGTTTTTTTAACACTTTTGCGATCTTCAGTTAAAGTCTGGGTAGTCGGATAGTTTCTTATTTCTGATTGTTTGTTAGGTAAACATCGTGCATATTGCGGTCTGTTTCTTGGTGTTTTTTATTTTTATATATTTGCCGTTCAAAAATATAAAATAAAGCAGAAGTAGTATTGAGATATTAGACTCTTTTCAGTCTGAGAGCGGAAATTAAGGTATATGCCTAGATAATTCGTATTTGACATCCTTATAGGCAAACATTAGGTTCTTTTGAAACAGCACATTCATTTCGACTTCCTAAATGTTCTACAGTAGGAGGACTTCAAATTAGAATAATTGGCTTTCTGGGATGAAATGTACATATGCAATCGACACAGTTTTGTTGTGCTGAAGAGTTTTCGTAGTGGTATCTTGTACCAGGACAACGCAAACTCATAACGATGCAAAAGGACATTTTGAAATTGGTTTTATAGGATAGTGGAAGTTCTATTACTATTATATATGGTATTGTACATTGTGCTGCAACTGAAACGTATATAAGTTCTTTGCTGCCACAGTAGCTTTTTTTTTAGATCCATTCATTATAGATGGAGAGTTTTGGCAATTGAGTATTCATATTTTTTTCAAGGGTGAGCTACTCCGAGCGTTGGGTGGTGCTAAAGCTTCAACGTCTCTTCTTGGAGTTCCGCTTGGACATAATTCATCGTTTCTCCAAGGTCCTGCATTTGCTCCACCAAGGATACGAGAGGCCATCTGGTGTGGAAGCACAAATGCATCTACAGAGGAAGGTAAACAAATCGTTCTCGGTGCTTTTAAACTTTCTAAAGTAACAAATGGATAAGGGAACTTGGTTTTTTGGGATGAATGCCATGCTTTTGTTTATTTTATGCATCCTTAAGATGATGCTTGAAAAAGATTGATTTCATTGGTAAGCACAAAATTTGGTATATGCTGTAAAGGATCAGAAACAGTGTTTAAGAGCTCACAAATTTTGCACACAATATTATTTAAGAGCACCCTTAGTATTAACATTGTTGTAAATTTGGTGTGTGCTCTTAAACGTTCCGGTTTTCAACTTTACCAATGTATGCAACCTGTAGTATAACAAAAAATACTGTGCAATAATCAACGACATGAACAACGCCCCGCCGCAACGCGGCGGATCGTCGCCCATCTCGTTATAATAAATGAAAATGATTTTATATAGGTATAATAAATTATAATATACCGATCGTTATATAAGCGATTGTATTTTATTGAATTAACTATTGTTTGACGGATTACATTGCCATATTGTGTATTGAAGTATCTAAACTTGCACATATAAATGTGCGATCTTTTGTGTAGTTAACTAATTGAATTTGGGGCGTTTTGGATTGCTTAGTTACATACATATATCTTTAAATTGCGCCTTGACAGAACATTAGTGATTATATGTGATTGAAATAAGTTATTACGACTAAGTTGTTTTAAGCTGGTCTTATTAATATTGTTTATCTGCTTATTGAAATTTTTGTGGCTGAAATAAGTTGTTTTGAATAAGTTGTTTGAAGTTGCTTATTCCAATATTTAAAAAAAAAAGACTTTGAGCTAATAAATAGTTGATTACCATACACCCTCATACGGCTTGACTACTGCAGCTATTGTGAATTTTATTTGATTTTCATGTGGGCTTGATTATTGTCACGATTAGTAATGTACTGTTGAAGCGAAAAGTGAGACTGATGTTTGCTTGCTCATGTCCCACATAATAATTTTCTTAAAGAATTAGTATGTTTGTTATCTAGAATTAATTGAACTTGTGTTTGTTGTTGTGCAGAACATGAACCTTGGCTGCTAGACTGGAAAGTCTGAAGCTTAAGATTTCATGATTGAATATATATATTACATATGAGAGTTCTCCTCTGTTATTCTTTTTTTTTTTCTTTTTTCTTTTTTGAACGTTCAACTTTCATTAATCAAAAGAGAGACTAGCAAGAAGCTAGAATACAAGCAAAGTGTAATAACAATAATCAAATTGTTCATATGTAATTGGCACAAGTTTTTTTACAACCCTTTTGCGATCCTTGCAGTTAAAGTCTTGGGATTAGATCTAGATAGTTTCTTGTATATTCTAGATTGTATTCTTTGTATTCACCGCTAGCATCTTGTTAGTTGGTGCTTTTTATTTTTATAATATATTGCCGTTCAAAAAAAAAATAACAATAATCAAATACAGTAAAGTTAGTAGTTGAATGAGGACCATTTTGTCCAGTCTAGCTCGGATGAATTGGTTCTATTGGCAAGCCAAAGATAACTCGTAGTCTTGACTTCCTTCATGGCAAAGCGGATTGATGGTTCTTTGTTTGAAAACACACATTCGTTTCGAACTTTCTAAATCGTCCAGCAGTAGGAGAGGACGATTAAATTGATATGTTTGGCCTTGTTAGGGGGTATGAAAGGATCCATATGCAACTCGAACAGGTCTTTTGTTTGAAGAGGTCTTCGTAGTGGTATCTTGCACCAGGACAACAGCAAACTCCATAACGTGTCTGCAAAGGGGCATTCCAAAAAGAGGTGTTGTATGGATTCGTCACTTGCATTGCATAACAGGCAGGTGGTGGAGGGTATCGCGATCTTCCTTTGGAGCAACAGATCGGTGGTGGGTAAACGATTCATTTCCAATCTCCAACCAAAGATATTGGTTTTGATTGGAGCAAGACGGTTCCATGGGAAGATCCAATGATTAGGACCATGAGCGGTTTTGATGAGGTAATTTTTCATGGATTTGGTTGTGAAAATTCCAGATGCATTGCAGGTCCATTTCCATGAGTCCGTGTCGTTGGTAAGCATGACATTTCGAAGTTGAGACAACATCTCTTGAAGTTGGTATAACTCGGTTGTACTTGCTGGTGGCGAAGTCCATTCCCATTCCCATTGGGAAAATTGGCCGTTTCCTGTGCAGCGGTCCTTGATAACACAATCTTTGTGTTTTTCAAGTTTGAATAAAGCTGGGAATGCGTTGCAAAGCGGTTCCTCTCCAATCCATTTGTCAATCCAAAGCCGAATGTTTGCTCCGTTTCCAACATGACCTGTAAAAAGGCTATGCAAAGAAATATCAAAGCAATTGAGGTGGGAGTTTAACTTGGCTATGTTGAGCCAAGCTCCCACCAAACCTGGTTTACATGGAATCGGTGTGCAATTTCTGTTAGTTGTGTGGATGGCAGCGATGGTGCGTCTCCACAGACTAAGTGGTTCGGTTTTGAAGCGCCACCACCACTTTGACAATAACGACAAGTTTTTAACAGCTAATGATCCCAACCCAAGCCCTCCCGACTCAATGGGTGCAATTACTCTTTGCCAAGAAACCCAAGAGATTTTCCTCGACATATTTGCACCACCCCAAAAGAAATCTTTGCGAATTTTTTCTAACTTTTCACAATTAGTATTGCTCTAGCATTTTCAATCATGAATCTTGAGAACTCTTATCCTCATTGTTGGTGGTATTGGTCCCCACATTTTTTTTTTTTTTTTTAATTCTATGTTTATTATAGGACATAAATGGAATTACAGAGTTCATGAGTGGGAATATGTACGACAAGTTAGACTGAGCTCAAGAAGGGATGTTATCAAGATTTCTTTTTTTATGAAGTTATAATAGCCATTAGCTTCACGGCTATGTATGCACCGTTTGACTAAATGTCTCTTTAGTTTGTTTTTGACTTTTGTGATTTAATATTTCGGCCAATTTCATTTGCTTTCAGAAGACTTGGTCTGTTAACAAGGGACGCAAATTTGGTTGCCTTCGAATGTTAGCAATGTTTGATGCCATTTCCTTCGAATGAGAACTTTTATGCCTTGGAATTGTCATGTAAAGGAGTATTGTGTTTCTTGAATTGATTTAGCAATGTTTGATGCCATTTTCCTTAGGTCTGCTGGTTGAATTCCAATTGATCATGTGTCATATCCCATTACCAACTTTGTAGTTTTCCTTTTCCAAACTGGGAATCTTAGACTCTTTTTTTAGGGTAAAAGGTTACCCCGGTATGTAACTTGACGAATAGGTGTTATAAAATAGAATCATGACTTTAGTTTCTTTATTTGAACGACAATAAACTCTTAAAAGCGGGATCAAGCAATAAGAATCGTATGTTAAGAACATAATACATTAGAGAATGAAACCACAAAAAACATTTGTAGTCTTGATAGAAATCAGATAAAGTAAAACACATATTTGACATAGAAATAGTTCTTCAGTCAACTAATGGATATAGAAACACTTTTTATTCAAATGACCAAAATGATAACACAAAAACAGAAACTAAGGGGAGAGGGAGTCATCATTCCAACCCTCCAACCCTCCCAAATTTTAACTAATCAAATCCCTCCACCTCATTTCAACCCTCCAACCCTCAACCCAACCTTTTTTACTAGCGCCCATCACTCTCAACCCTCCCAAATCAATTATTCCATAGTATCTTGTACATCACACATTAAAACTTGTACATCACCCTTTCTTGCTTCAGCTCGCAGCGAGCTTATAGCCCGCAAATCCCAACCCGCAGGTCAACCCGAAATGGCGGCAGCCATTTACCCTCCAACCCGTGCAACCCGCAAGGGCAACCCGTTACCACTCCTTGTGGCCTAATGTAACGTGACTTTTGGATTATGATCATTACTAACATCCACTGCACAATATTAATGCACTATTACTATAAATATATTTACATTTAAAACAATGGGGAAATCATGTCTACTTTACAAAGTAGGCAACTTGTCTACTTTCCTTTGCAAAAAATAAAAAATATTTACAATTAAGCCCCTACAGATACATGTTCTTTCTGTTCCACGCCATGTCCCCTCCTTTTTTAGCAAAGGAAAGTAGGCAAGTTGACTACTTTGTAAAATAGGCATGATTTCCTCATAAAAAAATATAATCCCTCCGTCCCATATTTTAAAATAACAATTGCAAAATTAATACTTAATTAAAAATTTATTTCGAAGCCATGTGTGTGCACGAGCATTATTACTAGTAAACTATATGCGAGCATCACAAAACTATCCAAAACACCGATTATTTAAGGACCCAAAAGTATTAGCCCATGACTAACAAAATATCCAAGTAAAACAAAAAATTCCATAAAGCCCAATTGTAGTAATTATAATTTCTAAAACAACCGAATATCAAACAAATACTCAACGTGAGTAATCTAACTAATCCGACTTTAATCGTCCTAAACACAATCGATCCAAAAGACCAAAAGATTTCCAACAGCACAGAACGCCTATTCTAATCCAAAGCAACCTTCAATTCTTAAATTTAAAACAATCGAATTACCCTTTTTTTTTTTTTTTTTTTTGGTTATCATTGCTAAACGAACCTAGCTATGATCTTAATTGTTGGTAAATCAAACGAACGAAACAAATAACAAAATCAACAAACGAAGCCGAAGCTTTATTTAAATTATGAAACCAAATTCAAATGTACCAAACACAAAATTTTAAATTCAACAGGACTAAGTAAACTAATATCATTGATCCTTATTTATAAGAAACCAATTACCTAGCTGCCAAATTTTAAACCGACTCAAATTGAAAAACATAACAAAACTAAAAAAACAAATTTACTAAACGCATTTTAGAATTGAGAATTGATACAAGCACAAAGGATTCACAAAAACAAACCCACAAAAAGTATTTGTCAATGTGTGATTGGTTGTAACCAAGATAAGAGAGAGAAAATATATCCAAACACACCAATCACACATTGACAAATCCTTTTTGTGAATTTGTTGTTGTGAATCCTTTGTTGTTGTATCAATTCTCTTTAGAATTTAAGTCACTTTTCTAACGGTGACCCTTTGTATCAAGACATGTACAAAGGGAAAATGGTAATTGCAATCATTAAATATAACTAACCATTAATTTGTTATTTGTGATATATTTAACTTTGATGCTTGTTAAATTTTTTCCATTAACTAGTTATTTAAAGCATAGAGAGTATTAGGTTCTTGGAAATTAATTTGCTTGTAAAATGTTTTACTCAATTTCATGTCTCTTATTTTATAGACGACTCGTTTAACATGTGGCCATTTGATGCAAATTTTGAATTTGCGGGGTTCGTGCCCATTTGACATGTTACGCGTACTCTCGACTCGCCTGTTTTGCTAATGGTATTAAAAGCAATCCCCAGCGAGAAGCTAAGGGTAGTAACAAACATATTTTCTTTTTAACATCAACTAACTATCTCACAGTATATACACCGCAAATTTATCTCATACGTTCTAAGCATAACTTGAACCAACACCCATTTAGTTGAGAGTTTCTCATACAAAGTGAGTACCCTAGGTCACAACCACTTTAATACTAAATCGGCTTACTTATCTGCCCAACCCAATCTAAGTTCAACTTTTTACGCTTGTTGTTTATCCAGTGAAGCTAATTATTTCGACCCTACGTAAGAACCTTTAAGATGTTGAATGTTTTGTACTCACCCTTTGTTTTCCAGATAAGCGAACAAAAAATAAATAAGAGAAAAGAAATGTTACCAAATTTCTTATGTCGAGAAAGAAAGGAAAATTGTGTCTACATTTCCTCACACTTCAAAAAGATTTGACAAGAAAGCTATAAATCGAACTAACTTATTATATGAGTGAGATCGGAAAGAGACGAGGTAGCCTAAATCTTCCATTAGGTGCATACGAAAAGTTCAGAAAGAATTGAAGAAGTTGTGAAAAATAAAAAACACGACATGGGAACTACCAACAACATTTCAAAAATGTTAGTTTTTGTCTTTTTTACTTTATTTATCCTTTTCTAGATCAGGAACTTACAAAAACTAAAAAATATTTTGAGTTGCATCACATCAGGTGGATATAGTGGATGAGAATAAAATAATTTTGAGTAAGCTGCAAAAAATTTCTTAAACTTTTTAAAAATTGCGAGAAATGTCCTCAAAAAAAATTTCGAAAAATGTCCCTAAATGTCCTTAACGTTTTATTTTTTTGCGAGTTATGCCCGCGAAGTGTTATTGTAGATGCAAATTCTTGTTTTTGGCTAACGATCGTCAGTTTTCTTCGTACGTGGCCGTGTGAAATTACTATTTTACCTTCGCCTACTACAGATTTTATATTGACTTCTCATCACCACCACACAACCATCACCACCACCCTCCACCACCCTCCACCACCACCACCACCCTCTACCACCACACAACCACCACCACCACCACCCTCTACCACCACACAACCACCACCACCACTACCACCCTCTATATACTTTTACATCCACTTTAGTACGGTAGCAATTTGTTAGCTCTACCAGTTAGAACGTAAGCTACTTGTTACATTTTCTTTGTGAAGCGAATTATTGAATTTGCTATTCAAATAAGATTAGATACATTGTTTATATACAAGACTTGGTTGCTAATTGACTGAGTGCTAACCGGAAGGTAAAAAGCCGTTCAAAAAAAAAAAAAAAACGGAAGGTAACAAGAACAGAGTCTAACTATACACTGGTACATTCACTTATCGCTGTCACATTGGGTTCCTGACTTAGTAGTTAGTAGGAGCAGTAATTTTTTGATGATTTTGTTGGACTATAGATTAGTAGCTCTGTAACAGATTAACCAAGGGAAAACACTGATTGTGATTATTCTGGCCACATCATAGCATTTCTCATGTTCAAAACAAACCAATACTTGCCATACAGCACAAGAACTATTTAATCTTTGATGAATTGAAGCTACTTTTGTGTGTTTTGTATTTTGAACTTTTACTCTTCTTTTGGTATTGTATAACCAACGCAACAATACGCCATTTCGCCATGTTGTAACCTTAATACAAAGCCACTATAATTTTCAAGACAACCCATGATGAAAAACTTTATAACTTCACAAGCTAGTCCGTTGAAATTTTTGCGGCTCTGTATACTGCTCCCACAAAATAGTGAATTTATACCAAAATAATCAGAAAACTTATAGTGATAAAAGAGAAAAGACTGAATCAATAGCTTTGACTATCAAACACTTGGCTTTAAGAAATATCATCTCTTTCATTGTGAAAGGTTGGATACCCAGTTGATAACTTTTGATCTTAAGATGCATAAGTTGAATAATCACAACACGTTTTTGTCATACAAACTTTTAACATTACTGAATGTTGGATTCAACACTTTCCACAAATTCTCAGACTTGCAAGTCAATCTGCTTATCAAAAATTTTATAAAAAAAATTATTAATAAAAAAAAAAAAATAATTGTTTGAACAGATAAAAAAAAAGCCAATTGATAGTTCTCATACTGAGCAAGAAATGAGCTCTGCGTGTCACCAATGTAGAATTTTCTTGGCTACAGATTATGGAAAGGGTCCGTGGCATGAAGTTGTAATAGATTACGCATCCCCTCATCTACGTACATTATCCCTCTGGTGAGAACGAACCTGATTGTACATACAATGGGACCAAGGTGTTTAATACTTTCAACGCAACACAATAGACTATAAAGAGGACTAATATACGATTTTTATTATCAAAGGTGAGATCACTCAACCAAAACAATTTAAAACCTCAGCAGTAGCATTACAACATCATCTTATGATTCATGCCTTAAGTCAGTTCTTCAGTTAAGCGCCTATTTTGTTCACAAGTCTTTTTTCAATTATGTTTTCAGGCGATCACCTTTCTCCCGGAATTATACCATGGGCTATAAAGGATGCTTTTAGCATTATCCAAGATGTAAGTGTTTCTTAGATCCTTAATTAATATAAGCAATGCCTGGTGTTTAAATGGGGCAGAGTCATGACAAAAGATCAATATAGAACTCATATTTGCCATAGAACCAATCAACCAATCCTAGCCATTCATTTTCTTTTATCAAAATAAAAAAAATAAACTTTCACTTTTTTTTTTTATTTAAATTAAATATCTCGCAAACCGTTAATCGTTACGCAAAAAAAAATTATACCATCGTGACGAGAATTAAATTATCTTTCTATAGATATGCATTGTTATATACTTTCGACGAACTTTTTTTTCAAAATTTTCGCCCAGAAAAATCACATGTGATTCGTTAAAATCAAATCATATATGATTTTTACAAATCACATGTGAATTGTAAAAATCACATGTGATTCGTAAGAATCATATGTGATTTTTAAAAATCAAATCATATGTGATTTTTACGAATCACATATGATTTTTCTGGGCGGAAATTTAAAAAAAAAAAGTTCATCGAAAGTATATAGAATTGCATATCTATAGAAAGATAATTTAATTCTCGTCGCGATGGTGTATTTTTTGTAGCTTAAAGATTTACCGTTTGCAAGATATGTTGTTTTAAAAAGAAAGGTGAAAAATGGTTTTTTATTAATTTAGATAAAAAATAAATGGCTATGATTGGTTCATTGGTTCTATCGCAAATATGAGTTATATATTGATCTCACCTCGCAGAGCCATACATTTTGTCGAGTGGGTTCAAAAGTAAAATTAGTAATGTTTGTATACAATCTAAGTGGGTTCGAAATGAATGTTTGCAGACTCCAGGAAGGGAGTTTTTGTTGCGTGTGTCATATCTTGAGATCTATAACGAGGTTGGTACCATCACTGAGACGTTTGCATTGTTTTGTTTTTTTTTTTGTTTTTTTTTTTTTTTTTTTTTTGTCTCATAGTGTTTGTCACTTGTGACTTGTGAGGCATACTTATTTGGACTCTGGTATCCTTGCTACTATTGCAGGTGATCAATGATCTGCTCAATTCAACTAGACAAAATCTACGAGTTCGAGAAGATGCACAGGTTTTGTCAGTAACTATACATCCACCACCCTTTATTTTGACTTCACATCACCACCCTCCTCTATTCATTTTATTTTGGTGGTGGTTGTGTAGTGGTAAAGGGTGGTGGTGGAGGGTGGTGGTGATGGTGATGGGAAGTCAAAATAAAATGAATAGTAAACTGCAAAAAATGTCCCAGTAGTAGGCGATGGTAAAATAGTCATTTCACATGGCCACTAACGAAGAAAACTAACGATCGTTAGCCATAAACAAGAATTTGCAACTAAAGTACCACTTCGCGGGCATAACTCGCAAAAAAATGAAATGTTAGGGACATTACTCGCAATTTTTTTTCGAGGACATTTCTCGCAATTTTCAGAAAGTTTAGAGATATTTTTTGCAGTTTACTCAATAATTTTTGTTGTATTTTATTTAGAACTAGTAAGAGGGTGTTTTGGATTGCATTTGTATGCAAATTATCTTATAATTTCATATAATGTGATAAGTAGTGTTGGATTGGGAAAGTGAATAATTGATTATATGCGATTAGAACCTCTTTAAACGCAGTTTGGAAAAAAGGTAGGTACTTACATGCTTTTTAAGTTAGTTAAATTTGCACATGTCTTCTTTTGCCATTTTACATGTCAAGTTATTATAAACTTTGATTTGCCAAATACTACAAAATCGATTATTTTATTATTGCGATATTAAAAAGAACGAGCGTTGTAGCCCGCGCGTTGCTACGGTAGTGTTTTGCAACATGTCATCACAACTAACAACAAAGGTAAAACAATCCTCTTTCAATAAATTCTATCCTTAGTATTTGAAATTTACATAAGTACAGTTCTTGGTCTGAAAAGGACGCAAAAAAATGTTGTTTAAACAACAAAAATAATAAATTAACAATCAATCGCCGAGCTGATCAATTTTATCAGTCATTCTTTATTATCATACCTTGTGATGCCCTGCCAAGATTCATGGTGTTTTCATCCATTGTGTTCTAGCCGCACAAATAAGAGTTGTTCTAACAACGATTCCAGAACCTAGAGAACAATCAGAATCAAGAATAAGTCCATGCTTGGTCGAATATATGGGAATATATCAGTTGCAATTAGTTCGTCAAAGATGCAATAAGTTTATTGTGTCTTTCAAGTTTGTTATAGTGATTATTTGTTCTTCAGTTATGGTCAATACATGTATACTACCAAGACTTCTTTGTTTGCATTGCCGACTGTAAGAAAATTATTATTCACCTGCAAATAGTTACAAAGAAGAGTATTAGTGTATGGCTAATTATATACAACTTCATGACTATGGGCTCCTGCAGACCTGCAATATTTGGTGTGCCACTGCTGTGAAGGTCAGAGTCGGCGTGCACTAAAACATTGTCCAACATGTGATTACTTGAAGGACCTGGAAGTCGAGAATCTGAGGAGTGGAACTATATGGCAGGCGAAACAGCATATCCCCTGGTTTATTAACAGAATGCATAAGTATAATGCAAAAGGCGATGACATAGAAAGAAATCATATGTTTACGATAATGAGCTTTGACAATTTATGTTTTAAAAAAATTCGTAACAATTGTTTATTGAAACTGTTTATTCCAGATGGTAAACATGTTGGTAACGCATGATACCAACGTACTAAAAGAATATAAGTCTTACAATCCAAGTTGCAGCTGCGCCTATATCTGAAGCCTAAAATTTAACCACCTGCAAAATTGCACAACTAAAATTTTCAAATCTGTTTGCCGAATAAATTGTTGGGAAAAAATAGTGTTTTATGTATAGCTTGTGTAATATATATATACCTTGCGTAACCATTTAGGTTTACAGCCACACGTTTGCATGCAATTAGTTTCCTAAACACAAAATATCGTAAAGAAAGTCAGCAAATTTTTGCAAAATGTTATAGCTGAATATAATGCTAAATTCATCTTTTCATAAAGCAAAATCACTTATGCCTGGATTTAACTTTTTTATATTGTGTATCATCAAACAAATAATCAAGCTCATATATGAAAACAATGTTCTTATACAGATGTAATGGCTCACCTAACCAATCAAATGCGATAGTGTGATAATCCTTTGATAGCAGAGGCACAAAAGAATACAAAGATGACTACATTAAGGTAACTAATATTATTAGATACTGAGAAATTTCATATTTAAAAAGTACATATATATGAATCACACTTATTTTCATGGGCCAAGAGAACCGAAATTCTACTGGACTTTTCTATGCATAACATTTCAAGTTGTTATCTACATCAGTATCTCATTCTTATGTTTTTTTTATATGAGTATTAGTAGATAAGGTAACCAAAGTGTAATATTGATGTTAACCGAAGAAAATGAGACAATTTACACTAAATACAATTGTTTCGACCCATTTTGTAACACCCCGTTAATTTTTAAACAACAGCGGAAGACGTAAACAGGGTATTACCAACTGAATCACAGTCATAAGCATAGATATTCGTTAAAAAGGGAAATTTTATATCATTCAATGAAAACTCAATATTCAGAGATTACATATTTGTTATCAAAAGGGGTAGTAGTTCACAAAAGTGATGATGAGTTTGAAAAGAATGATATAGCTATTTGAAATAAAGGTGGGTCTTTTCTCCATGCCCGTGCCAACTCCATGCTTGAGAGTTCTTTAGTTACCTGAGATAAACATGCTTAAAATGTCAACACAAAGGTTGAGTGAATTCACAGTGTTTTATTTGTAATAGTTTGAACACAAGGTAAATAGTAGTGAAAACAATGATATTGCAGGGGTAATAATCAAATAGATAAATATTGCTCTAAGCCTCATGAAACGCAAACCTTAACGTGTAGGGGTAGTAATAATAAATATCCCAATCATAGTAATGATATGGGTGATAAATGCCCTGGTGTAGGAGTTTTGCCATACTCAAATTCGAATAAAGTGCATTTGTCTATCAATCCGGCTAACACTATGGCTATCTATCCGGCTAGTACAAATGGGATGTCAACTTTCAATAGATCTAATCACGAAATTCGCGTTCACTCGCAAGTGATTAATGGTTCATGATAAAGGGACTTTTAAATTGGCGGGGTAATAACTTAGGCAAATATTACTTAGCAATATCAATCAGGGAAGCATACAGAAAAATACTTGTGTTCGGTTTTATAGCATGTATCTCCCCACGGGATTTGAAAACATAGTAAAAAGTGGGACTATGAACTCACCTTAGTAGTGTAGTAAACGGGTAGTGAATCAAATAGTGAAATGAATAGCTCCTAACTTGCGACCTAGAATAATGTGATATATTTAGAATATTATTAACCATTTGGCTTTAATATGGGGAAATGGTGGATGTGAGACTATATGTGAGATCGTGACGTATTCAGGTGACGTGGTCGTTTAGGGTAATCAAAATGGTGACTTCAAGATGTTACGTTAAATACTCGTGTGAAATTGTGAAGTTAGATAGGTGGAATAATATAAGTATTTTACCTTTGTACCTTTACACAATTATCCATATGTTTATAAAACTGACGCATTTAACCCTTGAATAATAAAAGTATATATTTACACATTAACCCTTGATCTTCTCGTTAATTACAAAACTGCCCCTTCTTTTTATTAATATTTTATCTTTCAAACTTTTACACAATTGGTCCCTAAACCACGAAACTTTTACAAAACTAGTCCAAGCCTTTAATATTACGTTTTAAACCTTATCTTTCTGAAATGACAAATTTAGTCCTTCGACTTATATCAAAAATATCATTTACATATTCAATCCATCTTTTATAAAAAGTTACAAATTATACCCTTCCAAATCACATTCGTTGCAAAACAAGTCCAAGGTTTACATTTTGAAATCGTTACACTTTCTTATCAATTCCTTACTTCATTTATATCCCTCGAATTTAGAGGGCATGGTGTTCGTTTAAAAACTCTCGATATTTCACAGTTCGAAAACAAGTTTGAAAACAAGTGAGTTGGTTTTGGGCTCGTTAGCCCGTTATGAGGCCCAAAGTGGTTTTTACAACAAAAGGTTTTAGCGAGCGACTGTGGGAAGAAACCATGGTCGTGTCGTGTGATTTTATGGTTAAATCTCTTGCATGTTTTACTATCTCGTTTTATTGTGTTTCAAGGATTCGAATGGTGGTGATTTTGATATGTGTTGTACGTGTAATATAAGAAATAACGAGGCAATCCTAGGCGTTCAAGTGACTCATGTTGTGTTTATAAATTTTGTTATCTTAGCGTGTGATGTGTAGTGAGTGAGTAACAAAAGAGTATTAAGAACGAAAGAGGGGAATGATGAATACTTACAACACCAAGGTGGTGGGACGTTCGAATGGTGACGGATACTAACGAGACTCGAACTAAAGCTTAACCCAAGTCTTCCAATGCTAACCCACGATCCAAGCTATAACCCAATGATTCTACGAAACGTGAAGTGAGACCAAAGTCCTTGCTCCTCTTCCTTCTTTCCTTCGTTCGGCAGCAACCAAGGGTAATTAGGTGTGTTTTGTTTGTTTTAAGTTAAGTGTGTTTAAATGTGTTAAGAGTAATGCAAGTGAGGGGTTTATATGGTTCGACTTCTACCATGGGTAGGGGTTGACAATCTCCTTCTATGTACCTTGCTAGGATGTCTAATCTTACTACAACCAAGGTGGTATTCGAGTAAACTATGGGGGAGAGGCGCCGGTTTTGTGGCTTGACAAGAGAGGAGGACATGGTACCAAGATCTTGTATGGGAAATATGTAGATTGGGTGTTATGAAAACCATGAGAGTGGACTAACTAATGGTCCTTGTGTTTAGCCGAAGGGTAAAGGGTTAGGGGGGAGACATTAGTACACTTGACAAGATTAGGATCTCTAGACATGTTAACTAAGTTTGTTAAGGGGTGTTGGTTCGGTTGGGTTGAGTTCCAACGAGGGGCAACAAGAAAGAAATGAAATGTTGCAAGTTGGGTTTTGGTTTGTGTTCTAACGAGAGACAACAAGATGAAATGAAGAGGTTGTGTTTGGTCCTTGTGTTCGATCCACATTAGTAACAAAAGAAATGTGTTTTTGTAATTTGGTTGTGTAACTAAGTTCATGTATATGTGGGCTTGTGTGTGTGATCCAAAAAGAAAAGAAAGAAAACATATATGGGGCGTTGGGCTTGATCCAAAAGGAAAGAAAGAAAAATGTGGATGGGGTGTTGGGCTCGTGGGGTGATCCGGCCCAAAAGAAAAGAAAGAAAAGTGGAGGTGGGCTTGGGTGATATTCGGCCCATGTGAAGTGGAAATAAAAATGTGTATTAAGTGTAATTTAGTAATTAGGTGTAATGATTAGTGATATGCATTTGTTAATACATTCGGTGTAACAATTTGTAATATTCGTGTAATTTAATGATTGGTACGCAAGTGAGCTATTCGGGGAAATTCAAGTTCATTGGGAAATTTGGTGATCATGTCATATATATCTTATATAAATAAAAAAAAAATATATAACCCGTATAAAAGGTTACTTATCATAAATTGAGATTATTCAGTGTTTAACATTATTAATGACAAGGGATTTTTACGAGGGGTTACACATTTGACTCGTTGTAGTTAAACATAAAGTAAACAAAGTTTTACCTCTAAAAATGTGTCCTTTTGTAGTGAGTGAACTTTAGTATTCGCACATGAAATTGGAATAAATTTCTATGTTTTAAATACCTACCATGGGGCGATTGCCATTGATTGGAACATAAACGAGCTTGAGATCAGTCCCATCTGACACCAAAAGAGCAGCAACACCAGTCCAAACTACATGGCACATAGAAAAATTCAACAAACAGACTAATGCTTGAGACATTCAGTTTTTGGATGACAGGCTTAATCTCCAAGATTCTTTATATTGTGGTTAGTAAAGCATATTTCAGATTTTTGTATATGTGACTATCATATGCATTGCTACCATATCGATTAGTTGAACTCACATATGTAGACAGGAATGCAAATGCAGAACTGCTTACTGGTGGAAAAAAATTCAGTAATTTATTGAAGGTAATAATCATTTGTCAAATTTCTGTTTCTATATGTCTGAGTAAACATTGACACGACTGAAGATAATGCTAAAGAAACCAAACATACCAAATCTTCATCTTCGGGGTTGTCTCCATCTCCTCCACTACTCTCTCTAAGGATTCTATTTTCCTCTTCTAACTGACCACAACGCTCCTTTGCAAAAGCAAAATCAGTAGAAGCTTTTCTTTGGCAGCCATTGCCATTGAAATGTGGGATGAAAACTAAAACACATATCATGTATCTTACATAATCAGCCTTCCCACTATTTATTCTTTTAGTCCACGTTAATCAGTGCATTATGTATTACGTTCTAAGATGTATTAGTCATAGATTGCACTTGACACCATAGCCTAAGCATGCATGACAATAAAAGTGGAAAATGGCAGGGGCTGGCCGGTTGGGTAATGGGTCAAACAGGATTTGAGATTAAACTACTTGTTTAGCACATTTGTATCCAAATGTGTTGCTTAATGTAACGTCAGTATCTAACTCCCCAATGAATTTTACTTATACATATTAATCAGAACTATAAAGTGGCAAAGGAATAAATACCTGTTTCATATGCAATTCCAAACAACCACTATTCTACTAATGTGCAAGTTACAATTTTACACCCTATTAGCCCTGATGATTAGCAGTCTTTTATGTGCAATCCCAAACAACCTATTGTCCCATTTCAATCCCAAACAATACCTAATCTAATAATAACCAATTATTTATATGTAGTAACTCTTAGTTCAGTTGCTACTATTCAAACCCGGCTAACGAATAGTAACTCCTATTTCAGTTGTTACTCATAATCATATCCCAATCTCGCGACTCACATTTACTGATGCCGAAAAAGTAGAAACTAAAAGAGCATACCTTGGGCTAAACTTTGTATATAAAAACACGGGTCTGGGTGCGACGCCATTGGTGCAGTGGCAGAAGCTCTTCCTGCAATGCAACAAAAATAGTCAGAATCAATGTTGTTGACCACATACCAAAACCAAAATATACCAGAAAATCATCAATATCACATATCTATTCGTAAATTCAAACCCAAAAAATTGACACACATAGAATTGGATTAATGGATTATTTATTTAGACACATCGTTTACCACAAAAAATTACTTGAAAAGCAATAACAAAACCACCTGCACATGCACATCTATCAAATATGAACACGCGGCACAACAAAAACAACAGCCTTTTGCCTCTTAGTGTCTGAACAACTACATTGTCGTTAAACCTGCACAACAAAAAAGAACCGTTAAAAAAAAGTACCAGTATTCAATTAGTATATGCAGTAGGAATTATGTAGCCCAAGGTTGAAAGAAAGGGTGGGCTATTGATAAAGAATCGATTCCAAACCACAATGCTAGCAGATGACGGGCCTCCGCTTTTATTTTCATTCATTTTTCCCAGATTCAAAAAAAAAAAAAAAAAAAAAAAAAAAAAAAAGATTCCCGGCGTACAAATTAACTTGTTTTGACTCAAACCCGATACTCAACCCAATTAACCCTCCCATTTCTATTCCAAGCCCGTTTTGCAGAGATGAAAACGGTTTTCAGTAAGATTTTTATCACAACAGCCTTGTTTACGGATCAACACAGGACTGTTTCGACTCCATAAAAGTTAGTAGAAGTCACCAACCATAGACATTCACATTTAGGCCATCCTTGTGGAACCGTATTGTTGCTACCACTTTTACCTGAAATTGATCAAACCAAAAAACATGAGATCGCTTAGTTCTGAAAATTTATAACTTAGCGTTGCTAATTAAGTCTTGTCCAAACAGCTTATATACTAAACATGTAAAATACATCTAAGCATTATCTGATTATTACTAAATGTAAGCTAATTTCATAGGTTTTATTAGGCAATGTATACAACTTACCTCTTTTTTTTATTTAGGCATTTGATCGAACAACTTATTTCAGCCTCAATTTATACAGAATACCTGCCAATCAATAAAAAACAAAACCCTATATCAATTGACCTTTATCATCAATAATAATAGCAAAAAACTATGATAACAGATCAACAAGATTGCTAGAAATTTAAGAAGACAATAAAGATTTCGGATTTAAGAATTTGATGGCAAAGATTTGAAGTGCTTGAACAATAACCCATCATAGATCTCCGTTTTAGTTGGAAACCTTAGAAACCTCATCCTTTCGTCTTGCGTCTCGTAGCATAAAGAAACAGAAAGAAAAGGATTGTTTGTGGGTTATTCGTGTTTGATTATATTTGCGTTTGGATTGAGAAGGGTGTTATGGAAATTTCTAGAGAGAGAGCGAGAGAGATACTGGGTGGGTGTGCCTGTCTTTGTGAGGAAGAAGAGTGTAGAAGAGCGGGAAATAAATCCGCCGATGTTGTGTGGTATATAATGGGTAATTAAGCGAATGAACAGTTGCCGGTACAGTAACCCAAACATCATTAGGCATTTTTTGTGTATATTTTATTTAATGAACAGTGCCCGGAACAGTAACGTCCCGGGTTTACAGCCACACGTTTGGGTGCTAATTACTTTGCTAAGCACATGTACAATAAGCCAAAGCCTGTGGTACAACTTGGTGAAGCATCCCACCATCCTGGGAAATTAATATACTAGATAATAATCACATTCAAACATTATATTTCATAAACACATTATGATACAACTAATTATCTAATTATGTGATACTACCCCTAAATATCAAAACACTTAACCTGTTTACAATAAGCAATCTTAAACACCCCTAAATATCAGAAGTATGCGATGATAGCTTTTACCCACCATTTAATGGATTACTTTTCCATTTGTTGTTTCTTTGGTGGCTTTGAGGAAAACACAAGAGGGGCTAGTATTGTCAATTAAAACATAATGATATTTGTTGGAGTACGCGTTAAAGATATGTTTCTGAATAAAACAAATCAAGGTACCATGCCACTATGGACCAGAATGCATAATGACAAAATAATGAAGGGTAGTACAGTAATTGACTAAAACAACCAAAGTGCATTCATTATTTCATTTGTCTTGTTGTCCGTTTCGTAAATGATCAAAAGTGGGTGCTAGTGCTAGCCCATTAATCCTTCGATCTTCACTACATAATTCAACACACCAATAGACAAAAGAACAAAAAACAACTAAAATCCTTCTTTTTTTCTCTACACGAAAATGAAGAGATCAAAAGTATCCGTTTCCGAATACCCGAACAACCACAAGAAGAAAAAGACCAATGCAACATTGGAACAACCTATCTCCGATGTTTTACTAGACGAAAACTTGCTATACGAGATCATGAAACATGTGGATGCAAAAACATTAGGATCAGCATCTTGCGTAAACAAGCAGTGGCATCGTACGGCTCAAGACGAGCGTTTATGGGAGATGATTTGCACACAACATTGGACAAATATGTCGTGTGGTAACAACCAACTTCGGTCGGTTGTTCTTGCGCTAGGCGGCTTTCGCCGCCTTTACGCGCATTATTTATGGCCTTTATCTAGGCCATCTAACGTCTCTGCAGCCGCGTCACGGTCTGCTTCGACCGTGGCCGCGGCTGCAGGGCCGAGTTCGGTATGGCCCTGCCTACCCTCGCAATGTACGAATAAAGTAACTAAACCTACTTCGGTTGTAACTCGTTGGGGTAAAGATGAGGTTCAGCTTTCGTTGTCTCTTTTATCGATTCGTTACTTTGAGAAGATGAGTTACTTGCCTTTAAAAAAGTAACAAAAAGCAAGTGAAGAATTGTTTATTTTATTTTATCTAATTCCGGATTTTAGTTTTTATTTATTTCAAGTTGCATTTCATGTTTGTAAATTGAGAATTACGTTTAATGGAGTTTTAGAATTTTTCTATTTTGTTCATGTATTAGTTTATTTTTTTCTTCCAAAATTACATTGTTATGTTTTGATCATGGCTGGTGATCACTTTTCTCATCAAAAAATACAAATGTACCATTTAGAAATGTATCAAAATGGATGCATAATGTACAAGTAACATTAGGAGAATCTGAAGTGACAGAAGATGGGCAGGTGAAACAAAGTACAAGCAAAATGGTTTGGGGGATGGGAAAAGGTTGAAGAATTTAGGGGTGGAAGTTGTCTTTTTGTGTGAGCCTTTAATGACCAAAAACCAGTAACGTGTAAGACAAAGTGGGTGGGGTGGGGGCGTTTGGAGCTATTGTTTTTGTTTGTATTACTATATATATAATTCCTCGTTTAATACTACGTCGTTTCCATTTCGTCACCTAGGCGTCATATTTGCGTCATTTGGTGGGAGCCCAGCCCAACCCCTTTTCCAGCCCAACTGGCCTTCTCCATATGATGAAGATGAAGAAAACGCTAGAACCATCTCACCCCTTCAATTATTTGATGATATATCTCATACAGGTGCATTGAGATCTTCTCGAATATACTCATACATACCTGCACTCAAAATACCCATCGACACAAAGAAACCCAGCTCAAATGGAATTAGGTTGATAAAAAAATCCCAATTTTCCTCCGGTGATGATGATGATCGAAGGATGGAAGAAAAAAAGAATAACAGAGGTATGTAGCTTTTTAACTTAAAACCATTATTATTTAGCTTAGATTTGTGTAGTGAGGGGACGCCATGTGTTTGATGAATTGCTAGGTGTTTTGTGGTGAAGATGTTGAGTATTCAAAGAATATTATTTATGTTTTAGGTGATATAGTGGTGCTCCAGAGTCATGTTGTAGATTTAACTGGTTGATCGTGTTGTAGGACGAGTGTTTGTATTGGAGACAAGCTTTATAAGTCGTATTCTATAGTTGTGATTGCATTCTCATATACGTGTTTATGATAATTTAGCTTAAATTTATTCAATAAGAACGAGTTGTTTAATACAAAATTGGTAATTATCATTTCTCTGCAGTTTGACAGTCTGAGAAGGCTCGAAATGCTCCTGCAAGTAAGGTAAATTTCAGCTCTAGAGTATCTTCTTTTCGTGTAAGTAAGAACATACGGAACAATCATCCATATGTTTGGAGATGATCCAATTTATCATTTTACAATCCATAGAAGTGTGGATATCAATTAGTTGCGATGCTCCGTTTAGTTGGATGGTGAGTGATCCAGATCCTCTGATGAAACCTCCATTATCGAAACGCGAGAGTTAGGGTTTCAAATCTGGGGTTTTTAGGGCCTGGTTACAGTTGATCCATGTTCAGATTTTCTTTTTTGAGCCGGATTTTAATCAAAAAGTAAGAATTAGGGTTTCAATTTTGGGAGTCTTTGGTGCGGGAAGATTATATTTTGTTTGACTCACGTTTGTGCATGCTTTTAATTATAACTATTTAATTCTATTTATTTTGCGATGGGTGTTTGGATTAATTTTTTTATGTTTATGTTTGGTTCTAAATTTTTATTGTGATAATTGAATCTGATTATTAATAGAGAGATATGTATAATAGATGCGTTGTTGTCTTCATTATATGTGGAATCTAAAGTTTGTTGTTAATATATTGCTATTGTTTTTTAGTGTGTTGGTGAAGATACAGAGGATTTGGAATATACACCCAAACCTGAATTTGAAAGATACTTTAAAGTAACGAATGTGAAGAATGAGGTGTGATTTCTCAAATTTTTGTTAAATTATATAGCTGGTAATGCTTTGAAGTTAAATGATTTAATTTCTGTTTGCATCCAGGTATAACTGATCAAATTGTGGTTTTCTCATTTGAAAGAGGTGAAGCCTGGTATTTATGTCACATACAATGAACATCGTCTCATTGATGATATGATTGCTTATGCTCTAAAGAGTGATGGAGGTTATGTATGAGCATGCAAAAACTACGATGGTGATGTGCAGAGTGATTTCTTAGCACAAGGTAATTTTATTGGCTGTTGTTTCACTTGCTTATAATTAATCTTCATAACTTCTTTTATTTATCTTAAACGTTAGAATTTAAAGCTACTAGCTAATGACTTACTTTTGTTCACATGAATAGGTTTCGGTTCTTTTGGATTGATGACATCGGTCTTGGTTTGTCCTGATGGGAATACCATCGAAATTGAACCAGCTGACGAGACTGTAACCCGTCATTACAGGGTGCATCAAAAAGGAAGGGAAACCAGCACAAACAGCATAGCCTCGATCTTTGCTTGGACCCGTGGGCTCCCCCACAGGTTAGCAAATATTAATTTGTTATATTTTGATTTTAGCCCATTATATGAACGATTTGAAGAATATAAATTGTTTAATACAGGGCAAAGTTGGATAATAACTCTAAGCTTTTGGATTTCACTGAGAATCTGGAAGCAGCTTCTCGACTCGAGCTTCAGTACGTGTATGTAAATGTTATTTACGTGCAGTGAGACAACCAGGCTTCAGGGACTAATATCATATAGAACCTGGAAAAGCCACTTCTCGACTCGAGCTTCAGTACGAGGTATGCAAATTTAACACTCTGTTCTTAAGAAAAAAAAGAGATGAAAGTGAAAGCAAAGTAAAGAAAGGGGAAGTAAAGTAAGTGAGAGAAAGTGAAGTAAACTTTCACCCCAAATGTGGGGTGAAAGTTTTTAAAGCAAAATTGTACCACTTTCACTTACTTTCCTTCCCTTTACTTCCTAGTAAAAACTTGAGAACACAATATTTATCACTTTCACTTCCTTTCCTCCCTTTTACTCAACTTGAGAACGCAGCGTTAATGTGTTGTAGATGGAAAATGACAATTTACAGCATTGAACATGATTGCTGGTTATTGTGAAAATTGTCATGTAAATTACCATGTTCAATGCTGTAAATTGTCATGTTCAACGCTGTAAATAGGAATGTTTTTTTTATAAGAGAGTTAATAAGGTGCTTTTGAGTTTATGCCTTATTGTGTATGGGTATTTCAAAAGAAAAAAAATGGTTGTAGAATATTTTTTTTTCGTATGTTGCAGCCATTTTACAGAGAAGATAAGCTAATGAAGCACATTCACTTGCTAATAAGCCTATCCCAGATTATTATTTTGCTACAACATTGTCCTTTGACCTTTTACTATCTTTTACTTACTGTTCTTTATTTATTGGATATAGGTACCTGCTGGTAGAAAGATCTTAGTTGACTGCATCTAAAGACAACTCAATCCAATGACCATTCACATCGTTCCATCGGGTATGCTGATTCTATGCTTTCCACTTCTTGGTTTGTATTAACCTACCTACATTTTTTAGTGACTAATTAATGTCTTTTTAAACTGGAAAAAGGGTACGTCGTGAAGGAAATTATCGTCGTTGAACCAGAGGTTGGTAGGCTGAACGGAAAAGATGGTTAGTTATACCATTAGCCAAATGTGCTTAAATGAGTGGATATGTATAATGAATTGTTATGGCTTTTCGTGGATGTGTATGATGATATACATACATTATTTATTAACTTGCACTTTTATTTTTTTAAGTAAATCATGAGCTACAACTGAAACTTTCCCTTTTCAGCAGATAGTTTCTGAGAGGCGGCAACAAAAAGCAACTGGATGTCCGAGAACTCAGCCGACCTGATACAAAGCTATCCGTGCGGTCAAGAGTAGCACCACTATCAACTTAAGGTATGGAAATATTTTCTTTGGAATTCAGTTTAGAATTTGAGACGCCGTATGAAATTTGCTTGGCGTTAATTTATTTTGGTTGATTTCAATTGCATAAGAATTGGGTATAAATATTGTCATGGCGACTAACCATGTCGAACGCCCTGCAAAAGAATAGACATATACGCGGTGAGTATAGATGATTCTGCCATTCAATAATTTTATGGCGTTTAGGCTCAAAAAGTTTATAAAACATTTGAAGTGTCAATTTTGATTGCAGAACAGTGCAATGTGAAACAACTGATGAGACGCACATCTGTGAAACAGTCAAAACGAATAGGATTATGTTGCCATGGCTGCAAATCTGCAACTGCATCAGCAAATACCAACCAGAATTTGTTGAGCTAACATATGGTACATCTCACCATTTAAAATGAATTGTAACAATTTTGCAGGCTAATCTCAAGTCTGTTTAAATGAAAATTCATATGTAATCTATACGCAATGCATGAAATGAAATCTATTACTGATTGAGTTGCAACTATTGATATTCCATGTGGATTTCTCTTTGAATGGTAGTCTATGTTCTCAGACTAACGAAAGTAAGTGAGTCTTGACTGATTATCGTGTAATATTGTTTATGTCTTTATTATGTTTTATATCTCTTAAAATCAAAGTAATCGACCAGCCCTATACGATCTTATACAATCTTATATAGTTTACTGCTTTTGGTTCAAATAACCGTAATATCAATTCTTATGTTGTTAGCTTTTGACGGAAGTTTGGTGAATTGCAACCATGATGTGGTATTCCGTATTCGCACCCATGACAGGAGTTGATTCGATTGGTTTGTGCGCGCTTTGGATGTGCATGCAGTTTGGATTGTGTGCGATTTGGATGTGCCGATTCCTTCGATGATGTGAATACGAAGAAGGAATCATTGCCCCGCCGCAACGCGGCGGTTCACAGCCGTTCTCGTTATGTAAATGAATCAAAGTTGCTTGTACTATGGAAATGGAACAAAGAAAAAGAAAAGTCAAAGAACAACTATGTATCTTTGAATATTCAAGGTATTTGGTTTAGCATTGTTGGATATGTGGGCTTTCAATTGTGAAAGTTTATAAAGACAATTTCAACATTTATGTTCTTATTAGCATGGGTGGCTCAAGGGTAAAGCTACTAAATCCATCGCTTTAGGCTCTCGAATTTTTAAGGCCTCCGATTTTCTAAAGCACCATCATGTATAAAGTCGTTACACATATTCTTCAGCATCGCCTTTAGGGCCCCGACATTTTTTATGCCTCCATAGTTTCCTAAAATACTTTATACAATTTAGGATTTGAAGCCGCGTCTACATTTATCTTTGTTCTTTAGGCCTAAAGTTTATTAGATACTAAGTCCATCATTTTAGTTTTATGAAAACGATCAAGATCGTCTTTTGGGGCAATGAAAAACAACGAATTAAGCTCATTTTAGTAATTTTTAGGCCCACGGTTTACTAAAATACCTGATACATTGAGGCCACATCTAGTTTTATCTTTATTCTTTAGGCATACGGACAATCAGACACCAAATCCATCATCTTAGTTTTATAAAACGGACCAAGATCATCTTTTAAGGTAATGGAAAAAAATGAATTAAGCTCATTTTTGTAATCCAATTCTTAAAGACCGGAGTAATAGATAGGGTTGTAAATGAACTAAAAGCTCGACGATCTGTTTGTGAACTTGCTCTTTTGATCATGTATTTTTTGTACTTTTTGTTTAGTATGTTAATAAATGAATACGAAAAAACTTTTTTCTTATACAATGAGCACAGGCATAATATTTCTTTCGCTTAATTGTTTTAAGTATTCATGTAGGGTTTGCTTGATTAAATGTTCACGAAAGAACACATACAAGCGCATTCGTGTTGTTTCAGTTATGTCGTCTTAGCCCTACTTCTAGATCACCGGAACAACAATGTTTGGTTTCTCTATTTGTCATTTTGTCTTTCAATCATCAACCAGCTCTTAATCTACTAAGCGTTCTGTTTTTCTAGATAGACGTTATATAGACAATTTTACTAAAATCATATCAAATAATTGAAAAGCCCCGTTTGTAGGGTATTCACAATGCAAGAAACACTAGTTTGAGGCTTGGTTATGGATCGATTGAACAAGAAGCTAGAGAGAGGTAGGAGAGTTTGGGAGCCTTTGTAGAGAGAGAAATAAGATGATATTAGATTAACATGAAAGGTCCAACCCTTCCCATGGGTGGGAAGGGAGTATTTATAGTATTACATAATATGTCCCTAGTGGACTGTAGAGCGAGCTGACAGAGGGTAAAGACCCGACCCACTCCACAATACTAATTAATAACTAAACTACTAATAATATTACTGATAATCCTACGAGCTATGATGATCTAATAAGTACTCGGGGTGACCGAGTCTTCAGCTGAATATTCATATTCCTAACAATCTCCCCCTAAGGGAGGTCACCCCAGAAGTAATGCTCTGAAATTCAGTACTTTTTCCTTGGATCTTGACATCATAGTTCGTAACCCTTGATTCTTCAATATCATAGATCATTGTGCAAACATCCGTGATCTTCAGATGACTTCTCTTTTGTTTTGGATGAACTTTGAGTAATCTTAGAAAGTGCCATCCCACTTGATTCTTCAAGTCATCTTTCAGTAGTAAAACTCCATGTGATGAAATATACTTAGAGCCGACATGCTCACACTATATGGTGTCATGATCTTCAGCATCAGAGTTAGCAGAAGCTGTGTTGAAGGTCTTTTAGGTTGATCATGACTTCTTTGATGATGATGTGGTGTGAGCATGTGGTGATGGATTGGCATCTTTTCTGCAACCAGCTACAACAGCAACCAGCTACAGCATTCCACAGCTACAATCGCCAGAAGTTCTTGCATACGACAGTTAGCAATAATTCGACCGGTACTTACAAGTTTGGACTTCGAGATAGTCAACAGCATAATGTGAAAACTCTCTCTAATCCTTACCAAGACCGTTCCTAATCGAAAACCCACAGAGGGCTTTTTAAGATTTTACCGTAGTAAATCAACGATTAGGTGAGTCGCTGGAGATCACTCCACGACTGTAGACAGGTTGAAACCGTCGCGACCACTAAGCGTAATCCATGAGGAATTACCGAAGTGACCTGCTTTCAGGGCTGCTTGATGTTGACCCTGGCAGGAATTTCCATTCAATCATTGAGAATTACATTTGTAAATTCTCTCATAAATGTTCTGGCAGATTGCTAAGATCTGCGTAGGACTCTTAAGTTTACAACTGGTGTCCTTAATGATGAACAACCAGAGTAGAAATTATCCGTGTTCCTATGAGATCTTATTGTAAATCTCTTGGCTCTAGACTCAATTGTGCGTTTTGATTTGGTGATCGGAGGCTGGAGAGAACTGCCACCTTTTCAATATCATCTGACTCGGAGTGAGAAAGACGATAGGAATGTATTGAACTCCGTGACAAATGAAACAAGAATCCTTTGAGGGACCTTGAGTGGCTAGGGAGGGTTGTGCAGCGTATCACTGGGTCCATGATACTTTGTCTTCAATGCCAGCAATCAACTAAGTGATTCTGACAGCATATGTATTGACCCGGTTTCTGCCTAAGTTGTAAGGAGGGCTTCTTACTTTTCACCCTTTATCTTTACAATTCTTTTTCATTCTTCAACCCCTTCAGTGCTTACCGAGACTTCCTTACTAGAACCTTGTTGGGTTTGTTCCAGTACTAGCTCCATCTCAGTCGGCACTTTTCCCTCATTCACTTTTCTCATTTTTTTTTTTTTTTTTTTTAATCATACCTAAGGACTTCTACACTAACTAGTGGATTGTCCCTGGGTAGATCCCTCCGGCTCTGGCGGGATCGTGGGAACTTGGGCCTAACCTAACCATCCTTATAACTCCATACATTAATTAAAATGGTCGGTCTTTGGTATTCATCCACGATTGCCAAACCAAATCTTTGAAAAATCTCTCAAAGTGTTCATGATTCTGAAACACATTTTTGCAAACACTTGAGAGTTTTATATATTTCAAATGCTCCCCCTCAACATGTGCTCGGTTGATTGTTTTATAAATTTGAACATGTTAGGTAGAGCTCGCACTTTTTGAATTGATCCACTTTCAGTGAACATGACCGATTCGAGACACGCTTACATCACTAGTTAGACTAGCTTGAAATTATTACCCGGCCTGGTCAAGTCCACAGAAAGTTTCTCGAAATGGTACACTCTACTCAGATACATCTTTTTCGAGACACGCTTACATCACTGGTTAGACCAGCTTGAAATTATTACCCGGCTAAGACGAATCCTTTCGATTGATGACAGTTCAAGTTTCGTCAATTCATTGGTTAATTCTGAGTCACGGTCACATGAGATGCCAAATCCTTTGTTTTGTTAAAAACATTTGCTCCCCCTCAATATGTGCATTGATATAAGAAAGATTTTCGCACATATGGAAGAGCTTGCGATTATGACCAAAATATTTTGCTCCCCCTCAATATGTGCCTTGATATACAAAATGGTTTAGCACATACGGGAGAACATACATTAATTTCCAAATCATCACATTTTATCAGAATTTTCTATTTAAATCACATTTTCTCCCCCGATCAAAAATTTCAAACCATTTGAGATTTGTGATCTCAATTGATTTAAATACATTTAGAAAAATTTGGGAGAAAATGTGGTCAGGTTTTAAATGTATTCTGATTTTGGAGCATACTATGCTCCCCTTGAAACAGCGAGAGAGTGTCACTGCTGATGTTTGCACAAATTTGGCAAGGTGTCGGAAATTTGAACAAATATGCTCCCCCTCAATTAATGACCCGTTTTCCATTAAAAGAGCTGTAGTCATTCAATTGAGCGACGGATATTTGTGAAAATTTAGTTCAGTTTACCACCTTGTGTAACATCAAGACTCTCTTGAAGGATCAAACAAGATAGAGAATCTTGATGAAACGAAGACTTCTCTTCTTATATACGAAGTGATGCACTGAAACGTACATCAAGTCGGGGAAACATGGATATAAAGTAATCCATGCCCAGGTGAACATCACCCGGTTGGAGGAACAGCTGTCTTTTTGGCGACATGCTTTCCCCATTGTACAGCTCGGGTTGCAGTATGAAGTAACTGCAAGCCATTAAGACATGTTTTAACTGATTAGTATAACTTCTGCTCGAGCTTCATTTAAGAATCCGTGCCATTGTTGAATGACATTTCTAGATCCGTAAATGTTATCGATAAACAGAAGACATGCCTAGGTAGGACTATTTTTGATATTTTCTGATTTTTCGATTTTTATGGTTTTTATAGATTTTATATTTTTGTATTTTTCTTTTTGATTTAAGATATATACAACTATGTACAAGGATATAAGAAGACAATCCTTTACTCCTCCTTTTCTTCCTGAAGACACTTGAGGGTTTCAGGAGTCATGCTTTTCATGCCAAGGCGTGGGAGAATAAACTGAAACCTTTCTCTTGGGAGGGCCTTGGTGAAGATGTCAGCTAACTGAAACTCTGTCCTCACGAAGTATAGTTCCATAATTCCTTTTTCCACTTGTTCCCTGATGAAGTGATGCCTGATGTCGATGTGTTTTGACCTGGAGTGCTGAACATTGTTACAACAAAGGGCAATGGCGCTTTTGTTGTCACAATATAGGGGAATTTTGTTGTATGAGAATCCATAGTCCGAAAGCTGTGATCGCATCCAAAGGATTTGTGCACAGCAAGTAGACATAGCAATGTACTCAGCTTCAGTAGATGATATGGAAGTACTCATCTGCTTCTTAGAAGACCAACTAACCAACTTTTCCCCTAAAAACTGAGCTCCTCCTGAAGTACTTCGACGAGTGTCTTGACATCCCGCATGATCAGCATCCGCGTAAGCCGTTAACTCCATTGCTGTGTCCTTAGGATACCAGAGACCCATATGAACCGTGCCTTGAAGATATCGAAAGATCCTTTTCACTGCTTCAACATGCTTCTTGGTTGGTCTGGATTGATACCGAGCACACATACACACAGCAAACAGAAGATCTGGTCTGCTAGCCGTGATGTACATCAAAGATCCAATCATGCTTCGATACTTAGTTATATCTACTGGAATCCCTGAAGGATCTTCATCCAGCTTCGTTCTATCAACCATGGGAGTGTCAACAGGTTCACTTGAATAGAATCCAAACTTTTTCAAGATTTCGTTGGCGTATTTGGATTGATTAATGAATATGCCTCCGGGACTTTGAGAAACTTGTAGTCCTAAGAAGAATGACATTTGTCCCATCATGGACATTTGGAACTTGGAATTCATCTCCTTTGAGAAACTATCACATTCACTAGGATCTGTTGAAGCAAAGATGATATCATCTACATATATTTGAACTAGTAGTAGATGGTTTCTTGACTTCCTGGTGAATAGTGTGGGATCAACAACACCCTTGGAGAATCCGTTTACTAGGAGGAACTTGGACAATGTATCGTACCATGCCCTTGGCGCCTGTTTTAACCCATAAAGAGCCTTCTTCAAGCGGTAAACATGAGTAGGGTGTTCAGCATCCACGAATCCTTCAGGTTGACTCACATAAACTTCTTCCTTTAAGTCACCATTCAAGAATGCCGTTTTGACATCCATCTGGTAGACTATCATATTACGACTAGCAGCATTTTCCAGGAAGATTCTTATAGCTTCAATTCTAGCAACCGGAGCAAACGATTCTTCAAAATCAATGCCCTCTTCTTGTCTAAACCCTTTAGCAACTAGCCGTGCCTTGTTCTTTAAGACATCACCATACTTATCAAGCTTCACTTTGAAGATCCACTTTAAAGCAATGATCATTGCAAGCTCCGGAGGAGGTACTAATTCCCATACTTCAAGTCGATCAAATTCATGGATTTCATCCTGCATAGCCTGGAACCAGCAATCTTTAGTCATTGCTTCTTTGGCATCTTTTGGTTCGACTTTAGACAGTACGGAATTGAAGAAGCACCATAGTGCATCAGTGGCTAGTTGATTACGTGTGGATACTGGACGTGAGGGATTGCCTATGATGTTGTCGATTGGATGATCACTGGTCCATTTCCTGAGATGGTCGTGAGGTTGATGGTTATGAACAGACGTAGCAGTGCTGTGTTCTTCAAGTAAGGATGTGTCTGATGAATGTTCAGGAGCAAATATGTTTTCAAAAGGAACCTCTTCAACAGGAGCAAAAGGATTAACTTCCAAAGAATTATTATCTGAAGACTCTTGCATTACTGGAGAAGTTTGAGTGTTTGATGACGAAGGCGATTGACTGGCAGCAGGAGCATTGTGACTGACTGATACTGAAGCTGTAGGGCCTTCTGAACCTTGTGGGGCTTGAACCTCAGCCATAGGAATTATTGCTGGTTCACTCGGGATGGTTCCATTCGTTGGCTCAAAGTATTCATCAAACATAGGATCGAATAACTTCTTCAACTCCTCACATGTAGGTGGCACATAAGAATCTGCAGTCGTGGAATTCTGTACAAGTCCTGAACTAATGGGTCCAGGAGACAAAAGGTTAAGATCAGGTCCAGAACTAATTTGTCCTGAAGTAGGTTGCTCACTCAGCTCATCGAACGTAACATGAATGGTTTCCATAATTTTACGGGTTCTCTTATTGTAGATTCGATACCCTTTGCTCTCTGGTGCGTATCCAACAAAAATACCTACATCTGCTTTAGCTCTTAACTTTCCCAAGTCTTGACTATCGTTAGTTGGGTAGCAAAGTGCACCAAACACACGGAGAAAGGAAAGATCTGGTTTCTTGTTATGAATTAAATTGAAGGGAGTCTTCTCATGAACCGGATGAATTAGGGATCGGTTTTGAGTGTAACATGCTGTTGCAATAGCCTCTGCCCAGAGAAACATCGGTGTCTTTGAAAATATAAGCATAGTTCTTGCAGCCTCCACCAGAGTACGGTTCCTTCGTTCAACCACCCCGTTCTGTTGAGGAGTGCGAGGGATACTTTTCTGATGCGTGATGCCAATACTTTCATAGAAATTACAGAGTTGTTGGTTAACAAACTCAGTACCATTATCTGTACGGATGATCCTGACAGTTTTATCGAGCCTTACTTGCAGCTGTTTTATCAGTTTAATGATAACCTCTGGAGTTTCGTCCTTGGTTCTCAAAAACTTTACCCATGTGAACCGAGAATAATCATCTACTATCACCAGAACGTACTTCTTTCCATTTATGGTTTGTATTCTCATTGGACCGCACAAGTCCATGTGGAGGGTATGAAGAACTTCCAAGTTGGTGTTGATGGTTTTAGGCTTGTGGGTTTGTTTCTTGCTTTTACCCAGTTGACATGCAGAGCAGAGATGATCTTTCTCATATTTCAGTCTGGGCATCCCTCTAACAAGATCTTTACGGGAAAGATTATTTATGGTACCGAAGTTCAAGTGGTTCAAACGACGATGCCACAGCCATGATTTTGTTTTAGAGGCTTTAGAAAGCAAGCAAATGGGAGAGGACTTCAACATTTCTTCAATCGATATGGTGTATAGATTGGTGCCCCGACTGCCCTTGAGGAGATCTAAACCATCCAATTCTCTGACGAAACATGTATGCTTTCTGAAAGCCACTTCCAGATCTGAATCACAAAATTGACCCACAGAAAACAGATTGTGCCCTAGTCCTTCCACATAATATACCATTGAGATTACACTGTTACCAAACACATAATCTCCATAACCCATAATAGCACCAAAGTGGTCGTTCCCAAATCTAACTGTCCCGATAAACTTTTTCACGAAGTTCTTGAGCCGCGAGCGATCCCCAGTCATATGTTTTGAGCAGCCTGAGTCCAAATACCACAGGACGATTTGTACGACCTGCATTTGAAACCAGACAACAATGGATAACTGAAAAATGTGGATCCCCAAGTGCAATTGGGGTCCATTTGGTCAGCACACACATATTCAGGAACCACAGATTTCACAGATGCTACTGTCTTTACTGAGGAGACAGAACTAGAGGCAGGACAAGACCTAGATGGAAGGCATTGTGACTCTAAAGACAGGATTCTACCAGTTGGTCTCCATTCCTTATTCATCACAATTTTATGCATATTCATTTTAGATAATGATCTCTGTTTTCCTAAATTGAACTTCCTTCCAGTGGGTCTCCATTCCTTAACATTCACAATTTTATGCTTATTCATTTTAGGTAACGTGCACTGTTTTCCTAAATTGAATTTCCTTCCAGTGGGTCTCCATTGATAGCCTATGCTAGCAAATGTTTTTCCTGTTGCTTTCCAAACCTTTTTGCATGCTTCAGTTATCCTACCATTCTTAACATGGGATGATGCAGAAGACATCAGGAAAGACACAACACATTCATCATGATTAGCAGAAATTAAACAATTGTCGCATGTTTTACAGATAGCATTAGAATTCGAATTAATTACAGTACTTTTGATACTAGAATCAACACGATTCATCCTACTCATTGCAAACTTATTGTTCCTAGGTTGGACTTCTACATTCTTCAAGTGATCATTCTTAGCTGGCGCAGTCATATCCTTTCTTTCATTTCCTCTAGACCTTGACCCGCTAGCTTGGGTGTCACTTTTTACTCCTGTAGAAGCATCGAAGGTAACATTAGTTTGTTTTTCTGTCACATGCCTTCCTGATAATGATGTGTTGGGTTCTGATGTTTTGGGTGGTAGATCAAAGGCTACATGTTTGTTCTCAACATTGGATGATGATGCAACAAATCTATCTCTATGGCAGCTAAACTTAGGAATTGAGCCTATGGCATATTCTAAGTTTTCCTGAATCCTTTTCGTGAGTTTGCATGCATAAACAACTGCCCGATCAAGTGGCTTATCAGTCCTATCCTCTTCAACTACCTCACGAAGTGTGTCAAGGCCCTCTCTAAGATGATCGAGATATGTTTGATGGGCAAAGCTGTTATTTCTAAGCTTAAACGGAATACGCCCAACATCAACATCATACTTTTTACTATCAGTAGCCTTTGGTGCATCACAATTACAAGTGGTGCATGGCATTTTACCTTTCACCCGAGCCTTCAGATTCTCAATTTCATTTGTCAAAGAAGTTATTTGATCATTGTGATTGCTTCTTGTAACTTTAATAGAATCATATAACTCTTTGAAATGTTGTTTAACCTTTGAATTTTCTTCTCGATAACACTCATTTTCATAATGTAACTTATTTATGGTGTTTTGATATTGAAAATTCTGAGAATCTGACGACGAAGGTTTATTGGTGCCATATACTTCACACTTGTTGGATTTCAATTGGGCAATTTGTGCCCTCAGCAGTCGAATCGTGTTCGTGTGAGCTTGAATTGTCTCATCTCGTTTGCTTAATTCAAAATAAGTATCAAATTCAGGAGCATCCAAGGATGTCTTGTCATTTGATATTTTATGTTTTTCATTTAAATGTTGATATTTCAATTGCAAATTAAGATATTCAACTTCCAATTTTGAAAAACGTTTAACCATATTATCATGGTCATCATTTTGAATTTTTTCAAGCAATTTTAAATTCTCCCCCTCAAGCTCAACAACACGATTCTGGGTGACATTTAACGCAATAGCATACTCATTAAATTGACAAGCAGACAATCCAGAATCAGTGACAGTGTAAAATACATCTTGTGCAATACATTTAGCAATCAAGTTGTCGTTAGTAATGAGTATGTTTTTTCTTTCAATCTCTCGACTCTTAAGCTCTATTGCATATTCATTCACCTCATTTTCCATGTCTTTAAACACTACTTCCATTTCTTTTATTTCGACTTTAAGGGCAGTTTGCAACCCTTCAAAATGTTCTTTAAGTAGTTTAAAGAATGGCATGACCTCAGTTAAGTAACACCTTTTTGCATGTTCAAAACACCTTTCCCCCTCAGTAATGCCGGTTGGTGTGATTCTCTTCTTACATGTTTTATCAAAATCAGCAAATAATTGCCAAAGCACATATAAGCTAATAAAGGTTTTGCATTCAGTGGGAAGAGACAAAGGCACCAGATTCCTAGGTGTATTGGGAGGATACACCGTTATGGACGCAACTTTTCTAATGAGGGGGGTGTTGGCCTTAAGTTTATCTACCTTAAGTTTTTCATTATCTTGTTTCCAAAATATCTGTTCAGGTGTTAACTTCTTTTGAGGAGCAAACACAGTCAAACGATTTTCCTCATAATAATCATGGGGTTTGATTATTATTCGTCTGGCTATGCACTCGGGATCCCTCATTTTCTCATTCATTTTTTCCCTCGTTTTATCACTTATCTCATCCTCTTCATTAGTGTAGATATGCTCAGGTTGGTCATGAATAGGCATAAGCATCACATTACCATCATATAGGGCTGGTTGAAGTACTTTCATGTCCCTAAGGATGGTTGACTTAGGTTCACCTATCATGATTTTGCTATGCTTATCACTCAACTTTCTGTGCTTATGAATCATTTGAGCAGTTTGTATGGTTTGATTTTGTGTGTACAACTTATCTTCAAGCTTATTTTTTAACGTCTTGAGTCTAGAGAAATCATTTAAAAGAGTTGTTTCTTTTTGTTTGAATTCTTGCTTAAGTGTTGTTACGCACTTTTGTGCTTCCTGTTTCTGTTTGACAGACTGTTCTAGCTGACTTTTCAAAGAACTCAACTCTAATTTTAATGTTTCTTCTCGCACTCTAGACTCTTTAATAAGTGTACTCATTTGACCTTCTAATTTCTGCTCACGATCATTAAGCTCAAACTTAGCACGCTGTTCATACATAGCAACTTGTTCTTTATAGATGTTTAGTCTAGTGATCAAGTTATCATCAGGGACAGGCAATTTGTTCTCATGGTACACACATGCATTATCTATATTGCCCGCATTATCTAAGGCACATACATTACTCATAACACACACATCATTATTGACAAAAGATTCACCATTTGGTACATCAGGCGAGTTGTTGCTATTCAAATACTGTTCATATGAAACAATATTGCTATTTTCCATGTCAACATTACTTGAGTCAGAAACAACTACCTGATGTACTTCTTCGGGAATCTTTTGTCCCTCGACTATATTATATGTGTCATAAATTTTTAGTACCTCAGATATCACGGATGCATTAGAAGAACCAGCTTGATGAGATGAGGCCAGGGAAGACAAGTTAGCCATGAAGATTGTTTGAGCAGTAGGTTCATCATCCACATCAGAGTCAAATGCATCACAGTCATCTGCCTTGAAGATGTTAGGATCATTAAGTGCTAGATCCTGAACAGGTTTCTCATCCACATCTTCATCAAAAGTATTTCCTCCATCTCCTGCCAAGAACAATAACTCTTCCTCATCCAATACAGCTCCATTCTCTTGAGCTTGCATTAACAGCATCTTGTCTTTGAAGTAATCTGAGTTCTGAGGACGTTTAGGTTGATTGCAGTTTTTAGCAATGTGTCCAAGCCCCCCACAATTATAACACTTGATCTGTTTCCCTTGCCCCTGATTGGCATTCCCTGCTCTATTCTGCACATAACCTCGACCCATGTTTCTACCAGCTCTCCCTTGCACATTCTGAACCACAATTTTCCCATCCTCCACCATTGCTAGATTGCGTGGGTTGGAAGAATTCCTTAACTGATTGTTGGTCTGTGGGAGTGATGCTTGAAACTGTTGAACCAGTAGAGATACTTGATTGGTGAGGTTGTCAATCATTTTGTCGGTCTGAGAGTAGCCTGAGTCAAGTTGAGAACTCATAGCAGGTACTTGTGAGTGAAGTTGGTGATAGCTTGGATTTGATGATGATTGGATTGTTGGTTGTACATTTGTCATGAACGCCAGTGGGTCATTTGTAGTTGAAGGATTAAACTTTTCTCTCAGCACCCGATCATAGACAGCATGTTTCTCATGTTGTTGCAGGTAAGCATACAGCTGTTCATAGTTAGTATCCCTTAAACCTTTGTTGAGTTTGACAGCAGTAACAAATCTGTCCCATTCAGGAGTCATGTTGTTCACAAACTTTGAGTTAAGTTGGATATTGGGCATAGTCATTCTGATCATCCTCATATCATTCACCAACTTATGAAATCTCACATAGTAATCTGTGATATTCTCTCCTGGGTTCATTTTGAAATGCTCGAACTCATCATACAGCTGTGACTCACGATCTTCCTTTGTGAGTTCTGACCCTGCCAACAACATTTTAACGTTGTCCCACACAGCCTTGGCTTCAGTGTTGAAATTGATGAGCTTGTATACATCCTTTGGAAGACCTTGAATGACTATGTTTGAGGCTCTAATATCAGCATCATACATCTTCTTTTCTTCTTCATTAAGATCATTGTAGTTTCTAGGTCTGTCGATGCCCCAAGTCACAGTCCCATCTTCACCAGTTGTAACAACGTCTCTGGTGGTACCCATCTGATAAGGTCCTTCGTCAATTGACTTAAGAATGTTAACACCATTATCTTTTCCCAAGCAGTAAAGTCTTATTCGTTGTGCCCAAGACTCATAATCCGTCCTATCTAGCATAGGTGGACGAGTGTCAGATCCTGCTGCTTGAATATCATCTGATGATGTACTTGATGTGGTAGCCATAGTAACTACGGGATTTTACAGATCTTGTGATTTAACCGAGAAATTGAATCTTTCGCGGAATTTCTAAAATCACCAAGACACAAACCGCATACAAGTCTGAGAGACAAACCGAGTATACACAAGCCGACTACACACTGCGGAGACAACTCAAGTAGACACAAACCGAGTGCACGCTGCTGGAACAAACCGAGTAGATACAAACCGAGTAAATTCCTCAGAGACAAACCGAGTCTACACAAACCGAGTACGCGCTGGAGGGACAAATCGAGTAGGTACAAACCGAGTAAATTCCTCAGAGACAAACCGAGTCTACACAAACCGAGTACGTGCTGGAGGGACAAATCGAGTAGGTACAAACCGAGTAAATTCCTCAGAGACAAACCGAGTCTACACAAACCGAGTACGCGCTGGAGGGACAAATCGAGTAGGTACAAACCGAGTAAATTCCTCAGAGACAAACCGAGTCTACACAAACCGAGTACGCTCAGCAGGGACAAACCGAGTAGACACAAACTCCCAAGCACGTCGCTTTCACTGCCTTTTGTCTTTTTGCCTAAACAAGTAATAGGACAAACCGTATCAACGAATTGACACAAACCGAGTCCAAGAATACGTCCCAATGACACAAACCGCTGCCAAGAACACTACAACAAATACCCACGAATTGCTCCAAAATCACCACACCGTTCTTAGATCTGTGAATCCAAACACCAAATACCACTCTAATACTATTCTTAAGCTAGAAAGTACAAGGTACAACAACTTCTAATCACTAAACAAAGCACAAAATGAAATTTATGCTACTAATCAATTCGAACCAAAAAAAAACTCAAAAACTACACAAATCCGTGAATACCAACTCTCATGGACCTAACCATGGCTCTGATACCAATTGTAGGGTATTCACAATGCAAGAAACACTAGTTTGAGGCTTGGTTATGGATCGATTGAACAAGAAGCTAGAGAGAGGTAGGAGAGTTTGGGAGCCTTTGTAGAGAGAGAAATAAGATGATATTAGATTAACATGAAAGGTCCAACCCTTCCCATGGGTGGGAAGGGAGTATTTATAGTATTACATAATATGTCCCTAGTGGACTGTGGAGCGAGCTGACAGAGGGTAAAGACCCGACCCACTCCACAATACTAATTAATAACTAAACTACTAATAATATTACTGATAATCCTATGAGCTATGATGATCTAATAAGTACTCGGGGTGACCGAGTCTTCAGCTGAATATTCATATTCCTAATTGAAAAGCACCGTTTTTAAGCTTTGCTTTAGGCCTCGGTAAGGATTGAGCCGCCCCTTGCTTAATAGCTTGATATTCTGGACTCAAATAAGCTGCAAGTTATAATGTGCATAAACTGTTACAATAGGTTTATCTTTTCTATTAAAGTTAATCAAGTCAATAAACTCTCGTGATAAGATAAAGAGTAAATTGCTTTTTTGGTCCCTGTGGTTTAGCCAAATTGCATGTTCGGTCTCCATCCTTTTGAAAGTGCAACAGACGTCTATATTTTAAACTTTGGGCTGCATATTTTGTCCCTAACCAAAGTTAAATGACTAAAATACCCTTTGTCTTCTTCCCTTTTAATTTTCAGATAATTTTTTCTTTTTATTTATTTATTATATATCCAAGAACATGAACAAAAACCCAGATAAACAAAAATGCAATTTACTCTTAGCAAAAATGCAATTTTCATGTAATTTTTCTTTTTATTTATTCATTACTACCAATTCCACACACAAATCAATAACAAAACCACAAACACTTCCAAAACAATTCGAGATTTAGTAAAGGTTAAACAAAAAAACCTACAAAACCCCCATTACATTTTACACGAGAAGACCAAAACAATAAATCAAAAAAACCCTAAACTCATTTTACAGTCACCCACCTTTTCTCTTTACCACAAAACGCAGTCACATGAAAATCTATCTCATTTCTTCTCCTTTCTGATTTTAAACCGAACACAAACCACAATATACTCTTTGTTTCTTTTAGGTGTTAATCGAAACGCAAAACCTTTTTGGTGGTTATGATTTCGAAACACAAACCCTCTCTTAGTATTTATGATTATCGGCTTCAAGATATTTGATAATGTCTCGGGTAAGTTGTTTTCTTTGTTGCTTGTGTTGTTTCGAAAAACTAAAGCACGAAAACATACAACCCTTGAAACTTGTATGTGGTTGAGATGGGCTTGTGAGTGTTGATTAGTTTGCTAATGTTTGAAATTTGTAGTTGTTGTGATGAATGAGTTAGGACCTATTGTTGTTTGCTGGCTGTTGTTTGAAGTTTCTTGGTTATTTGTTGAAGTCGTTGGGTTGGAGATGGATAATGAGTACTTTTTTTTGTATTTCTACATGGGTTGAAGATCTAAAATGAATGGATGTGACCCGTAATCACCACTACAATATTTAGCACGATATGCATTTGGGAAATTAGCCAAGGACCAACCTGAACAATCAATACTTCCTAACATCCCAGAAAACCCATGTTTCTCCTGGTGATAAGCATAGATTTTTCCGATATCAGTATAATTAGACCTTCGGAAAACTCGTCTCCATAAGTCCATAATAGCCTTACAGAAAGCTTGGGAGCATCATCAGAAAATTTGTCACCCATTTGTAGATATTTGTCTAGAGCATGGATTGGGGCCGTATCCCAATTGATGAATTGCAGAGGTACCCTTCATCGATGGAAACATGCCAACTCTTCCTGAACAATCACTACTGTATTAAAAATACGGCTAATTATCTGTCATTTTCCAAACATTGCGTGTGAATAGTGATCGGCTCATTCGGAACCGCTTACGAAATAGTTTTTCGTCACACATTGAGTTTCACGAGAAGTAGTCGGCCACTAGACGATCATGAGCACCGTAACGATCTCTAAGTATCGTGTTTCATGGTGTCGGGATTTTGGAATTCTAGAAGTGAAAGCTTGATAATTCATATAGTATGTCGTCGCCTCTTTTAAAAAGTCTAGTTCGATAATACTAACTTATTCTTTTTCATCCGATGATGTAAAAAGAAATGTTTGGATTCCATTTGTTTTAGATGAGAAGTGTAAATGTATAAGAAAGAATGTGTTTGAAAGTATGAATGAAAATGAAAAAGTATTAAGGTATTGATGCGAGTTTTGCAAGACACAAAAAGTTTTACTTCTCAAAGGATCTTGAGAAGCTTGCAATCCTCCAAGCAGTGTACCTGATTGTTGTAGTGTAGTATAGGTATGTCCGGGGGATTGATCGTTCTCTAGGGGAATAGTGTCGTTAGGTCAAGATGTATGACGAGATAGGTCTAGAGGTGAGGGATGATTCTTTCTGTATTTTTATATTTTTTAGAAAGCAAGTAAAATCTCGGTTTTTGAAGGAGTGAGCGGAATTAATTGTTAATCAACTAACCCGAAATCTAATTATAAAACTAAAATTAAACGAAAAACAAAAATATATTTGGTGAACTTCTTATGATAGGAAAAGCGTGTTTACTTAGATGTAATTACTCCCTAGTTATCTCCTATTGATTCGTTGAATTGTCACGTCCTTGTTTTAGTTGAAGCGTCGTATTCCTTATTATTGGTCGTGGGGAGGTGCCGAAGTCCCCAACTCTATGAACATTAGTCTCCCCTAAATCCCTTAACATCCATTAAGTTTTCTAGGATCTACAAGCCGCAATTCACGCAATAAATACAACGAACAAAACCAATAGTGCACTCTACGGTTGCGTTTTTAAGACGTTCAAGCTAGTTACATATAAGAGGTCAGCCAGTTTTCTTAACCTAACGCGATAAAAATCAACTAAACAAGAGACAACAAATCAATATTCAATAACTAGGTTTCATTAGATCTAAGCAAACACAAATAAACTTAAGCTAGCATGTTAGATAGAAGAAAAGATGAACAAATAATCAAACAACACATCGAAATATTGAATGATTAAACGAATAACTTATCTTCAATTGAACATGGATGAAAAGGGCTGAAAAAGCCTTACAAGATCTCTGAAAATCGTCTAGGGTTTATTACCAAAAGATGTCACACCTAGTAATGAAAACATTCGAAAATATATATAGTATTACAACTCTGACGGCGTCAGCTTATGGATCCTGATGCCGTCAGCTCGCCGCCATTAGGGTTTCGTCTTGTGCAAGTTTTCGTTCTGACGGCGTCACCTTTAGTCTTTGACACCATCAGCTTATAAAAAGTTCTGAGCCGCCTCTTGTTGGCTTAAAGCGTGACTCCTTCCTCCAAATAACACCTGACGGCGTTAGGTTGTAAATTCTTCAAATTCTTTGAAGCGTCACTTGGTGATTTTTCACCCAAAATCCAGCTCAAATAACAAGTGACGGCATCAAGTTGTAGCTAGTGACGCCGTCAGCCTTCCTTTTCTGACGGGTTTTCGCGACTTCGTCGTTTTCTTCTCTTTTTCGTCCAAATATGCTCCAAAAGTGCCGATTTCCAGAATTCTCGTCCCAAGTACCTAAAATGCAAAAAGAAACAATTTGAGGCAATATTTGATCACATTTATACGATTTTGGGCTTAAATAACCCCTTAAAAATGTACCAAATAAATCCTTATCAAATATCCCTACACTTGGGATTTGCTTGTCCCTAAGCAAATGAGCTTTTATTCTAATCAATTTACAAGTTAGGGGTCATTTAACATTAATATAAAAGTAATTACAACATACTTTCCACGTTAGTCAAAATAAGCATGGAAAATATATACTAGCACCTCACATAGAGTGTTTGGATTCTCACATCTCTCGGTTGTATAAAGTTATATAACATAAATGAAAACGGGAAAATAAAACACTCTCTACCTATCATAGCAGATAGATTACCATGGGCTTGGGAACGGATCAAAAACCTCTACCACTTTGGCGTAAGCACCTAGGATAAACTATCAAAGATGTATTTTAAAGGGTTGTAACGTTAGGTGTAAGGGTATGATAAACAAGGTTTGTTGGATAAAGGGAATTTTACTGGTGGCAAGTCAATTATCTTGGTCAATTACATGTACAATGAGACGTTGCTAAGCCAAGACTCGACTCGACTCGCTAACTACTAACTCTTTTTGTATTTTTCATGACACATTCTTGACTTAAACATAAATAAAAGAAACGGATGGTAGTCCGTATGTTTTTCTCTTGTCTTTTTTTTTTTTTTTTTTTTTTTTTTTTTTTTTTTTTTTTTATATATATATATATATAATTTTTCATACATTTTTGCCCTACCATCCAAAATAATACATCAATACAAAGGGATCTTGCATCCTCAATACACTTGAACTTTTACATAATTTACACATAAATAGCTAATGACCCGAATTAAGAAAATCAAAACACTTGGAGTACTTTAAACATTAACGCACATATGGGGGTAATAACATGACTTTCTTCCCCATTACTCCATAACAACTAGTAGTTTTACCCATGAGTCCCAATCATCCCAAAACTGTATTTACAAGATATGACTCGACTTAGCAACCATGTAACCGATCAGACAATTAACAAAGGGTTTAACAAATATGTTGTAACAATAATGCATTAAAAATGAGTGCATACAAGGTAGGCTAAGGCGATTTGGGTATACATTTGGTGGTAGATTGTAAACAAATTCTTCCTTTAAGTAACCAGAATACGCTATTCAGAATTTCTTCCTTTCGGCCTTTCCAATATACTTAAACTTAGAAAACGAAAAGGATAGGCTCTGAGGGGTGTACAAGGGGTATCGTGTACTAAAGATGAGTACATCGCAAAGGTGTGGGAAAATTACTTGACCAGTGTAGCCAACGTAATTATAATACAGGTTTAAAACAAGGGTTATCCTAATGCCTCTTATCATTTAATAAATCCTAACTACACGAATGTAGTCTCACTAGCGGTCTCGGGATGCATCACAAACGCAAGTTCTAAAATCTATATACTACTGGTACACTCATAAGCATTAAAGGTGAATGTTTTTTCCTATATATCTAAAGGCGAACCTCACATTTTTGGGGTGAAATTTTTTGAGTAGAAGGGTTTTTGTGCTAGCTATATAATTCCTATCCATGAGATATTTATTAAAACTAAAGTTTCACTCCTATATGTTGTAAAAAAATTTAAATTGGTGCTAAAATTGCCCTAACAAGTATCTCTTTTAGGTTTATTACACATTTACTCTAAAACAAAACAAATATCAAGCGAAGTTATAGTTTCTAAGGTATCACAATTTACCCTCCCTACACTTAAATTGAACATTTTTCCCAATGTTCTTGAAAAGTATCAAAGTTATGATAACGGGAAATAAAATAGAGAAAGAAATCAATACTCCCCTGATTTGCTCGGAATGGACGATGTGAAAACATGGTTAAATCTTCCTCCAAGAATACAAACATGATAAGCTTCACTACCAATGTATACTTTTCATCTTCTTGTCCAATATAACCTGTAATTCACTAAGAAAACGAAACACAAAACCTTGCATAAAATCGGCGGTAAACACTATATATACTAAAACTAAACTAGAAAGTAAATAAGATATAATGCTTGCAAAATAAACATCTACAAATTCCTGAAAATTTAAAATTCTTAAAATTTTTCAAAAATTTAAGTTCCAGCAGAAAAACAAAAATCTGGAAAACTGTACTGCTACAGTGCCTAACGCCGTCGGGTGTTAAGCCTGACGCCGTCTGTAGAATATAAACATCTTGATTGTGTGGATGATTCGGGTGGCCTTGGATTATGGAAGAATAGATCCATACTTGAATTAGAGAGATGAAGTTTTAGAGAGAGGTGGGAGAAACTAAAAACAGAAAAATTAGATTAATGTGAATGAGAGTTCCAACCCTTCCCAAGTGTGGGAAGGGGTATTTATACTTCCTAATATTTGTGCCCCTAGTGGGCTGTGGAGTGAGCTGACAGTGGGGAAAGCCCCGACCTACTCCACAAATATAAATACGACTAAACTAATAATACTAATACTAATATTACTAAGCTAATATTAATAAGCGTACGAGCTATGTAGATGCTAAATAGATGCTCGGGGTGACCGAGCCTTCATCTAATATTTATATTCCTAACAATCTCCCCCTAAGGGAGGTCACCCCGGAAATAATAATTTGAATTCTAGCATTCTGTCTTCTGAACTTGACGTCATAGCTCGTAGTCTTTGATTCTTCAATGTCTTTAGTCTTTGTGCCTTCAGCAGTAATCATTTGATGACTGATTGATTGTCTTGAATGATCTTTGAGTATTCTTCGACTTTATCATCCTACATTTGTTTCCAAGTCATCTTACAGCAGTATGTTTCCATGTGATGTGTAAATCTTTGAGCCGATATGCTCACACTATTCTGGGTCATGATCTTCAGCATCAGAGTTAGCAGAAGCCGTGTTGAAGGTCTTTTGGTTGATCATGACTTCTTTGAATACTATGATGATGTAGTGTGAGCATGTGGTGCTGGATTGGCATCTTTTCTGTAATTTGCTACAACCGCAATCAGCTGCAACTTCAATCAGCTACAACCGCAAACAGATGCAACAGAATCAGCTACAATCGCCAGATGTTCCTGCATATGACAGTTAGCAATAAAACGTCCGGTACTTACAGGTTCGGACTTCGAGATTGTTAACAGCATAGTGTGAAAACTTTCTCTAATCCTTACCAAGACCGTTCCTAATCGAAAACCCACAGAGGGCTTTTTAAGATCGTACCGTAGTATATCAACGATTAGGTGAGTCGCTGGAGATCACTCCACGACTGTAGATCGTTTGAAACCGCCGCGATCACTAAGCGTAATCCACAGGGAATTACCGAAGTGACCTGCTTTCAGGGCTGCTTGATGTTGACCCTGGCAGGAATTTCCATTCAATCATTGAGAATTACATTTGTAAATTCTCTCATAAATGTTCTGGCAGATTGCTAAGATCTGCGTAGGACTCATAAGTTTACAACTGGTGTCCTTAATGTTGAACAACCAGTGTAGAGATAATTTGTGTTCCTATGAGATCTTATGATGAATCTCGTGGCTCTAGACTCTATAGTGCGCTTTGATTTAGTGAGCGGAGGCTGGAGAGGACTGCCACCTTTTCAATATCATCTAACTCGGAGTGTGAGAGACGATATGAATGTATTGAACTCCGTGAAAATTGAAACAAGAATCCTTTGAGGGACCTTGAGTGGCTAGGGAGGGTTGTGCAGCGTATCACTGGGTCCATGATACTTTGTCTTCAATGCCAACAATCAACTATGTGATTCTGACAGCATATGTATTGACCCGGTTTCTGCCTAAGTTGTAAGGAGGGCTATTTCTTTTCACCCTTTCTCACTTCATTTCTTTTTAATTCTTCAACCCCTTCAGTGCTTACCGAGACTTCATTACTAGAACCTTGTTGGGTTTGTTCCAGTACTAGCTCCATCTCAGTCGGCACTTTTCCCTTATCCACTTTTCTCTTTTTTCATCATACCTAAGGACTTCTACACTAACTAGTGGATTGTCCCTGGGTAGATCCCTCCGGCTCTAGCGGGATCGTGGGAACTTGAGCCTAACCTAACCATCCTTATAACTCCGTGATTAATTAAAATGGTCGGTCTTTGGTATTCATCCACGATTGCCAAAACAAATCTTTGAAAAATCTCTCAAAGTGCTCACGATTCTGAAACACATTTTTGTAAACACTTGAGAGTTTTATATTTTTCAAATGCTCCCCCTCAACATGTGCTCAAATGATTGTTTTATAAATTTGCACATGTTAGGTAGAGCTCGCACTTTTTGAATTGATAACTTTCAGTGAACATGACCGATTCGAGACACGCTTACATCACTGGTTAGACCAGCTTGAAATTATTACCCGTCTAGATCACATTCAATGAAAATCGCTCGAAATCAGTACATTCTACTCAGACACGTCCTTTGCGAGACACGCTTACATCACCAGATAAACTGGCTTGAAATTATTACCCGTCCAGGACATGTCCTTTCGACAACTGACTTTAGCTATCGTCAATTCATTTGTCAAGTCTGAGTCACGATCTCTTGCGATGCCAAATCCTTTTTGTCCATTCGCTCCCCCTCAATATGTGCATCGATATACGAAAGAGTTTAGCACATATGGGAGAGCCTACCATTTAAGTCCAAAACATCACATTTTCATCAGGTTTCATATTTAAATCACATTCTGTCCCCCGATCAAAAATTTCAAACCTTTTGAGATTTGTGATCCCAATTGATTTAAATAAGTTAGAAAATGTGGGAGAAAATGTGTCTGATTTAATTCATATTGATGATGAAACATACTATGCTCCCCCTTAATCTAAGAGGGAGATTCACTGCTTATTTTGCACAAATTGATTATTATGACACAAATGATATTGACCTTTTTGTGCAGACAATGTAATTATCCGCTTTTCTGAGTAAGTCATTGGTCAACATCAATTATCCATCCACCAACAAGAACGTCCAAGTATTGTAGATCCCCACTTGGCGAGATCCGAATAGATGGATGGTGGTGGTGGTGGTGAAAGTGTTGTTGTTGTTGTTGTTGCCGACGTTGTTGTTGTGGTGAATTCCGAACCAATCAATAGAGTTTGAACGTCTGATCAAATGGTTAGAATGGGAACTGGCACATTCATTTTGGCTATGGAATCTGCATAAGAATATCAACACAGATATACATGCATACAGACACACTATTCCTTAATAGCTACCCTTCAGCAGTTGCCACATTATTATACCAAATTCATTTAATCAAACCACAGTCAGGAAATACGTCAAACTACTATCTAGCATGAAGAGCAAGTACCAATCATGCACATGGCAATTCACACAGATATCAATATTCAACTCAGGAACTTAGGAACATGATTCTAATATGATAGCAATATACCTAAGCGATTCCTGAGAACATATGCACAATATCAACAACAATTAAGCAACAATTGACTTAACAAAAGTCAAACAACATTTGAAACTCATTCATTCAGATCATACAAATGTCATTGGAGTATTCAAAAACATCAAACACAACTGGTTTTCTAACTTCTTTTAGGTTTTGAGTATTAAATTACTTAGGGGATTAAACAAGGATTCCAAAGTAACACAAATGAGCCTTCTAGATACATAAAGCTAGGAAACTATAAGCAAGTTGCACATAATGTCCTAAACTTTCTAGCAATTAACACATTTGGCCATTTGATAAAAATTTTAGCAATCTCTTCTTCAACTAATACCCTATTAACTACAAAACCTTTTCAAAGAGTTATGAATTTATCAAGAAACCCGTTTGATGATATAAAATTTGAATTCACTCTCCCCCTCAATCAATGACCTAGTTAAAGGTTTGTAGTCGTTGATTGAGTGACAAATTTTATGCATAATCCAAGTATAAACAAATTTCATACAACACATATCCACCAAGTGTCTCACAAATAATTTTCAGAAGAATCATAGAATGAAAACTATTTGCATACAAAGAAGATTTCTCTTCTTTTTCAAGAAATGATGCACTGAAACGTACATCAGATCGAAGAAACATGGATATAAAGTAATCCATGCCCAGGTGAACATCACCCAGTTGGAGGAACAACCGTCTTTTTGGCGACGTGCTTTCCCCATTTTGAAGCGCGGGTTGCTATCTAAAGTAATAGCAAGCCATTTAGACATGTTTTAACAATCCATTTTAACTTCTGCTCGAGCTTCATTTAAAGACCCGTGCCATTATTGAATGGCATTTCTAAGTACGTAAATGTTATCGATAAACAGAAGACATGCCTAGGTGAAACTATTTTTGGTATTTTCTATTTTTCAATTTTTATGGTTTTTCTGGTTTTACGTTTCTCTATTTACAATTAGCATGATTTCTATGTATCTATTTACAAAAAGGTATAAGATATGAAAGAAAATGTATGAAGCAAATATATACAAGGATACGAACCGAAAACCATTACTCCTCAGCTTCCAGAATATCTCTGCTGTCATTGCTTTACTTGCTGAAGAGTAATGTGAGCACACTTAATCAGGGATTAATTCATACTTTTCACTCTCCCTTAATTAGTGCTCTCCCCCAATCTGACAACCTTTCTGATGAACACCCATAATAGGAAGAAGACTTTGGATGAACGCCCATAATATGAAGAAGTCTTTAGATAACCAAATGCATGCCGTCTTTAGTCTTCTAACACATAGCGTCCTTGAGTAACGCCGTCAAAAACCTTAGGCATCTTTTCGTTAGTTTAAGTTGAGCCTCAACTGAAATCTAGCTTAACCCCACAACTCATCAAACAAGAACTGTCATGAGGTTAAGCTAAACCACAAATTTAAGCCCAGTAACAACTTGATTTCAGCTTATCCTCACAACTCATCAAACAAGAACTGTCATGAGATTAGGTTAAAATCAAGTTGGACCTAACCTTAAACTACAGAACAACTTGAACCTAACTTAACTCCACAACTCATCAAACAAGAACTGTCATGGAATTAAGTTAAATATCAAGTTGTAAGAAAAGAACTCAACATTTTTGAATGTAGAGAAGACTGTAGACTCACCTTCTTCAAGATTGCCCAATGTGGAGGAACAGAATACCAATCATCTTCATCTCACCAAATGCCTTCCAGTAACCTTACATATAACCCATCAGCCCGCAGCATACACATGAGATGATAACACCCAACAGAGAATGAAGAGTAGACTGACGACTCGACCTTCTTCAGTCTTAAGTATAACACCAAAGTAACAAGTTGAACCACTGATCATCTATAGTATGTATCCATCCTTGGATATTAAGCCCTGATCACGTGAACCTGTTGAGCGTCCTTGATGTACACATTCTCTCTCCCCTAATGGTTACGATTAATCAGCCCATGACGTAACAGTGAAACGTAAATACCAAGGTAACAAGTTGAACCACTGATCATCTCTGCGGTTATCAACACCGGAATAACTTCAACTCGGAAGCAGTATAAAGCCCGATCACGTGAACCTGTTGTGCGTCCTTGGTGTACACATTTCTCTCCCCCATGATGGTTACGATTAATCGGAATCATCATCATGATGTGTACATGTAGCCTAATGAAGTGTACATGAAGCATTGACTAGAAACCCATTAATGCTGATTGTACCAGCCAGTGAGACGATGTAGATTAGCATTCCATGACCATGTTCTTCAACACCTTGATAGACGGAGGAAGAAGTAGTGTTGGAGAACCATGGTTTGCACGACTCCTGAACTGACGTATTCAGGAGTCGTATGACCATTTCTCAATCATCAACCAACATGTAGATTAATATTCACCCTTTCCCCCCTTCAAAAATTGCATATGCCTGCCAACTGCAATTTTTGATGATTGAACTAGTGAATATGAATACCATCAACGGTAAGTAGCTCCACTTGACGGTTCTTGAAGACTGACATGTTGTTTATTCACCCTTTCCCCCCCTCAAAAATTGCATATGCCTGTCAACTGCAATTTTTGGATGAATATGTGAATAAAGGTATACTCCAATATGCGCCGATCCACTTGAAGATTGAATAAGCACAGAAAGAGCATGAATCTTGTTGATGAGAATGGCCATAAATAAGAAGATTTCTCTTCTTCCAAAGATAAAGCGCACTGAAGCGTACACCTTTCTTTTCTTTGAGGAACGAGGCCTGAACTGAGGTATTCAGACGTCATAATGATGAAGAACGAGGCTTGAACTGCTGTGTTCAAACGTCATAATGAGAAGAGCGAGGCCTGCACTGATGTGTACAGACGTCATAATGATGAAGAACGAGGCCTGCACTGATGTATACAGACGTCATTATATGAAGAACGAGGCCTGCACTGAAGTGTACAGACGTCATTTCTCTCTTTTACTTCTTCTCTCATCTAACTCGTTACCAACCCCATTATCATTCTGTCGACTCGATGTCGTGACCACTGATGGAGAAAACCCAATATGATGAACTTGATACTGAAGTAATATAACCCGAACTTGTGACTTAAACTTGTACTAATGGTGACAAAGAGCGGTGTAGAGACTTCGTGCAACATCGAATCCCTAAGTACTCTATACTCTTCAACCAACCAACCATCAAGTATAAGACGTACATCACCTCTTGGATATCCACAACTTCGTGTGACACTGAGCACTACAACGTGACTCCTTAAAGTGATAGTTATTTTGCAATAGAGAGAAAGAAAAAAATAACTAGATATCCAAGTCCTCGTCATTGTAAATGTTGAAAGCTCGAACAAGGATCTCGAAGAATCTTCATCCAACCTCCCCGATATCTTCAGATACTAAGTACACGCACCATGAAATTTCACTTCAGCCTCAAATAAATAATACTGATCTAACGCCGTAGTCACATCTTGTCGATTAAATGCCCCGATCCAGCCATTTGTGATGTTTTAGCTGATCTTTGATAATGGTTTTAACCCGATCATGGTCAAGAGCGCATAGCCCATCATCACGGGATTTTACAAATCTATGATTTAAACCGAGAAATAAGTTCTTTCGCGGGATTTTACAAAACCAAGAAAAAACCGTGAGACAGTAACAGATTGAATGTGGCATGACTGATTTGATTTTGGTGAACTTCAGCTTGGGTTAAGAATATCTCGTGAGAATTGCAGATCACATCACAACTTTTAAAACCTTTGTCCAACTAACCAACCTCGTACACAGACAACTAGTTGTGACCACTTGATGAAGGAAACCCGATATACCCATATTGCAAATGAAGTAGAATTACTCAAATTTGTTACCTAAGCTTGCATTGTTGTTGGAAGAACGGTGTTAAGTCTCTAAGTACGTAATGTTATCCTGACAAAGTATGAGACTTTCATCACCTCTTGCGATTATCCACAACGTCTTCTACGTGTGACACTGAGTACTACAATGTATCTCCTTTAAGTGATAGTTAACCAGGTCTTCAACCATCCACCCCGACTTCTGGAAACTAGATAACCCAAGTCTTCAACTTACATATTAAGCACGAGCAAGTTATCATTGAAATCATGCATCCAACCATCCCCGATTTCAAGATAAAAATAGGTAGACTCTTTCGTGAAATCCAACTTCACCCTCAAGCAAGGAATGCCAAATTAACTTCGTAATCATTTTGTGCGGTTGAATAGTCAAAGGGAGAAGAAACATACGCTAATTCTTAGCAGTGCCCATGACTCATAGTCAGTCCAATCAAACATAGTTGTTTGACCCAGCTGCTTGGATGATATCAGGTGCAGTGCATGGAATAGTTGTCGTACTGTGTACAGATTTTACAGTTCTTGAGATTTAACCGAGAAATAAATTCAAGAACCAACTGCACAACAGTAAGTATCAGACCGCTGAAATCTTATGCAAATAGCTAAGCCCCAAACCGCTGAAAGCTAAACCACTGAAACTGGAACCGCTAATATTCAAACCTCTGGAGACTGAACCACTGAATCCTGAATCGCTACGATCTGACCCGCTGAAACCGGAACTACTAAGATTCAAACCGTTGGAGACTAAACCGATAGATCTGACCATGCTGTAACCGGAACCGCTAAAATTCACATCGCTGGAGACGGAACCGCTAGGAAACCCGAACTAATTCTCCCCCTCAAAAAGGGCATGAAATGACCCTTTTTGCCAAAGCTGAGAGTCCGTGATGTTAGTGAATTTGTCAGGCACAATACATGGAAAGAGACAGATAAAACTACTGCAAAGAAGATGGTGATAAAGACTCTCTTGTAGTAACCCCTTGCTAGACTCCTCATCAATGGTTTAGCAGATTAACAATTCATTGAGGCTCGTACCATACCAAAACCGCTTGATGAAATGTGTTACACTTAAGAGTGAGTAAAAGGTTAAAACACGTCTCTAAACAAATCACCTCCTGTCTTTAAGTCTGACCACCTCTTGAGAAGATCTGGTACTACAATCCCATTAGAAGCTTGAGAAACAACAATCACTTGATGAAGCTTGATAAAGGACAAGTCCGCGACTTATACTTGCACTAAATTTGTGATTTAGAACCTATATTGAGCACAACAACGTAACTCCTTTAAATATAGGTAGTGATATATACCCAACCTTCCATCCTTTATTGTATATATCCACTTCTTGAACATCCAAGTCTAATCACCATAACTACGCTCAAGCAAGGGTCATCAAACATCGTGCATCCATCCAACCCCGAGATGTTTGAGACACTAAGTACACCAACTCGTGAATTAACAAACCAACCAAGCAACCATAATATCCCAATTTCTACTAATCTCGAGGCACAAACTTATCCCGAAATGATAGTCAAACCCCGTAAGTTTTATTTAGTCAAAATCCAAGTCCCGCCTACTTGTCCAAAATTGATTTGACGGGATTTTACTACTCTAGAGATTTAAACCGAGAAATCAAATCTTTCGCGGGATTTTCTAAAATCTACAAGAGAAACCGTGAAATCATCACGAATAGCCTAAAGTGAAGTGCAATACTAATATTCGAGATTCAAGTCACAGAAGTCAAATCTCAACTTGATCAAATCGCAACAAGCCAAGTCACCGTTTGTCAAATTGCAACAAGTCAGATTGCAATCAACCAAGTCGCAATAAGTCAAATCGCAAGTGTCAACTCGCAACGTCAAATCGCAACTGGTCAGGTTGCAATCAGTCAAATAGCAACGAGTCAAATAGCAACTAGTCAACTCGCAATTAACCAAAACGTAATTTGTTAACTATAACTCAAATCGCAAAGATCAAATTGCTGGCTCACTCAAATCGTAGGCACCAATAGGACAATGCTCTCAAATCCACAACTCTGTAATCACGTTGACATTCATAAACCCAAAATCAATCTTTGTGAAATAACCAAGCATTCCGTTAACGTTATATTCGGATCATAACCATAGGCCAAGTCCAAAAAAAACAATTCCCACCTTTAAGCCCAAACAAATGTTAACTATAAAACGCAGCCATGTTGGTATTAGTAAAATTCAGCTCACGTATTATATGGTATCAATAATCCGGCCCAACAAATCCAAATGATTAAAAACTGTCGAGTCCATGGCCCATCACATATCACATTTTAATCCTAACATTTAGGTTACCATATTAAACACTCACACAAAACCATTGTAACCCTAATCATAAACAATACGCCTCCATCTTATCCTAATCTACACTCACCTAACAAATCTCATCACTTCTTCATCAAACCAGGTCTTATCATCTCATCATCAATCAAAATAGATCCCGATCCATTATGCTTGATATAAACCGAATACTAAATAAACCTTCGTTTGTTGTTATTAGCTACGACAACCCAACACCAACTCTGTCTACTATCAGTTGAAGCTAAGCAATCATCAAACAAAAACAACGACGACTTCAAGATCCTTCTTTGGGTCTCGGGTAAGGTTGTATCCATTTGACTTTTGTTTGTTTTAACGAACCGAAGAAAAAGATTATACCATCAGTGTTATAAATCTTTTCTTTTGTGTTTCGGATAATTAATTGATGCTTAGTCTTCAAAAAAAATTTAGATCGATGATGAGTTGTGGGTATAGATCTTTTAAGGTCACGTAATCTCATATGAGATACGAAATACAACATACAACACTGAGGTCTATTGTTTTAGCATTTTTCGTACGAGACTAGTTATTGTGAGGAGATGAGTATGGATTCGATAGAGTTGTTGTTGTATGATGGATGTGACGAGGGGAGTTAGATTGGTAATGGGTTTGTTTTTGTGTTGGACTGAAAATTTGATTTGATTTGGTACTATGGTTGTGGTCATGGTCACTAATTCTGCTTCATCTTCTTTCTTTTTATCGTTTTGAGTACTTTGACTTTTCTTGACTAGTCAACTGTGGTAAACCGCCAGTCAATAAACCGCCAATCAATAAACCGCCAGCCAATAAACCACCAGCCAATAAACCGCCAGCCAATAAACCGCCAATCTATAAACCGCCAGTCAATAAATCGCCAGTCAATAAACCGCCAGTCAATAAACCGCTAGTCAATAAACCGCCAGCTAGGGGTGTTCAAAAAACCCGAGAAACCGACAAACCGAGCCGATCCGCGCGATCCGAAACCGGAAAAAAACCGATAACCGAAGAAACCGAAACCGAAAAAAACCGAAACCGGAAAAACCGAGTTACCATGGGGCGGTTTCGGTTTATGTTTTTCAATACCCGCGGGTAACCGACCCGACCCGACCATCTAACATATTCTAACTCTTTATTTATAGATAATATATTTCATTCATTTAATCTCAAGTATTTTTGGTAAATGGGTAAACCAATTGCTGTCAATTTAAACACAATCCCTAAAATTGTGCTGATCATTCAAGCATATAATCATGATTCATGGCCTATGAATTTCATTTTTTTACACAATCCGATTTCAAACCTATACAAGAAGGAGAAGTTGTTCTCGAATCCAGTATCTTCACTAGTTTCTTCACCGAGTTGGTTATCAGGTAGTGGAGTTGCTGGTATTGTTCTACCTGAGAAGGAAGAGGTCTTGGATATCAAGACTGGCGATACCATTGCTCTTCCTTTTGGTGTGATCACATGGTATCTTCACTAGTTTCTTCACCGAGTTCGTCTGTCGTGCTTGGACTGACTTTTTGTTATTGTTTCTCATTGCACTATTGCAGAAATAATTAGACTCCTAAAATGATAATAAATCTTATAAACAGGTCATGACACAAACACATGACTATCATTAAAAGTTCTTAGTTGAATGTTTGTAGATAATATTTTCAATGATTGAGAATCAATAACATATGTGATATTGTGATTATGTTATGCAAATGTGGTACTTTTGATATTTCTGTTATTGTTTCTTCGATTGGATTCGACCAATGTTTTAGAATGGTTAACCGTGATCTGAACCGCGAGTAACCGCTCACTTTGGGTACCCGCATGTCCGGTTACCCGCCTAGTACGGTTCGGTTTCGGATAGTAAAATTAACTATCCGCCCCGCGATGGATAGTTAAAATCTCTAACCGAACCGAGCCGAACCTCCCCATGAACACCCCTACCACCAGCCAATAAACCGCCAGTCAATAAACCGCCACAGTCAATAAACCGCCACAGTCAATAAACCGCCAGTCAATAAACCGCTAGGACAAGTCAAACTGCTGTTGACCGGTCAAACAGTCAAACCGCTGGAGCATCAAGCCAAACTAGTCACTTTCAGCAAGGTTGTCTTTTTCCCGTTTTGGCTACTATCCAAACAGCAGCTGTCAACCCAAGCAAACCGCTAGCAAGAACAAACTTATAACACTTCACGACAAACCGCTGCCAAGAACAACTTTTAACCACAACCAAGAACAACCATCTGCTGCTACATACTCCAAACGTATGTATTAAAACCCAGAAGCAACAAAAACCAAATATCAACATAAGTCACCAACTGTTAAAGCCCAAGTGAATTACTAAACCCAGCGCAAATAAGACTTATGTATAATTATGTTATATTATTTGCACAAGTCAGATTTTAACCCAACTAAGACAACTAAGACTTATGTTGTTAACTCAGTTAAGGCCCAAACGAATATTTAGACTAGACTGGATTTCAAAAAAAACTTGGATTCTAGCAGTTTGTAAGAATGACTATTTGAACATATGGAATAACAAAAAAAATGACAGCAAGACACACATGAAACATAGTATTAGAACATATGGAGCAACAAAAACTTGACAACAATACACTCTTGAAACTTTTGAGACCACAAATCAAGGCCCACTCAATGATTTGAACGAACAAATGAGTAAAACAGTGAACCAAAACAAATGAGTAACACAGTTTGTACAACATGATTCGAACCAAAAAAGTGAAACCAACACACAATCAAACCGAACCTAACCATGGCTCTTGATACCAATTGTAAGACATAAACATCTTGATTGTGTGGATGATTCGGGTGGCCTTGGATTATGGAAGAATAGATCCATACTTGAGTTAGAGAGATGAAGTTTTAGAGAGAGGTGGGAGAAACTCAAAAACAGAAAAAATAGATTAATGTGAATGAGAGTTCCAACCCTTCCCATGTGTGGGAAGGGGTATTTATACTTACTAATATTGTGCCCCTAGTGGGCTGTGGAGTGAGCTGACAGTGGGGAAAGCCCCGACCCACTCCACAAATATAAATACGACTAAACTAATAATACTAATACTAATATTGCTAAGCTAATATAAATAAGCCTACGAGCTATGTAGATGCTAAATAGATGCTCAGGGTGACCGAGCCTTCATCTGAATATTTATATTCCTAACACCGTCAGGTATGACCTGACAGTATTTTTAGTTTTGTTTCTGGAAAATTTCTGGAAAAACCTGAGTAATAAAACCTGGAAAAACTGCAGAACATTCATTGTGACTCGATACAAGCATTTGACTCAAACAAACACACAAATATATATGCTAATCTTTACTTGTTATTTTTCATGTTCGAATTCGTTCTTATAAACAAATATGATCTTCCCTACACTTATATTTTTGTAAAATACTTTTATATGTAGTTAAACCGATGTTAAAAACAAAATAAATCATTTTCACAAATTATATTCGATACATGAAATATAAACAATTAAAGATGAAGCATACATATGAAATCAAACAAAATAAAAACAAACACACAAACAATTAAAAAGCTTGGGTTGCCTCCCAAGAAGCGTTTGTTTTTGTTCGAGTCACGAGCCTGACTCTACCCTTATTTAATGGATACAAGGGAGGTTTTCCCCACACTTAAGATTAAGTGTGGGTGATAGTAGCGATACACACCATCTCAGTGGATGGGAGCTATATGATGAGATATTGGTGGTTGAATTATATGCTCAAAAGGGTGTGCTCCTTTCATCATAAACTTACCTAGTTCAATTGGGTCAATGGGTGAATTGAAGTTTTCTCCTAAAAAGGGATCATCTTCTATCAATTTCGAGAGACTCCTAGTTAGAAATCCATCTTGACCTAATAACCTAGGTTTAAATCCATAATGTTTCTTGTGATTACTTACAAATGGGTGATGTAAGTATGTAAGGTTATGTTCCACTCCTATATCGGCTTCCTCTTTATATGGCTTAGAGTCTACTACCTTCATCGTAAAACTACCCGGACTATATGGTTTGATGGGTGGATTGGGGCCTTTTTCAATTCCTAAATTCACATCTAATGATGGAAAATTGGGTAACGACTTTGGTTGAGGCTCTACTTCATCAAAGCTAGGAACTTCCATAGAACTAAGAGAAAGGTTATAACTACAAGTATTCAAACCAATTTCCTCTAGTTGTGTTTCTTCCAAAGGTTCTACTTCAATCTGGGTTCCTATAGTCTCTTCTACTTCTTCCGGGTAAGTCAGGGGCGGTGTGTATGCATCAAGTGATGGTGGGACTTGTGGGGTACTTTGTGGACTTGGATTTCCTACTCTATCCTCCATCTTATCTTGATTACCTATGTGTTCATCATGTATTATGGTGTCACCTAACCATGACATCCACCTAGGTATCTCAACTCTAACCATCTCATTTCCATACAAACATCCTTCTTGAGCCTTAAGACTTGTTAACAATTCATCCGAAATAACGTTTGTTGGGTTGTCCAACTTTTTATCGAGTTGGGCACAATTCTCTATGGCTTCCCATGCTTCTTCAGCAATTAATTCCCAAAGGTCCCCATCAGCCACATAGTCAATGTCCCTTTGGGTATATTGGTCGACACGATCATAAAAGATTTGAATTTGGGACCATAAATCGAGGCCATGATGAGGGAATTTTTGGAGTAAGTATTTGAAACGAGTCCACGCATCGTAGAGAGATTCATCATGATGTTGTTGGAACATCAAGATATTATTTTGGAATAGAATGCGTGGATTTCGTAGTGGGTAGTTTGGTGGATTCGCGTTCTCCATAATGGCTAACGGAAGAGTCAATGAAAAGGTTTTACGAACAAAAGCACAAAGAAAAGATAGACTAAAGAAAGCTAATAAAAAGAAAATAAAAATTTCACTTGATAGAAATCTAGTGAGTAGACCTAAACGAGATATAAATTGAACCTAAACAATAACTATTCCCCGGCAGCGCCGCCAAAAACTTGATGCGAGTTTTGCAAGACACAAAAAGTTTCACTTCTCAAGGGATCTTGAGAAGCTTGCAATCCTCCAGGCAGTGTACCTGATCGTTGTAGTGTAGTATAGGTATGTCCGGGAGATTGATTGTTCTCTAAGGGAATAATGTCGTTAGGTCAAGATGTATGACGAGATAGGTCTAGAGGTGAGGGATGATTCTTTTTGTATTTTTATATTTTTTAGAAAGCAAGTAAAATCTCGGTTTTTGAAGGAGTGGGCGGAATTAGTTGTTAATCAACTAACCCAAAATCTAATTATAAAACTAAAATTAAACTAAAAACAAAAATGAATTTGGTGAACTACTTATGATAGGAAAAGCGTGTTTACTTAGATGTAATTACTCCCTAGTTATCTCCTATTGATTCGTTGAATTGTCACGTATTTGTTTTAGTTGAAGCGTCGTATTCCTTATTATTGGTCGCGGGGGAGGTGCCGAAGTCCCCAACTCTATGAACATTAGTCTCCCCTAAATCCCTTAACATCCATTAAGTTTTCTAGGATCTACAAGCCGCAATTCACGCAATAAATACAACGAACAAAACCAATAGTGCACACTACGATTTCCTTTTTAAGACGTTCAAGCTAGTTAAATAAAAGAGGTCAGCCAGTTTTCTTAACCTAACGCGATAACAATCAACTAAACAAGAGAAATCAAATCAATATTCAATAACTAGGTTTCATTAGATCTAAGCAAACACAAATAAACTTAAGCTAGCATGTTAGATAGAAGAAAAGATGAACAAATAATCAAACAACACATCGAAATATTGAATGATTAAACGAATAACTTATCTTCAATTGAACATGGATGAAAAAGGCTGAAAAAGCCTTACAAGATTTCTGAAAATCGTCTAGGGTTTATTACCAAAGGATGTCACACCTAATAATGAAAACATTCGAAAATATATATAGTATTACAATTCTAACGGCGTCAGCTTATGGATCCTGACGCCGTCAGCTCGCCGCCATTAGGGTTTCGTCTTGTGCAAGTTGCCGTTCTGACGGCGTCACCTTCAGTCTTTGACACCGTCATCTTATAAAAAGTTCTGAGCCGCCTCTTGTTGGCTTAAAGCGTGACTCTTTCCTCCAAATAACACCTGACGGCGTTAGGTTGTAAATTCTTCAAATTCTCTGAAGCATCACTTGGTGATTTTCCACCCAAAATCCAGCTCAAATAACAAGTGACGGCATCAAGTTGTAGCTAGTGACGCCTTCAGCCTTCCTTTTCTGACGGGTTTTCGCGACTTCGTCGTTTTCTTCTCTTTTTCGTCCAAATATTCTCCAAAAGTGCCGATTTCCAGAATTTTCGTCCCGAGTACCTAAAATGCAAAAAGAAACGATTTGAGGCAATCTTTGATCACATTTATACGATTTTGGGCTTAAATGACCCCTTAAAAAGGTACCAAATAAATCCTTAGAAGGTATTGATAGGGATAAAATTAATAAAAAATTTAAAAGTTTTATTTTAAATGTGCCAAATGGCTAAATTTTTTACCGTTGGGGCTTACTTACTTCCCCCCATGATTCGGTCTTGGCATCGAACGAGTCTTGCAAATTTGCCGTATTAAATGCGTCCTAAAGACCCCATGACTCGGTCTTGAGGGACTTATTACACCTAGTCTTAAGGCTAAGTATAATAAGGGGGCTAACGACCCATCTATCCCCCCAAGGACGCGTCTACCTTGGAATACAACCTACCAACAATGGGACGTGTGACTGTTTTGTTAAAATTTTGGTCTTGGACACTTGTAATGTTGGTTGTGAATGTGTGTGCGAGTATATTCCGATGTATATTTGTGTATAAGTGGGTTATGTTTGGGTAGTAAAGTTGATTACACTTTTTTGGTGGTGATGCTCGTGGTGGAGTGAAAAATTGACGTGGTGATGAGTTGGAGGTAGTAATGTTGGTCACCACTACACCCAACCTAGGTCATATTATATTTTGAGGTAAACTTATTCTTACCCCTTATTCGTATTTGCACCCTAATTTTCATATTATTTTATTTTTGTAATTTTCTGTCAGTTTATTTAAGAAATACCAAAAATTGTGTGTGATATTTTTTGTCATGTCAGGGTGCAAATAATATGACGGGACTACGGATAAGAACACCCTATTTTATAGCTTCAAATATATTATTGTAACACCCCAATTTCTTCAATAATTACTTTATATTATTTTAAAGCATATAATTTAACTATTGTTAATGTTGTGTAAGTTCGTTAGTCCTTAGGAACTTGAATAAAAATGGTTTTATCTAGAAAAGGACCTTCCTTTAAATAGTCTTACTAACAGGGACTAATCATGCCAAACTTCAAAACTTTGTAGAATGACAATGGTGCCCTTTTACATAAGCTTAAAAAAGCCCAGGGATATCTATCCCAGTATCCCACTCATATTACACGTGTGGAACAAAGGAGAAACATCACAGGTTCATCATCATCACAACTAAGAATTCTAACCAATTAAGAATTAAGCATAAGCCTTTGATTGAAGAGCCAGCTCGGATCACGAACAGCAATTTGGGTTTGAATTGAGTGGGGTCAAGGTAATTGTTTGAAAACTAGAACCACGGGTTGAATGGTCTTTACAGTTTTTAGGGTGAAAATCATCAAATAGTATCCAAGTTTGATATTTGTTCCAATTTGATCACTAAAATTTTATGTTTCCACACAGCCATAAAAACAATCAAAGTTTCAATATTGTTCAATTATTGTGTAATTTTTATGTTAGAGTGACTTGAACGGAACACTTCTCAAATTTGGTTATTATTTTGTGGTTATACTTTATATTTAGTCATTCATTAATGAGTTGTACATAAAGTTGTTTGGAAGTAGTTAAATTTAGGGGGTGGGTGTTTAAAATTAATGTACAACATGTTAATGCATATATGGATACTTTAAGCACACCAGGTTTAGAAAATTACACAAGAATGAAACAGTTTTGAAACTTTAATGGTTTTTATAGTTGATATAAAGTTTAAGTGACCAAATTGGAACACTTATGAAACTTGGTTACTATTATGTGACATATTCCCTTTTAGGAAATATGAGATTCATAAGCTTGATGTGAAATCACGACACACAAGTATATATATAAATAATAAGCAATAAGTAAATGCAATATTGAAATGGAAAGAGCAAACCAAATACACGATGATATATATTGGTTTGGAACGAAGGTTCCATCCTCGTCCTACTCCACTACCCGAGTACCCAACTCGAGAGTTCATAAGCACTATGTCAACAAGTTCCCTTTCGGCGGAGAAAACACTACAACATCGCTTCACTTCTTTACTGATACTAAGCTAGATATCGAATATTTTCTCAAGGCAAGACCAGCCTTACTACACGATGTATTTTAAGGGCTAAAGTACTAACCGATCCTTCTACGTTGGTGTATAACGATGACTAACAAATTTAGTGTATAATGGTGATGTATAATGACACAACAATGATATACAAAGTTCAATAACAATGTATATAAGTAGACACTAAAAACTACAACACTTAGAAGCTTGAAGATCTTTTTGTGTTCTTCACTTAAAATCAAGGTGGTAATTTCTGGATCACTTGAAATGTATTATATAGCAAGTGGAATGATCAAAGAGTGTGTGAATATGTGTGATGATATGTGCAGGTGAAAATGTGTAAGAAAAGTATAAAAAAGATTGGTAAAAATGAAATGGGAAGCCTCTTATTTATAGTGGAGGACCTGGAAGTTCTGTCCCGAAACCAGCCTTTGGCAGATCCGTCCGTATAAAATATGGATCCACGAAGCGTCGATAGACACTCTTTTGTCTAGTGTGTTTTTCAAATGATTGAACAAAATCTTTAAATTAGATTGAGCTTCTAAAGGCTGAATTTGAATTATGCTTGGGGACTAAGTTTCCCGATTATTTATTTTATTTATTTAATTACATAATTAAAATGTTTAGTTAAATTTTAATTAATGAAACACTTGTTTTAAAATATGTTTAATAAATATTTATACATTTTGGTTCTTTGATCATTCTACGGACTTTATAAAGACATTATTCATACATTAAGTGATTGTCGTCGGAATGTAAACTTGCGACTAATAACTTGGTTATTTATATTTTTTACGTCGTATAATTTTATATTTTTCATCATCAAAACTTTAAGAGACCGTAGAATATAAATAACGTTTTTACGCGATATTTGTATTAACAGTAAGAATTACTATAACCCTTTTAATTTATGTTTAATATGTTAACCCATTTTTGGGGGGTTTGATACCATATTATGGAATTGTATAGGGTGTTAGAAAGGATTTTGGAAGAAAGCTTTACAAATTCTTGAAATTACGATTTTTGGATATCATCATAGGGCCATGTTAATGGTCAAATCATGTTAAGAAATTGATGGGTAACTTAGTGCGGTTTTTTAACATCATTATGTGATGTTTATTAAGAAAACCTAGAATTTGGTTAACATAATTTTGACTAGCCAAACACCCCATTATGTTCATGTCATGTTCTAGGTGCAAAGAAATAATCGAGTGCTTTGGTGAATCACTACCCATAATAAGGTGAGTAACGAACTAGAAGAAAAGTGTAAATGACGAGTTTGAATACATGTAGTTTATGTTTATGCTCTTATAGCGTAATTGAATTAACTTTCTGTCAACCATACTAGAATGATGCTTATTGATATGATCAACTGTGTGGTGTGGTTGTAACACCCCAACCCGACAAGGGTCAAAATGCCACATTATGGTGTCAATCAGAACATACAAACGCAATCGGAAGACTTATAAACATAATAATTATAAAGGTATTCTAAGATGATAATAAAATACTAACTCTAAACATGATGAGTTCCAAAACTGAAGTACAAAACCAAACTAAATTTAACTGAAGCTATATCCATGTCTAATCCAGAAGCAAATAGGTATCTATCGTCAGGGTGGTCCACTAAGAGCTCCTATGCACTCTTCCCTCAAATCCCAGCTTCCAACCTAAAACCTGCCGTAGGAAAAGAAATGCGGCTGAGCTTAAAAAGCCCAGTGAACAGATATAAACAAAACGAATAATCGAACATATATAAGTATAGGGAAAAGGAACATAAGCTCTTTCCGAACGAATATCATCTGCCAAACAAATAAGAGATCAAGGATCAACTAAACAAAAATGTCATATACCATAAGAAGCAATCGTAGCGAAACATAAGGAGATCATAATGAAGTCAAAGGAATCAAACAGAGGATAATAATCATATAACAGAACAGAAATGCCCATCGAGCTCAGAAAGCATGCCACATGCTTAGTCACATAATCACATCATATCATATCCATATATCCGTCAAATCATAAGTTGTACAAGGAGTAGCTAGCTCCAATGTACCAGAAGTGAAATGTGGTGCATGGCACGCACTACCAATCACTAAGTCAAACCATATCCAAACAGACAAATACCTAGGATGCATCCATACGCTCCTTGCAAAACAGAATACATATGAAAGTACGAGACTATACATACATATAACAGAATGGCCATGTGCGCAATAATCATATATATATATATATATATATATATATATATATATATATATATATATATATATATATATATATATAGGGTAGGGTTCTAGAGAAAAGTGTAATTAGATAGAAAAGTGAGAAAAAAAGTTACAGGGTGAATTTTGATAACAATCAAAACTTCAGGGTAAAATTTGAAACAATGAAAACAAAATACGGAGTAGCTGGTAACCATCAAATACAAACATACGCATCAGCCCTGATTCAAAACACACACACTCAGTCTAACACACAGTCATGATTCCTCTCACTCACCATCTCCATCTGACCATCTGCATCGCCACCACCATACAGCCACCGCACCGCCACCAATCGATATTCCAATAGAAAAAACATCCATTTTCCGATCGAAATCTGATCAAATTACTCATAAAAGCTTTAATTTTTCTAGCTGATTAACGTAAATATGGAGAAAAAGAAGTTTCCAACTCGTAAGTGCCCTAATTTTTCTATTTAATTAATCGTTTTTGTTGATTTAAAGATGATATAATTATCTATTTTCGTTTTCAGCAAGTTAGATAAGTCCACGAACAGTTAGTAAGAGGCTTCTAATCGAACAAGAAAAGTCAGATAAGTGTAAGTTGTAAATTTTTTATTTTTATGCTATTTTAGTGCATCAGAATGAAATAGTTAGTGTTTGTTGTAAAAGTTATTAATTAGTAAGTGTTTGAATAAATTTACATTTATTGAATCATATTTGAATATATTATTTTAGTGCATCTGTGTACTAACTGAAAATGCATAGACATCAATAATTGAAAATGCATAAACATCATTCCAAAAATAGTGCATATACAACATACATGTTACATAATGTATACGGAATATGTTTGAAGGATTAGAGTATCACAATTATTTTATCTAATCTTTTTAGTGCGTCGTTGAACATATTAGTATAGTGCATCAGTTTCAGTATCAGTTAGCGCATCAGTTCAGTATAGTGCAGCGGTATTAGTTCAGTATAGTGCATCGGTATTAGTTCAGTATTGTGCATCGGTATTAGTTCAATATAGTGCATCAGTATTAGTTCAGTATAGTGCATTGGAATTAGTTCAATATAGTGTTATAATTTTGTGATTTTTTCATTTTCAGCTACTTGTATAAGTCCCCGAACAATGGAGAAGAGCAGAAGAATCGAACAAAATCAGGCAGAATGTAAGAATTCTACAATCTTTTATTTACTGCATCTAGGATAGAAGATTAGGTTAAGTACTCTGATGTTTTGGCGTATTGGTTAGAAATCTGGATTATTTAGTGATTGAAGTTGATGTTGATGAACTATTTGTTGAAATTTGTTAAAAATTGTTGTATATGATGTTAAAGTTCACTGTATGTTGTTTCGGTCGCGTAGAACGCGTTGCAAATGTAGTTGTTTATGATTAGTTGCTTGATTTAGGCATCAGGTATGTTTTATGATGTTTTGGTTTATTAGGTATGTTTTAGATTGGTGAAAATTTGCTGTATATGATATTAGAGTTCGCTGTATGTTGTTTCAGTTTCAGATCATGCTTATAGTGCATCTGTATGGAATATTTTAGTGCATTTGTATGTAATATTTTAGTGCATCAGTATAGAATTTTTAGTGCATCTGTATGGAATATTTTAGTGCATCTGTATGGAATATTTTAGTGCATCTGCATCAGTATAGAATTTTTAGTGCATCTGTATGGAATATTTTAGTGCATCAGTATAGAATTTTTAGTGCATCAGTATAGAATATTTAGTGCATTTGTATTGAATATTTTAGTGCAGTATGGAATATTTTAGTGCATCTGTATGGAATATTTTAGTGCATCAGTATAGAATTTTTAGTGCATCTGTATGGAATATTTTAGTGCATCTATATGAAATATTTTACTGCATCAGTATAGAATTTTTAGTGCATCAGTATAGAATTTTTAGTGCATATGTATGGAATATTTTAGTGCATCAGTATAGAATTTTTAGTGCATCTGTATGGTTTCTGTAAATACTTAATGTGTATGATTACAAAACTATCTTACAAAATGTTTATTAATTAGGCGACTTTGGAGGATGTAAGAACTAAAATTCATTTTGGGCACCTTTTGACCCGTTTGAGATTAATATAACCAATAATGACCCTAAATGATGACTTTATAAAATTGCCATGATACAATTTCTTAACTAAATGAAATTGGTTTATCATTTGCTATGTTGGCTCATTACTTTGTTGAGTTTCTAATGTATGCTGTTTTGACTTTCATGTTGGTAAATTTAATACTCAATAAAGTGATTTTAATTGAAGCTTGAATTGAAATTTAGTTCAACAATGTACTGGAAATTGTGAACTGTAGTATCGGGCTAGGGGCACAAACTGGCTTGCTTAGTATAGCTTCCACTTGAGTGCATACATAGTATTCTTAAGCTCATTGCGTAGTTGTTTTTTTTATATATGATGTGCATATTTTATTCATGCTCCATTGCATATTTGAACTTAGTTTTCCTTCTTTGAGAGTGATTGGTCTAAATGAGTGTACATTTATATATTACATTGTTTTGGTGAAAAAACTAACAACATATCACTGATATTCATTATTATTGTTGCAGGTCCATTCTGCTGCCACAATACTGGACAAAAATAGCTTGGTGAAGTATGATTAGAAAAGCGGCTACTTTCAGGTCACGGACTTGGGTCGAATTGCAAGTTACTATTAAATAACTCATGGAACAATCACCACCACGAATTGCCGGTTTGGGTCGACGAATTCTATCATTGGAATTGAACAAGTTGTGACAAAATATGTGAAGCCTGCTGTTGCAAGTGTACGACCAGGAGAATCCTCAACCACTGCTAGTAGTCTTGCTGGATTAGCTCGTTCATCATCCTGGTTTGATATGAATGGAGGTAAATTCATTCTGATTTCTCAACGCTGGGATTCTATATATGATGTTCATAGATAATTGAGTGGGATGTGATTTTAGATGTGTAATTTTTAGTGCATCAGTATAGAATTTTTAGTGCATCTGTATGAAATATTTTAGTGCATCAGTATAGAATTTTTAGTGCATCTGTATGGTTTCTGTAAATACTTAATGTGTATGATTACAAAACTATCTTACAAAATGTTTATTAATTAGGCGACTTTGGAGGATGTAAGAACTAAAATTCATTTTGGGCACCTTTTGACCCGTTTGAGATTAATATAACCAATAATGACCCTAAATGATGACTTTATAAAATTGCCATTATACAATTTCTTAACTAAATGAAATTGGTTTATCATTTGCTATGTTGGCTCATTACTTTGTTGAGTTTCTAATGTATGCTGTTTTGACTTTCATGTTGGTAAATTTAATACTCAATAAAGTGATTTTAATTGAAGCTTGAATTGAAATTTAGTTCAGCAATGTACTTGAAATTGTGAACTGTAGTATCGGGCTAGGGGCACAAACTTGATTGCTTAGTCTAGCTTCCACTTGACTGCATACATAGTATTCTTAAGCTCATTGCGTAGTTGTTTTTTTTTTATATATGATGTGCATATTTTATTCATGCTCCATTGCATATTTGAACTTAGTTTTCCTTCTTTGAGAGTGATTGGTCTAAATGAGTGTACATTTATATATTACATTGTTTTGGTGAAAAAACTAACAACATATCACTGATATTCATTATTATTGTTGCAGGTCCATTCTGCTGCCACAATACTGGACAAAAATAGCTTGGTGAAGTATGATTAGAAAAGCGGCTACTTTCAGGTCACGGACTTGGGTCGAATTGCAAGTTACTATTAAATAACTCATGGAACAATCGCCACCACGAATTGCCGGTTTGGGTCGACGAATTCTATCATTGGAATTGAACAAGTTGTGACAAAATATGTGAAGCCTGCTGTTGCAAGTGTACGACCAGGAGAATCCTCAACACTTGCTAGTAGTCTTGCTGGATTAGCTCGTTCATCATCCTGGTTTGATATGAATGGAGGTAAATTCATTCTGATTTCTCAACTCTGGGATGCTATATATGATGTTCATAGATAATTGAGTGGGATGTGATTTTAGATGTGTAGTTTTTTCAATCAGAATCAAATACTAAGCTATGATAAAAATAAGTTGTCAAGAACAGTATTTTACCGAGATAACTCTTTATCCAAAAAAAGTTGTTAGGAACAGTATATGGATGCGCGTCTAGTGCTTAAAGTTGCGAGAACTTCGTTAATCAGCTGATAAAGTTGCGAGATTATAGGCTAAAAGAAGGGATAAATAAGTAGTATATTATGCCCATAATATATGAGTTGTGTTTCAGCTGGTGCTAAAAGGATCATATGATCCCTAAATAATCAGATAATCAAAAGCAGGATCTGTTTATTGAAAGATTAGTAATTCGTTATTTAGACATCAAGTTGTGGTTATCAGATAAACCATTTTCAAAAGACCCTTTGATACATAAGACTGGTTGATTGAGTTATCAAAAGTATGTTTTTTTTTTCTATACCTCTTCAATCATTTTAAGCATATTGCTCTTTCTGTGCTGTGAACAGGTCATGGACCGTTGAATACGTTCAGAACTCCACCTTTAGTCCTCCAAGAACAAGTTATTTGAATGGATTAGAGGAGGAATGCGCAGGGTTTGATCTCTTGAATTCAGACCAAACTTAATGGATGGCTTAGTTGACCCTCTTTTAAGTTCCAAAGGAGTTCCAGTTCCGTTAGAGCGCCTTGCTTTTCCTCAATCAACCATCTATAATTGGAATTGCAGTCATTTTTCAAAACCGCTTCTTACTGAACTGATGCGCTGGTAAAGTTGCTCTTCAGCATACAACCAAGTGCCAACATTCGTGTGAGCTAACATACACTTTTTAATATAACTTCGACTATCTTCACCTGAACCTGTATTAATCATCATGTCCTTTATTTTCAGCTGGTAGCAATCTTCATAATCCAATTGCTCGCTGTGATACAAAGTCTGAGCTGGTAGCAATCTTCATAATCTTCATACTCCGACAAGCTTAGCCCGTGCAATTGTTTGATGGGTATTTGGCAATGCGTATTAAAAGTGATTATCTAATTATTGTATTTTCAAGTTTCGAATAATTAGTTTCTTTAGTTTTTTCTGGTGTTTGTGTATACCGATTTTTTTTTGAACTGAGTGTATACCGAAAATGATAATTATTAATACACGCATGAATCAAAAGCAATGTTAAACTTTGTTGGATTATTCCTTTATTTATTTATTTAACCGCAAAAGACATAGTAATTATAAATTCTATAAAGACAAATAAAATGATAGTAATAAATCCATTAATTGAATAAATGAGTTGGCGTATGATTACTTGTGTCATTTATAATTAGTTTAAGCAGCAACAATTATCCAGCAACAAACAACATAACGAATAAAAACGAAAAGATGAAAAGTTACAAAATAGGCCCCTGGACAAAAGGAAGGGAAGGGGGAAACACACCCTATAGAAAAAAGGAAGTTACAATCAGGTCCCTTGAGTTAGAGGAAAAAAAAGAGGGGAAGGGGAGGGGTGATTTGTACACTTTTCTCACTTTTCTACCAAAGTGGACTTTTTTCATGATCCCACCTCTATATATATATATATATATATATATATTATATATATATATATATATATATATATATATATATCAGAACAGAAGGGAACGCCGTGGATCAATTACACCTCCACAGAAAGTGTCATGCCATTGGTGCCTCAATGACATGGCCATGGTACATCCATGGCTAGTTCAGAAACAGCTCGGGCAACAGAACAGAACAAGCAAAGTAAAGTAAAGCAAAGCAAAGCTATCCATAATCATAACAGAGCTACTATAGCATAATCAATCAGAGCATATCAACAGAACAGAATCTCATATCAATGAGATAATATACATATCATCATAACAGAGTGAATAGCAAACAGAATCATATCAAATGATAATATCAAACGGATCATATCAACGAATCATATCAAACGGAATCATATCAAAGCAAATGAATCAAGTCAAGGATCGATAAGTCATGAGAAATCCCTACTGAAAAGGGATAGAATATATGTACCTCAAACCGCAAATGAAAGAACATTCAGAAACACAATCACTTCTTCTTCAAATGATCTACCTGAATTAAGGATCGTTTATTATTTAGGAGTCCAATTTATCTCTTACAAGTCCATTAATTAATGTCACAACCGATTTCGTACTCATTTCATACATTATACTTACTAGCAGGGTACCCGCGCGTTGCGGCGGCGGGTACCCTGAAATAATATTTTCCGGTGAATCGTGTATTTTAGTTTATTATGTTCTTTTTAATAATAAATTTACGGATATCAAGAATTTCATGTGACGTATTTCAACTCCTTAACTAAGGAATTTATGTCGTCTTTTTGGGTCTTTTTTAAAGTCATTCGTATAACATGAGCCCGTTTGGCCAGTGCCCGTTTAGCCCGTGCCCGTTTGGCCCGTGCCCGTTTAGCCCGTGCCCGTTTGACCCGTGTCCGTTCGAGTTCTAGCCCGTTTGGCCCGTTGCCCGTTCGTGCTTGAATATTTGTATAATGTGCTTTATTATTTGTATTAGTAACATTTAATGTAGGAATTGTGTTTAAGTTGGTTGTACAATATGCTTGATAATTTGTATTTCTTATGTAAGGGGTGTTTTAATAACTAAATTAATTGTATTTATTGACCAATTAATTAATTGACTACATTAAATATTTTGACCAAATTAATAGTGCTTTGTATTTTGTACATTAAGCTTTAAGACTTGTAAGTCTTAAAATTAAGATTGATGAGAAAGATCATTAATAGTGCTTTGTGTATTGTACAATAAGCATTATAGCTTGTAAGTCTTAATTTTAAAACCAAGAGGGAGAGAGAGTTATTCATGCTTTATATGTAGTATAGATAAGTTGTTAAGGACCTGATTTTTTTCAAAAGCATTTGATACATGCGACTTTGAGTTTAATTTAAATGTGGCATAGATCAACACATTCTTTTTACAAAGACTATAATGACTAGTTTTATGACCAAAGCAGCTTCCATATCCCTGTTATCAATATTTGGCAAGAGGTATAGTTTGAACACACCAAGTTTTATTTCTCTAATCTTCTGCATACTCGAATGGAATTTTAATATCATAGCACGTACAGTCGTATATCATAACATGTTTCATGAACCTTATTGTTTTCGTTAAATATCCTTCTATCTGTTCTCGTTAAAGCCCAACAATACAAGCACTAGACATGTTATACGTATCGTATTATATATAGTTTACAAAAAATCAGTTTATTAAGAAATCAAAAATGCGTCATTCGCCATTGTTGATTTTCTACTATGTTTTAAATGTAACCAGCTCCTTTTATCCTATTTTATTAACGTCCAAAAATTACCCATGTATATACATGTATCGATCTATCATACATTATTTTTACCATGCATGCTATCCTACACATGGACTGATTTTAGTATGCACTTATAATTTACTATAAATGTGAATTCTGCCCATATAGTATATACACCTCTCGTTCAAATCAACATATACAAAAGTACTGAGATAATATGATACTTATAAGCATACGTATTAATAGGTGAAAAGATGGATGATAGGTAAGGTGTACCTCTACGATGAACAAATACCAAACGAATAGAAACACATATCGAACTCGAAAATGAACGCAAGCACATAGACCAGCTTGGACCCGATCACTAAGATACCCCGAGACATGATCGAACCTCCTGTTATGAACCCAAGACCCATACGTAACGAACACAAACCAGTCACGAATCAAACCTTTATGCTATCACACTTTTAGCCTCCAAGCCAAACGAGGATCAGCTGAGTTCGAGGTCGAACCCGAACCACGGACACGGACATGAAAATCAAACCCGAATGAGACTCGATGACCACTCACGAGCCAGAAACTTCAAGCTATCGAACCAACCATTAACCTCCTGTTAATGAAACCGCAACCAGAACTATGCTTCAAACAACAACTTGAACGATGGACTTGATAACCTAAACCTCATGCGATCACACCCTCCTTTCTCTAAACTACTGTACCTCTTGAACTTGGAGAGAAAGATAGAACTGATTGGAAATATATTTAGTTTTTAGGGTTTTAGGTAAAGAGAGCCAAAGAGGAAGTAGTATACGGTTTGTGTGAGAATGGGATAAATAAAGGGTGCCGAAATTTGATGAGCAAATCAAGGAACCAATATCTTCTAATTCATTCAAATGATTTGGTATAATCCTCATTAATGTCGAATTGTATATCACGTTGAAAGATACGAGTGAATCGTTTAGGGTAGCTAGCTTAGGATAGGATTATGGCTTAGGTATGTTTGGCACAAGTAGAGCTGGAGCGGATCGCTGGAGCGGGTTGCTGGAGCTGGTTGCTGGAGCAGGTGGCTGGAGCTTTTTTTTACTTTCTAGTACAACTAGCATTTCATTTAGTAGCTTATTTTTTTAACAAACTCCTTCAAGCCGTGTCAGCCAAACGAGACTTATTTTCAATGGTAGCTCATTTTTCTAAAAAAATAAGTTCATGCTACGATTGCTCTGATAAGCTCGTGCGCCAAACATAGCCTATAGCATAGGTTAGTTTAGGATTAAGATGTGAGGTAAATATAGAACTCATATTTGTCATAAAACCAATGAACCAATCATAGCCATTCATTTTTTTATCTAAATTACGAGTAATAAAAAACCATTTTTCACCTTTTTTTTAAAACATCATATCTTGTAAACGGTAAATCTTCAAGCTACAAAAAATACACCATCGCGATGAAAATTAAATTATCTTTCTATAGATATGCAATTCTATATACTTTCGACGAACTTTTATTTTTCGACGAACTTTTTCTTTTTTAATTTCCGTCCAGAAAAATCATATGTGATTCGTAAAAATCACATATGATTTGATTTTTACAAATCACATATGATTCTTACGAATCACATGTGATTTTTACAAATCACATGTGATTCGTAAGAATCACATATGTATGTGATTCATAAAAATCACATATGATTTGATTTTTACAAATCACATATGATTCTTACGAATCACATGTGATTTTTACAAATCACATGTGATTTTTCTGAGCGAAAATTTTGAAAAAAAAAAGTTCGTAGAAAAAAAAAATTCGTCGAAAGTATATAACAATGCATATCTATAGAAAGATAATTTAATTCTCGTCGCGATGGCATAATTTTTTTCGCGTAACGATTAACGGTTTGCGAGATATTTAATTTTTAAAAAAATGGTGAAAATTTATTTTGTTTATTTTATAAAAAAAAATGAATGGCTAGGATTGATTGATTGGTTCTATAACAAATATGAGTTCTATATTGATCTTTTGTCTTATGATTAATTTATTTATTTAGTTTTAGGATTAAATTCATATTGTGTATTTTAATTTATAATGTATAGTTCACAATATCATATTATTAATATTTTAAACTCAGGATAATTTTAAAATGATGCAAAAATTATGGTTCAAATATTTCGGGTTTTACAGTGGTTTTAGCTCCTAGAACGACCGTTGTTCAATTTCATACTTATAGCCTTTGTGGACGACTGGACATGATGATCTTTGTGAATGGTTGTCCTTAAGATGGCATTGTTAGTTTATTACACCTTTGTGGATATAATAATCTTTGTAGATGATGTGTGCTTGAAATAACACTTGTAGCCTTTGTGGACATGGAATCCTTTGTGGTGAATACGCACTCGACTAGCGTCTATGATCCTTTATGGAATTGACAGCCTTGGTGGACGTCATGTTATGCACAAACGAACTACACTATTATAAAGCAGACCTCTTAATGTTGTTAGGTATGTGTATCTATGATTCGTTATTCGCATTATGTTTACGTTACTTTGTGTCGTGTGTGTTAGGTGAAGTAAAGGCGTTAAGCTTAAGGGCAAGGCAAACTAGTAGAAAGTGGTGGAGCTCAAGTTGGTATTAGCTGTTGGGTTATGGTAGTTAGATTAGCCATTATACGACTATAAATGTGTGAGCCTATTGGGGGCACACACATTAATACACGAAGAGTACGTTTATTAAATAATTAATATATATACTTGTTATATTTATTAAGTGTTTAATATGTTTCACGAAATAATTATTTAACGATTGTTAGTTTACCATTAGACGTAATAACTAATTAATATACGTTAAATATAAAAGACAGGGACTTGGATGTCGGAAAACGAAACTCCCGGACTTCCCTCCAAAGTGGCCAGTTATGGAAGGATCTAGGAGGGGTGCTATGTGTCGGTTTTGGCTAACTAAAAGAAGTGAATAACAATGACTTGTTAGACAAGTTGGGGTGCTATATAAACACCCCCTTGCCCTCATTGTTTGATACGACACACAAATAAAAAAAATAATACAGTAATATCAACGCAAGCTAGTCAACCGATTCTTTACCCAGTTTGTCATCAAATCAAAACCAGTGGATGCATGCATGCATGCATGGCTTCTACAATATAATGTCTGAATTGACTACATATAAACCATAGAGGGGTTTGTCTTATTCGAGCATTAAAAGCAAACAAGATATCATATTTTGTTTTGACATCTCTTACTTTGTTTGGATTGCCGATCGAACGTAATACCAACTGGTATTCGATTGGTTAAATCAAGCAACAATACAAATCGTTGTTTAGTACGTGAAGCAACCACTAGCATCGTAACGTGTTCGTTTGACATGATTGCGTGAGCAACCATAGAGGTGATATATATTTATCACTTTGTTTCATTTGCTGGTGACTACGAGGGTTAGTTTTCTTGTTTCCTTTTTACCCTAATTTGTTTATTATGGCTATGTTTGGCGCAGAGCTTTTTAGAGCTTTTTGGGGCAATGAGCGGTGAGAATGAGCTTTTTTATTTTTGATGTTTGTTTGGTATGGGAGCAATGAGTTGTAGCAATTTTTTAGGAAAGTTTTTTTACCAATGCTTCCTTTTGAAGCTGTGGATATTTACAGCTATGTTACCAAACGTTTTTATTTAGAAAACAGCTACTGCTCACGGCTACTGCTCACAGATACTGCTCACTGCTACTGCTACTTTTACCAAACACAGCCATATATGTGTTAATCATAATTGCTAAACTAGATCCATTATCCGCTGCGCACTCATAGTGTTAATGGTTAACATGTTAATTAAATCCCAACATTGGCATCACGAGTCACCTCGTTTGGTGGTTATGGGTTACACGTTTTAATAAACACGCGAAAAGGCTGCATGAAATCTAACTTAGTTATTCGTTTTATTTTTGTTTTGACAACTATCATGCAATACTTGTCATTAATTAATAAAAAATACCTAGAAGCTAATGAATTAAAATTAATGGTTAATTAGATACATAAAATAGCATATTAAAAGTTAATAAGTTTGCCATGATTATTTTATGTGTGAATTTCGGCTATAAAACCTACGCAATCATTTTTTTATGATGCATGTGGCGATCTAGGCACTTGATGAAAGCCTAGTGAGGGTCTTATGGTTCTCCATTTGGGGAAGACTCGCTAGAGGACTCGGATATATATGTTTACTTGTTAATATTAATGTCATGTGTTAGTATTATGTTCTTTTGTGAATTTTTGCTTTTAGCCTACATGTTTACACGCCTAAAACTAAAATAAAAGAGGACTAATACCTATAACAAGATGACATCAATATGGTCTTAATATACACACCTTAAAATATCATGCTCAATTGTGACCTGATATTTGATTCGTGGAAAATTATTTTTTGTAAACTTAAGTGACCTAAATAAATTTAAACAAGCTTTTCATGAAATTAAAAACTGGATGCTATGGACACTTAGGAAGTACGGCTCACCCACTAGAACAAACTATAAGGGGGGTATAAGGCGGTGCGCACAGTCACACCTAAAGGATTTCCGGTCATATGCTTCGCGCTGACCTGGTCCTCCGCTTCCTTGCGAGTTCGATTGGAGCTACCGTGAACCATGATGATCACTACAGTGTCATTACCAAAAAGTTTTTAAAATAAGTGCTGCAAAGTTGTTTTGCATGCTTCTTTGTACACGATTTTACTACATTTATGTGTATACCCTATGTGTAAATTTTAAGTCTATGACAGCTAACCAAGAACACGTGCTTTTGGCTTGACCTCTTTGGTCAAACCTTAGGGCCATTCCAAACCCATGGCGAATTTTGTTCATTGGTCAGACTTTTGGCAATTTTTGCACGTTCTTGCTTGGTCGACTTATTTCGAGTATGCTTGGTCAGACCTTGGACCCGAGGCATAAGATGAGACTAAACATGCTCATGACATTATTACTTGCCTACTAATGTCTTGATCAGTCTCATAAATCTAAGAGTTGCATTTTATGCAATTAAACTCGTCGCTTACCTCTTGCCCCACTTGTTTACACGTTAGTCATGTTGTAAGCTTAAGATCAAAAACATTGTTCTTAATTCTTATTCATATTACAGACACATTTATTATTATGTATCTATTATTGCAGCCATGTAATCAACCAATAAGGTTGCATAAAACTCTAGTTTAGGATTGATGACATGTCAATAGTGTCACAACTCGTAATTTCAGGCCATTTTTCCGAACCTCGATAATTTACTATTCACGAGTTACTATTCATTTTTACTATTCACTGGCACTATTCATTCCAAAATTTTTATTTCATATTCTCGTAAGTTAAACTATTTTAATGATAACCCGAGATTTTGGCACTCGTCGGATAATTTCTGCAAGAATCACGAAACCGTGTCCGAGACTTACTTTAAGGTTTAAACGTCATTTAGGCATCCCGATATGTCCAAACAACATTGCCAACAAGAGAAATATATGTTTTCCACCTTCCGTGACATTTTCATGAATTTAGGAATTTTAGGATACCCGGTTTTAAGTTTTGTGACTTTACGACTTACAGTTAGCAATTAACGGGACCAAAACTCACTCCGTAAGTCAAGATAAGTATCCAACCTATAATATCTAGATATTTTCTGAAAAATATCTAGATATTTCAAAAACCTAGTGAAATTACCATTTTACCTTTTCATTGAAATTACCAAAATGCCCTTGGCCTATATAATGCCTAAACTAGCTCATTTTTCACAAAAAAATCACAAACTCTCTCCCTCTTTTCTCTCTCAATCCCACGGCACAACCACAAGACCAAGAAGAATCCATAGTTTTTCATAGTTCAAGTGATTTACAAGTTCCTTATACCTTCCTTGTTAGAGTTTTGCAATAAAAACTCCAAGGTTGTGGTCATTTTTTCATTCTAACTCATCAATCTTCAAGTAAGCTTCAAGAACATCTTTCTAATCTTTTCATACTTTCAATCTATTGTTTTTCATGTTATATTGATGATTGATCATGCAAAATACAAGTTATCTATACCACTTTGTTCATCTTCATAATAAACCCTAGATCTATAAGTTTTATTAACATCCTTATGAGATCCTTGGTAGATTAGCAAGGTTGATGATGTTTAGGACCCCATGACACCCTAAGAAGATGTATGGTAGGATTTGGGATCATTTGAAGTTGTTTGGTTGGTTTTTGAACAAGTTAGCAACTAGGAAAACCAAGTTTTAACACTTATAGAAAGTTGCTGTTCGTTTTTGCAAAACGTGGAAACATCAGGGACTTCTGGGTAATTTTAGACCTAAGATTCAGAAAATACTTTCCGATACGGAACTATGGCCGAAAACGGGGATAAAAACGAGTTAATAATGAAGGAGATACGCTAAAAACGAGTTTAACGACGAAAACTATATTTTCCGGAAATGCTTGCTGATGAACAGTACTCACGGGCAAATTTGAGCATAAAACTTGATCTAGCCGTCCTAAATTGTCAAAAACATGTTAGTATGTTGTCCCACGATTCCGGGGATATAAAGAACGTAGAAAACGAGCTTATAACGACCGAGATATACACGTTTAAAGCCCCACGATTCATGTACCTTTTTGACAGCCCACTTTCACAAAATAAACTAAGTATAAAAACTAGTGTTTTTACAAGTCGCCAAGTTGATGACCGATTATCTATATGATCGAGACGCGTATGATCAAAAGTCAAAGGAGACGGCTGAGAGATTATGTTACAAGGATTTCAAAAACGTCAAGTTCTATTCCTAACTCTTAACGTACAATATTTTGCGACTAGTTTTGCGAGGCCGTTTGGTCATATTTTCACAAGTTGTAAAAAGGGTTATTTTGCGACGAAACTATTTTATTTGGCGATAAAACATCAAACAAGGATCGTGGAGTACCGTTTCAACTATATTTACACGAAAAGTAGTTCATAACTTAACGAGACGTCAAAAATGTAGTTTTCGGCGATAAACATTATTTTCAAAACTAACGAGTGGTATCGTTAACATACGTAATTGCATGAGTAGAATCATTTCATTTGCTTACGCTAGATCATATCATTCATAATAGGTCATAGTTAGAGATCGAGCCTCATTTCATAATATCCATTATTATCATTGTTGCTATCGCATCAGGTGAGTTTCATAGCCCCTTTCTTTATACGTTTTGAACTTTTGGGGGAGATACATGCTTAAACTGTTTGCTTACATACATGATTGTGTTAAACTTAGTTGCGTTATTCTTGAAAGCATATCGCGGACCTAAGTATCAAACACTTGGGGTAGCCGAACGAATCATATCGCGGACCTAAGTATCAAACACTTGGGGTAGCCGAACATAAGTCTCCTCGTGAGCAGCATTAATAAGTCTCCTAGTGAGCAGCATTGATAAGTCTCCTAGTGAGCAGCATTGATAAGTCTCCTCAGCATTGATAAGTCTCCTCGTGAGCAGCATTGATAAGTCTCCTCGTGAGCAGCATAAGGTCTTCTAGTGTTATAGAACGCACATCGTATACGCACATGTCTTACTCATACTATGTTAGCATTGGGTTGTAAACACACAGGTTGCAAGTCTTGAATGGGCAGGGCTTGGAACTGAGTGGATTTACAATGCCTATGCTGTGGAAACTTACTCTAAAGGCTTTTCAACTTATTTATAGCAAACTCTATGAACTCACCAACCTCGTGTTGACACTTTAGCATGTATTTTCAGGAACCAAGCATAGCACGCTACTGGAGGCTTTTGGCAGGGCATGGCATGGTCATAGAAGACTCTGATAAAACATTTGGGACCGCTTAACTTATTTTATGGGCCAACTTCCGCACCACTTTTCATAATGTAAATTTAACACTTTTGACTTATCAAATATATTCTAAATGATTGATGTGAAAACCGTTCTTTACACTTGTGTTGTGATACCAATTGAGTTGCACCCCAGTGGCATGTATGCTTCCGCTGGACCCGATTTTGGGGGTGTGACAGATTGGTATCAAAGCCTAGGCTATAGAGAATTGGGTAATTTTAAAACCTAAACTATAGCTACTTTTACGAAAACTTAACCCTATGACCGCCACGTGCCTGCCTGCCAAGCTGATGCCTCATTTGTGGTTTGTTGCTGACATATTTAATGAGATTTGTATCTTATTGCCAGATAGATTATACTCACTTACTCTCGTTGATTACTATAATTGTATTCCATATAAGTATGCTTACATATCATGCACGTCACAGCGTTACACCTTTTCCTTACGTAGTTTCATCATTCGACCTCAAGCCTGATCACCTGCCTTAGTCTTTTGAGCCACCCTTTACATGTGAAGGACATAGTATTATTATAACTAAGCTGAGTATTCCAAAGTTCATTGAACCTCGGTGGAATATAGACTAGTCATCTATATTCGACCCGGGACAGTGGGACATAGCCTGACTACCTATGTTCGACTCAGAGATGAATTTTGCAATACTGAGAGTAGTTATAATGGAATTATGTCCGGATTGATTTGATCGGTGTAAGCAATTCCATAATCGAGCCAAATTTTCAAAAGACCTCCTTCAAACCACTTGTTCCTAGTTTGATCTAAGTGACAGTTCTTGTTTGATGAGTTGCGAGGATCAAACTGGAATCAAGTTGTTACCCGAGCCGATTCAGTTTAATCTCATGACAGTTCTTGTTTGATGAGTTGTGAGATTAAATTTGAATCGACAACCTCAAACCGATTTAGCCTAATCCCATGACAGTTCTTGTTTGATGAGTTGTGGGATTAAGTAAAAATCGGTTACCTAGAGGTCTTTTGAAGGCTATGCTCGATCATGGGAAAGTTTACCCCCATCAAACCCGACCATGAGAACGTACGTACGTAGAACGAGCGAGCTGAATTCAGGGACTGAATTCCTCTAACGGGTGGAGACTGTCACAACTCGTAATTTCAGGCCATTTTTCCGAACCTCGACAATTTACTATTCACGAGTACTATTCATTTTTACTATTCACTGGCACTATTCATTCCAAAATTTTTATTTCATATTCTCGTAAGTTAAACTATTTTAATGATAACCCGAGATTTTGGCACTCGTCGGATAATTTCTGCAAGAATCACGAAACCGTGTCCGAGACTTACTTTAAGGTTTAAACGTCATTTAGGCATCCCGATATGTCCAAACAACATTGCCAACAAGAGAAATATATGTTTTCCACCTTCCGTGACATTTTCATGAATTTAGGAATTTTAGGATACCCGGTTTTAAGTTTTGTGACTTTACGACTTACAGTTAGCAATTAACGGGACCAAAACTCACTCCGTAAGTCAAGATAAGTATCCAACCTATAATATCTAGATATTTTCTGAAAAATATCTAGATATTTCAAAAACCTAGTGAAATTACCATTTTACCCTTTCATTGAAATTACCAAAATGCCCTTGGCCTATATAATGCCTAAACTAGCTCATTTTTCACAAAAAAATCACAAACTCTCTCCCTCTTTTCTCTCTCAATCCCACGGCACAACCACAAGACCAAGAAGAATCCATAGTTTTTCATAGTTCAAGTGATTTACAAGTTCCTTATACCTTCCTTGTTAGAGTTTTGCAATAAAAACTCCAAGGTTGTGGTCATTTTTTCATTCTAACTCATCAATCTTCAAGTAAGCTTCAAGAACATCTTTCTAATCTTTTCATACTTTCAATCTATTGTTTTTCATGTTATATTGATAATTGATCATGCAAAATACAAGTTATCTATACCACTTTGTTCATCTTCATAATAAACCCTAGATCTATAAGTTTTATTAACATCCTTATGAGATCCTTGGTAGATTAGCAAGGTTGATGATATTTAGGACCCCATGACACCCTAAGAAGATGTATGGTAGGATTTGGGATCATTTGAAGTTGTTTGGTTGGTTTTTGAACAAGTTAGCAACTAGGAAAACCAAGTTTTAACACTTATAGAAAGTTGCTGTTCGTTTTTGCAAAACGTGGAAACATCAGGGACTTCTGGGTAATTTTAGACCTAAGATTCAGAAAATACTTTCCGATACGGAACTATGGCCGAAAACGGGGATAAAAACGAGTTAATAATGAAGGAGATACGCTAAAAACGAGTTTAACGACGAAAACTATATTTTCCGGAAATGCTTGCTGATGAACAGTACTCACGGGCAAATTTGAGCATAAAACTTGATCTAGCCGTCCTAAATTGTCAAAAACATGTTAGTATGTTGTCCCACGATTCCGGGGATATAAAGAACGTAGAAAACGAGCTTATAACGACCGAGATATACACGTTTAAAGCCCCACGATTCATGTACCTTTTTGACAGCCCACTTTCACAAAATAAACTAAGTATAAAAACTAGTGTTTTTACAAGTCGCCAAGTTGATGACCGATTATCTATATGATCGAGACGCGTATGATCAAAACTCAAATGAGACGGCTGTGAGATCATGTTACAAGGTTTTCAAAAACGTCAAGTTCTATTCCTAACTCTTAACGTACAATATTTTGCGACTAGTTTTGCGAGGCCGTTTGGTCATATTTTCACAAGTTGTAAAAAGGGTTATTTTGCGACGAAACTATTTTATTTGGCGATAAAACATCAAACAAGGATCGTGGAGTACCGTTTCAACATATTTACACGAAAAGTAGTTCATAACTTAACGAGACGTCAAAAATGTAGTTTTCGGCGATAAACATTATTTTCAAAACTAACGAGTGGTATCGTTAACATACGTAATTGCATGAGTAGAATCATTTCATTTGCTTACGCTAGATCATATCATTCATAATAGGTCGCAGTTAGAGATCGAGCCTCATTTCATCTTATCCATTATTATCATTGTTGCTATCGCATCAGGTGAGTTTCATAGCCCCTTTCTTTATACGTTTTGAACTTTTGGGGGAGATACATGCTTAAACTGTTTGCTTACATACATGATTGTGTTAAACTTAGTTGCGTTATTCTTGAAAGCATATCGCGGACCTAAGTATCAAACACTTGGGGTAGCCGAACGAATCATATCGCGGACCTAAGTATCAAACACTTGGGGTAGCCGAACATAAGTCTCCTCGTGAGCAGCATTGATAAGTCTCCTAGTGAGCAGCGTTGATAAGTCTCCTCGTGAGCAGCATTGATAAGTCTCCTCGTGAGCAGCATTGATAAGTCTCCTCGTGAGCAGCATAAGGTCTTCTAGTGTTATAGAACGCACATCGTATACGCACATGTCTTACTCATACTATGTTAGCATTGGGTTGTAAACACACAGGTTGCAAGTCTTGAATGGGCAGGGCTTGGAACTGAGTGGATTTACAATGCCTATGCTGTGGAAACTTACTCTAAAGGCTTTTCAACTTATTTATAGCAAACTCTATGAACTCACCAACCTCGTGTTGACACTTTAGCATGTATTTTCAGGAACTAAGCATAGCACGCTACTGGAGGCTTTTGGCAGGGCATGGCATGGTCATAGAAGACTCTGATAAAACATTTGGGACCGCTTAACTTATTTTATGGGCCAACTTCCGCACCACTTTTCATAATGTAAATTTAACACTTTTGACTTATCAAATATATTCTAAATGATTGATGTGAAAACCGTTCTTTACACTTGTGTTGTGATACCAATTGAGTTGCACCCCAGTGGCATGTATGCTTCCGCTGGACCCGATTTTGGGGGTGTGACAAATAGTTAGTTATATGTCAGTTTGGTGGGTTATTGACAGTTAATATGGTTATGATAGTTGGTCATGAAGGGTTGTGTCTATTGGGTCACTTTATGAACCATCACACCCATTCAATTCATGCCTGTTCATAAACTATATATATGCATTGTATTTGACAGTTATGCATCAATCAATAACAAATATATTTCATTTACTTATTCCCTCCAAATTCTATTTTCTGTTCTATCATTGCATATTACATCTCTGCACATTTTCATTCACTCTAATTCAGAAACTGTTTCATCATCATGGCTAATCAAAACTCTCTTATTGAGAACAAATGGTATAGACCAAAACCAAAAGGTCTTAACCATTACAATAAGTGGCATCAGAGCAAATTTCCTGGGAGATCTCAAAGAGAGTTCATTCAAGAACAAGTGAAGAGGGAAAGCAAGTCGAAATTTGGAAATTGCATAAAACAAATTTCAAGTGAATGCAAGGAGATGTTAAGAAAGAAACTAGAAGAGTTTCATGTGTATAATAATCAATTGTCACAGAAACAAGCAACAATGGAGAGGCATAAGAGGTATGTCTATTTTGAATGCAGACTTAGGGGACACATTGCCAAGAACTGTCCAAACAAGGGAATACTACCAGAAGTTGCAGGCATTGAAAACCTCACAAATACACCAAACACTCAAATAATGTACCCTGAAACCATACACTTATCCACTGATTTTATGATTGATGGGACTGATGAAGGAGAGTGGGATAAGATATGGTATATAAGCAACAACATTAACAATCATGTTTGCACAAACATGAATTTGTTTGCAAAGTTGAAAGAAAAATTTAGTGTGGAGAAGTTGAGGGATCTGAGAAAGTTACTATTTGTTCACGGGATTGGAAAAGTGAACATAAGAATTGGTTCAGAAGTCTTTATGATTCCTGGTGTACACTATACACCAGAAGTGACTCTGAATATCTTGTCTGCAAAACAGTTAGAGGCACAAGGTCTTGAAATAACATACAAAGGGAATAGATGCAAACTGGTTCCCATGTTCAAAGACCCATCATCTTGTTACTTTGACAAAAACAAGATGAATCAGAAGCAAAATAGATACACAGAGGACTACTTCAAATCAATTGATGAGAGTTCTCATGAGAAGGAAGAGGAGACATAGAAGATTGATGTTTCATGCTACAAATGCCAAGAATTGGGACACTACGATTATATGTGCCAAGGCAAAGCATCAACAATGGATTCTACCCCACAAGAAGATGATTTCATTTGCATTAAAGGTGTATACTACCCAACACAGATTACATCTTTTAATGAATACGTTTCATTCCTAGATTTACTTAAAAATGACATGCTTATAAGTCAGGAATGGGACATGTTTAGAGAAAATTTTAACAAAGCTTTTGTATGGTTTTATACTGTCTATCTCAAAAAGGATTTACCAGGCCCTTTACCACCATATATAAATGGTATAAAGATCCATCTTATGGACCTTTATAAACTTGTGGAGACATTGGGTGGATACCAAAGCATACTTTTTAAAAATGAATTTGGTTACATCGCTGAGATACTTGGCCTGACAAAGGATCATGGTGAGGAGATTAAGGCCTGCTACAATCAATATTTGAATGTCTTTAACTGTTATTATAACACAGCAAGGGTTTCACATGTTGAAACAAATGAATTTGTTTCACAAGGCAGAAGATATTGCCATGAAGGTCAAAAGGATCAAATGATTGAACCCACTGATTTGGACATTCAAGGAAAGAAGAAGATTGAGCACTTTGGCATCCAATTGGAGAGTCTCAATAACAAGTATACAGAAAACCAAAAGGAGTCTCAAAGGCAACCTGAGATATGAAGCACAAGTAAGAATATCAAGGAAGAAGAAAGGGATTCTGACAGCAACACAATTGAAGATTTCACCATCATCAGTTGATCATACAAAGGAAAGCAAAGAAGAATTAAGATCTTTTGATCTTAGAGGGGAGAATGTTGGAAGCTTAAGATCAAAAACATTGTTCTTAATTCTTATTCATATTACAGACACATTTATTATTATGTATCTATTAGTTTGCAGCCATGTAATCAACCAATAAGGTTGCATAGAACTCTAGTTTAGGATTGATGACATGTCAATAGTTAGTTATATGTCAGTTTGGTCGGTTATTGACAGTTAATATGGTTATGACAGTTGGTCATGAAGGGTTGTGTCTATTGGGTCACTTTATGAACCATCACACCCATTCAATTCATGCATGTTCATAAACTATATATATGCATTGTATTTGACAGTTATGAATCAATCAATAACAAATATATTTCGTTTACTTATTCCCTCCAAATTCTATTTTCTGTTCTATCATTGCATATTACATCTCTGCACATTTTCATTCACTCTAATTCAGAAATTGTTTCATCATCATGGCTAATCAAAACTCTCTTATTGAGAACAAATGGTATAGACCAAAACCAAAAGGTCTTAACCATTACAATAGGTCTATTAGACCTTTGGTAATAAGTGGGAGGTCAAGTTGGATCTTAGTCTTAATTAGTAATTAATTGGGTAGTTAATTCTATTAAGAATTAATTATTGAAAATACTAATTATTTGAACTTTTTAATTGTAGATGACTAACTCAGTCGGAAACAATTCGGTATTCAGGAGTTTCTTTTAGAAACAAAAACTCACTGGACCTAACTTCATTGACTGGTATCGCCAGCTTCGCATTATCCTGTCAGCTGAAGATAAGGAAAATTACTTGAAGCATCCTATTCCTGTTGCACCTGTTGCAACTCCTGGACACTCAGTCCCTCCTGAGGCTTTGGCAGCTCACACTGCTTGGGTCAAGGGATCAAAGGACATTGTTGCATTCATGCTTATGACCATGGACTTAGAAATCCAACGAAATCTACCTCACCTTGGTGCATATGACATGCTACAGGAGTTGAAAAGTATGTTTGCTCAACAGGCAGAACAGGAACTTCTTCAAACTGCGAGGGAATTTCACTCGTGCAAGCAAGAAGAAGGTCAATCTGTAAGCTCATATGTTCTAAAGATGAAGAGCTACATTGACAACTTGGAGCGTCTCGGTCATCCCGTCACTTTGAACCTTGGAGTAAGCCTAATCTTGATTGGACTCTCTAAGGAGTATGACAGCTTTGTGCAGAACTATAATATGCACAGCATGGGGAAGACTGTGAATGAATTACATGCTATGCTTAAACAACATGAGCAGACGCTACCCAAGAAAGATGATGCACCTACACTTCATGCTATACGTGCAGGAAAGGTCCAGAAAAACCAAGGTAAAAAACCGTTCAAGGCTGCTAAGGGGAAACAAGGGAATGGAAAGTATAAGTTAGCTTATGCTCCTGAGCATAAACCATCTTATGCTTCCAAGCCCAAGAAACCTCCACCACCCAAGAAGGATAACCCTGCAAAGGACGCAACCTGTCACCAATGTGGTGAAACAGGTCATTGGAGAAGGAACTGTCCCGTGTATCTCGTCGAGTTGCTGAAAAAGAAGAAGCTATCTCAAGGAGCTAGCACTTCAGGTATTTTCACCATAGAACTCTATTCTTTTCCTAGTACATCTTGGGTTTATGACACGGGTTGTGGTACTCACATCTATAATACTACTCAGGGTCTCAGGGGAAGTAGGAAGCTGAAGCCAGGAGCTTTAAGTCTGTACATGGGCAATGGTCAACGTGCAGGAGTTGAAGCTATTGGAAGTTATTATTTATGTCTCCCTAGTGGATTAGTAGTTGTTTTGAACTGTAGGTCCATACGTTATGGATCCAAGTAGCCTTGTTACTTGTTAGACGACTTGAATAAATTCAAATCAATCTGTAACACCCCCAATTTTGGATAACAACAGCGGAAGACTTAATTAGGTGTTATGTAGAGGATCTTTCGTCATAATCATAGAAAACGACTTTAGAAAGACGTTTTAAGTTTATCATTCAAAATACAATCATTTAAAATACAAAGATGTTTCATAGTCAAAACGTTTATTTAGATTTGAATGATAAAACATTTATTTAAACCACCCATACAGGGTTTAATGCCCACTCCGTGCCTTGAGTTCCAGCCTTTAGTTACCTGAGATAACATGCTAAAAGTCAACAAAAGTTGAGTGATATTCATAGGTTTAAGTTTAATAGGTTTGAACACAAGTATAAGTGTTAGTTGCATCGAATTACAATTAAACAAGTTAAAATCAAGTTATTACTGCATTAAGCTCATGACACGCAACGCTTAACGGGCATCAATTATGATGTAAAGTATATAGGCCCTCGAGATGGGTATTTGCCAATAACCCATAAGTTTGTTCAAATAAAGTGCGTCTGGGTGGCTCATCCTAGCAAACCCAAACGGGGATTGTCAGTCCCAAATAGATCTATTCACAATTATTTACGTTCACTCGTAAGTGATTAAGGTTCATGATTGAGGGACTTTTGGCAATAGCTACTTAAGCAATAATAATAACATTCATAGCATACAAAAAGTTTGTGTTCATGTTTGTAGCATGTATCTCCCCACAAAAGATTTATAAGTTTAAGTGTGGGCTATGAACTCACCTTGTAGTACAGTAGTGGTAGTAGTATCGTTACCCAAACGATGAAAGGAAACGGCTTCAACACACGACCTAAATAATATATGGCAAGTTTTAGTGGTTTGATAGTCTAAGTTTGGTTTATCGCGAATCATAACGTTTAGGGTTTTATCGATTTGATGATTAATTCGTAACATTTAAAACATATGGGTTTAAATGTTTAAAGTTCAAAATTGAAGTTATATATATATATATATATATATATATATATATATATATATATATATATATATATATATATATATATATATATATATATATATATATATAACTCTTGAGTAAGTTTTCGTTTGCCGGGAGTATATAAGATCGATGAGGAAATCGTCGTTGGTAAATCAAAGTTGGTTGATGTTATGTTACGTTATAGTTTTAACGTTTCGTTAAGCGGTTATGTTTATATATATATATATATATATATATATATATATATATATATATATATATATATATATATATATATATATATATATATATATAAGTTATAAATATATATATATGCATATAATTATAGTGAAAATAACGTCGTTAACGTCGATTGACGAGTTTATAAAATAATTATATAAACTTATAATTATTTCTGAAATAACCTTTAAGTTTCACAAAGTTACACTTTTGACCCTAACGGCATAATCTTTGCACCGTTAGTCCTCGGTTAAGTTTTATTACATTTTAGGTCCAAAACATTTAATATTTACATAATATACCCAAAAGTTCTTAAATTTACAGTTTTCATCACAAGATGTTAAAAATGACAATGTTTACCGTAAGTTTCCAATTTGACAATTTTAGTCCCTCGGTTAGCAAATCTTTGCAAATCGAGTCCAAAATTTATAAAAATCAAAGTTTATCATTTTTATTTCATAACTAAGTTTAAAATAGCATTTGGAACTTATCGAAACTGCTTATTATTATCGAAAGCTTATTTTCCAGCTTATGGGCTTTTAACGAGCTAAATGTGTAGCCCATTATGGGTTTTTGATCCAATGGTTTTGGAGGGGGTTTGGGCTTGGTTACGGGCTCACTTTAGGGTTGTAAAAACATAACAAAATAGCTTATAAGACCAGCTTATACGACAAGCTTAAATATTGCTTAGTGGGCTTTTGAGCCCGATCGCTATATATGTTTAGTTTGAAAAAAAAGTCGCGAGCGGGTTTTTACCTTGGGGTTTATTAAGGCATTACATGGGTTTACTAGGTCGTAATGAATATGCAATCCGTAAATTTGGTAGCTTGACTATTAGGTCGAGAGATAAAACTTAGGTATTGTGTGTCGAGTTTGTGAGATACGAGATCAAAGTTATAGTGACTTGGCCATTATGAAAACTGTTTTAAAGTCTCTAAAATATTCTAAGTGTTTTAAAAAGAGTCGAGTAGGCCAATGTGACTTAGAACGTGTAATTTTTAAGGTTAGCATGTTTATATAAGGTTCGAATAAATGTTGCTCTCGTTAGTTAATATGGCAAGTATTTAAGGTGTCGATTTGCTTAGGTGTGTTGTTAATATATTTGACGAAATATTTGCCTAAAGTAAAATGGTTTACGATAGAAATGAAATTATAAAAATAGATAATCATAAGAAAAGTTCGAAGGGTACTCACTTCACCTCAAAAGGTGGGGCGTAATCACCAAGTCGAACTGAGTTAGGCCGAAAGGGTGGTGTAGCTCGATTCTTTGTACTTCAAAGATTTAGGAGTGAGTTTAATATGATTATTGGCTTTGCTCGAATGTCTCGAACTTTAGGCTAAGCTAGGCGGGTTTCATCAATGAAAAGACTTAGAGATATTTTGAGTTGGATTTGTTTGTGGATGGTTGAATGCCGCATGATTGAGGGTGATTTTATAGGCAATCCGTTGAGTGTTAGTATGAAGGAAATGATGAACCATCTTGAGTGTGTACAAGAGTAGCAGTGAGTGTCATTGTTTAGTCATCTTGGAGTGTGCTAGTAACCCAAATGATGGCTCTTTTTGATGCTATTAGCCGGCGCTCACATCCAAAGGGAAAGAGACAAAGTGAGTTTTTACATGTTGTGTTTTGTGGCTTGGTCGAATACTTCAAGGGTTTTACACATTTTATACATGATTAAGAATTTAGTGTAAGGTTCGTTTGTGACTCTTAACGATCGAGGTGATATAGAAAACGTGTTCGAGATCATTAGTGGCTCGAGTGGAGTTGTTTGTGGGTCGAATGCATATGACTTATAAATAAAAATGAGTCCTTGAGTTTTGTCGCTCTATGATACATAGGCCGAGCTTTGAGAGATTTTAAACAAACAAATGTTCGAATCATCACACAAAATTTGTCACACTCGATTCTCGGCTAGGTTGACAATTGAGTCATGTAAAATAATTACGTGGTTGTTAAGTCGAATTGGGAGAAATCGTGGCAAAGTAAACGTCCCTCGTTGCGTTTTTATAAGTTAAAATTTTGTAGAATTAGATTTGGGTTTGTGACTTGGGCTCGTTGGTGGGCTAGTCCAATAAAAGAAAAAAAAAATATTAAGGGTCCGTTTGATATGTTTGGTTGTCGAATGGTTGGGCTGAGGCCCAATGATTCTAGCGGCCCGTTTGATATTTATTGGATACTGAGTCGAGGTCCAATATTATTACTGAGTGTTTGTGAAATTTTTGTGAGCTCGGGAATGTATTTGATCACGTTCGGTTAATGGACGAAACGTATAAACGTTAAGTATTAAACGTTAATAGTTTTAGATAATTTCGCGATTTTAGACTATCAAGGTTCGTGTGTAAGCATCGTTTCTAGGTAATCGGTAATCACAAGTATCGTTGTGATTTAAATAGTGTAGCATAAATAACAAAAAAAAAATTTTGTTACCAGTAGAAATGTTTATTAAATAACGTAATGATTTATTAATCATTTATTAACATTTACTATTCATAGGGGAAAATTACGAGAGGTTACAGTACCTACCACTTACACTGAATTCCGTCCCGGAATTCTAGTCTAAGATAGGTAATAGAAGTGTCTACGAGAATAGGTGTGGGTATTTGGCTCGAATTTGGTCTTCGCGTTCCCAAGTATATTCCGGTCCTCGTTTAGAGTTCCATCGGACTTTGACAATGGGAATGCGGTTTCGTTTTAGTTGTTTGATCTCTCTGTCCATGATCTCCACGGGTTCTTCTGTAAAGACGAGTTTGTCGTCGAGCCGAATCTCTTTCAAAGGAATTACAAGAGATTCATCTGACAAACATTTCTTAAGATTTGATACGTGAAAGGTGTCGTGAACTCGACTAAGTTCCTCTGGTAGTTCGAGTTTGTAAGCCACTGGTCCTATCCTCTCTAGGATTTTGAATGGACCAATGTATCTAGGGTTAAGTTTTCCACGTTTTCCGAAACGTACCATTCCCTTCCAGGGAGATACTTTCAACATGACCTTGTCTCCAATCTGGAATTCTATAGGTTTTCTCCTTACGTCGGCATAGCTCTTCTGCCTATCTCTTGCCGCTTGCAGTCGTTGCTTAATTTTGACTATCTTTTCTGTTGTCTCATGAATGAGATCGGGTCCGGTGAGTTGTATATCTCCAATTTCGGTCCTACAAACAGGCGATCTGCACTTTCGACCATAGAGTGCTTCGAATGGTGCTGCCTTAATGCTGGCGTGATAACTGTTGTTGTAGGAGAACTCGGCTAGAGGTAAGTGTTTGTCCCAACCTTTTCCGAAGTCAATAACACATGCTCGGAGCATATCTTCTAAGGTTTGGATTGTCCTCTCGCTTTGTCCATCGGTTTGTGGATGATATGCAGTGCTCATATCCAATTTGGTTCCCAAGGCTTTTTGCAAAGACTTCAAAAAATGAGATGTGAAACGACTGTCACGATCCGAGATGATTGAGATCGGCACTCCATGTCGTGAAACTATTTATTTTAGATATAGCGTTGCGAGTGTGTCCATCTCGTCAGTTTCTTTGATTGCTAAGAAGTGAGCGGATTTTGTGAGACGATCAACGATGACCCAGATGGTGTCAAGTCCAGTTGATGTCTTAGGAAGCTTAGTGATAAAGTCCATTGTAATACGTTCCTATTTCCATACAGGAATTTCGGGTTGTATGAGTAATCCTGACGGCTTTTGATATTCCGCTTTTACTCTTGAACAAGTCAAACATTTTCCGACATACTCGGCTATGTCGGCCTTCATGTTTGGCCACCAGTATAGTTTCTTGAGATCTTGATACATTTTGTCAGAACCTGGATGAATGGAGTACTTGGATTTATGAGACTCATTCATAATGAGATCACGTATACTCCGTATAGAGGAACCCAACTTCTTTCTTTGAAACAGAGCATCCCGTCTGCTCTCTGCACAAAGCCATTCTTTTTTCTGGCATACCGTGAATCTTTTCACTAGGTCGGTTCTCTTCCTTAAGAGCTTCGGATTGAGCGGTGAGTATTTGTGAGGGCAGGGGTGAACGAATGGTTATTCCTAACGATCTGACTCTAAGAGGTTTCAGTCGTTCCTTCCGACTTAATGCATCTGCCACAACGTTGGCTTTTCCTGGGTGATAACGGATTTCACAATCATAATCGCTAAGTAACTCTAACCAGCGACGTTGTCTCATGTTTAGTTCTTTCTAATCTAAGATGTGCTGAAGACTTTTGTGGTCGGTGAATACTGTGCACTTGGTACCATACAAGTAATGTCTCCATAACTTAAGGGCGAATACTATTGCTCCTAACTCCAAATCATGAGTCGTGTAGTTTGCTTCATGTGGTTTGAGTTGTCGTGAGGCATAAGCTATCACTTTGTTTCGTTGCATCAGCACGGCTCCCAAACCATGATATGAGGCATCACAATACACTACGAAGTCTTCACTTCCTTCGGGTAGTGCTAATATTGGTGCTTCACAGAGCTTTTTCTTTAATAGCTGAAAAGCTGATTCTTCCTCTTTTCCCCAGATAAACTTCTTGTTCTTCTGAGTTAATTCGGTCAAAGGCTTTGAGATTTTTGAGAAACCTTCAATAAATCTCCTGTAGTAACCGGCTAGACCCAAAAATTGGCGTATCTCTGTGGGGTTTGTCGGAGATGTCCAACCTTTGACGGCCTCAATCTTTGTAGGATCTACGTGAATGCCTTGACTGTTGATAACATGCCCAAGGAATTGTACAGTTCGAATCCAAAAGTCGCATTTGGAGAACTTGGCATACGACTGTTCCTTTTTGAGTAACTCTAAAATAATCTTTAGATGTTTGGCATGTTCCTGTTCGTTGCGTGAGTAGATTAGGATATCGTCTATGAATACAATCACGAACTTATCCAGATATGGTTTGCACACTCGGTTCATTAGGTCCATGAACACTGCAGGTGCATTGGTTAAACCAAATGGCATTACTTGGAATTCGTAATGTCCGTAACGCGTCCTAAAAGCTGTTTTGGGAATATCCTCCTCTCGAACTCTTAACTGATGGTACCCTGACCTTAGGTCGATCTTCGAGTATACACTCGATCCTTGTAATTGATTAAACAAGTCATCGATTCTAGGTAGTGGGTAACGATTCTTTACAGTGAGTTTGTTCAATTCCCGGTAATCAATACACATTCGGAAAGATCCGTCCTTTTTCTTAACGAATAGAACCGGAGCTCCCCAAGGTGATGAGCTGGGTCGGATAAAGCCTTTATCAGACAATTCTTTCAATTGTTCTGACAATTCCTTCATTTCAGATGGCGCTAACCTATAAGGTGCTTTCGCCACAGGTGCCGCTCCAGGCACTAGTTCAATCTGGAATTCTACTTGACGGGGTGGTGGAAGACCGGGTAGATCTTCGGGGAATACTTCTGGGAACTCTTTAACGATCGGAACGTCTTCAACTCGTTTATCTTTTGATTTGTTTTCCGTTACATGAACCATGAATGCTTGGCATCCTTCGTTCATATATTTCACCAATCTGATATATGAGATGATACCGTATCGCGTTTTATTCTTGTCACCAGGGACAATAAGAGTTTCAACATTTCTTGGAATATGCACGGCTTTCTCGTCACAGAGTATTCTAGCGTGGTGTTTGGATAACCAATCCATACCAATGACTACGTCAAAACTACCGAGCTGAATAGGCATGAGATCGATGGGAAAAGGGTTGTCCTGTAGGATTATGGTACAACCACGAATTACGGAGTCGGTGCCAATTAGGTTTCCGTCTGCCATTTCAATTTCAAAAGTGGTGTTTAGTTTGGAAGTGGTAATGTTAAGCAAAGGAGCAAACGTAGTTGACACAAAACTTCTATCTGCTCCAGAATCAAATAATACCCTAGCATTATGTTGATTGAGTAAGAACGTACCCGTGACGACGTCAGGGTTCAGTGGGGCATCTTCCTCTTTTAACACATATGCTCTTCCTCGAGCGTTGTTTTGCTGACCGTTTCCTTTCGGACAGTGGCTCTTGAAGTGACCTACTTCTCCGCAGGAGTAGCAAGTCGGAGTTACAGGCTGTAGGTTGCTACCAGTAGCGGGATTCCTACAATCCTTTGTCTGATGACCCACTTTCTGGCATTTCAAACATTTGATTGTGCAAGGTCCACTGTGGTGTAGCTTGCATCTGTTACACTGGGATTTTTGACCTTGGTATCCCTTGCCTTCAGTAGCAGCATAGGCCTTGGCGGTTTCTTGTCTTTGGTTTTGATGATGGTGACGATTGTTTCGATTTTGATGGTATGGGTTATTGTTTCTATGGTTGTTGTTATTGAAGTTGTTGTTGCGGTGGTTATTGTTACTGTGGTGGTGAGTGGTTCTTTTGTCATCGAGCTTCCTCTTGAGCTCATTGTTGTACTTGACCTCTCGGTCCAGTAGTTTTTGAGCAAGTTCAATGGCTGCCTCTAGAGTTGGTGGGTTTGATGAAGTGACATTTCCCTCAATGCTACGGGGAAGTCCTTCGATATACTTTTCCAGTTCTTTTTCGAAATTTGGTACAACAGTAGGGCATAGTATTTTAAGCTCTTGAAATCTCCTGTTGTATGTTTTAAGATCAATTCCTTTTACTACCAGTAGATGGAATTCATCTTCCAATTTTCTTAGTTCAGAACGGGGACAGTATTTCTTTAGCATCTTGGTCTTAAACTCAGTCCAAGTGAGCTGATAGGCTGTTGTCATTCCCATGGCTTTGACTGTAGCAATCCACCATGACAAAGCATCTTGCATGAGAGTTCCAGTAGCGAAAATGACTTTGTTGTCCTCGGTACAACCGCTTCTTTGAAAAACAGTTTCAGATCGTTCGAACCAGTGAGCAAGTTTAGTTACTCCTTCAGTACCTTTGTAGAAAGTTGGTTGACAACTCATGAAATCTTTGTAGGTACACTTGCGGTTTGCAGCAGTTACACTTTCTCCTGTCGGTAGACTAGTGCCACTGTTGCGAGTAGGGCTGTAAACGAACCGGACGGACACGGACGGAGTTATGTTCGTGTTCGTTCATTTAATTTTAGCCGGACAAATAAACGAACACGAACGTGTAATCGGACCAAAATTCTTGTTCATGTTCGTTTATTTAGATTTGAACTTGTTCATGTTCGTTTATGTTCGTTTATTAATAAGTTAAACGAACATAAATGAACATAAACGGACATAATTACATAAATGATCATATATAAACGTAAACGGACATAAACGAACGTAGAAGTAAAGCTGGTACTTTAAACGATCCATATGAATATATGATCATGCTATATTACATATAATATATAGTTACATCTTATCCCAAAATATGGTCTTAATAACATCATTATGATCATATTATTATACTAGCATCATCAGCCTAGTTGATGTTTACATAAAGACATCTAAACAACATCATTATCTATTTATTTTAGTTAATATATACACGATAACTTCTATAGAATTCTTTTTGAACGTCGTCAAAGAATAGGTATTAGAAGTCACCCAAAAGTTGTATGAAAAAGATGTTCAAAAGCTGTGTCCAAAAGAAGAGGTTATGGTGTACTTTTACAAGGACTAATAGGCGCCAAAATTCCCGCTCACTCGCTCAGTGTTATGGTGTACTTTTCAATTTTTATCAAACTTAAATGTATTATTTAAAATAAATTAATAAGTATTTTATTTTTAAGTATATTATTGTTAGGGAGCTTTGAACGTAATCGGACAAACATAATCGAACGTAATCGGACGAACATAATCGAACGTAATCGGACGAATATAATCGAACATTCACGAACGCAAATAAACGAACAAAGCGTTTGTTCACGTTCGTTTATTTAAGTAAACGGACCAAAAATCTTGTTCGTGTTCGTTCATTTATTAAATAAACGAACATAAACGAGTTTCTCGCCGAACGATAGGTGAACGGTTCGCTGAACGTTCAGTTCGTTTACATCCCTAGTTGCGAGCATTTGCTGCCGCCTATTCTGCCAAGACTGCATTTACACTGTCAGCGATTGCTTTTCGGATAGCTTCTGGAGTCATAGTAGGCGTAGCAGTTGAAGTTTCATGATTTGCGGCAGAGGTTGCTTTCCTTGTACGTACCATAGTTCTATCAATATTGCAAAAGCATATTTTTAGAAATCTCATAATGATCTCGTTAGGTTAGAATACTTTGGAAGGTAATTGAATATGGATTATAATAATATAATATTAACCATAACAATTGAGTTTAATAATTCTGGTTTATCTCTGTAGGTACAGCAAATATCATATCATAAATACATTCACAACATGTTTGAATCAAATCACAACACACATGAGAACATAAATGATTGAATTGCACTGTATGAACCAAAATTTCGCGAGACAATATATGGCAAATCATAACGCATATGCAAGAAACAACCATGGAATACATAAATCAACATCAATATAATACATCCACACAACATCAGATTAATAACTTGTTCGATTTGTTTTACAAAACATAAAGATACAAGATTATTTATTAATACAACATTGGTAGACTAAGACATCTCTTAGTTATACTGACACATCTCTGATCTATGGTCCTCCTGGTGCACCATCTAAGCGGCGCTGAAGATCTGCAATCACTGCCATCAAGGTCTCCACTGTCTGGTCTCGAGCTCTTTCCCTAGCCTGGGAATCCTCAACCATAAGTCTAAGAATCAGAACCTGAGAGCTAACTCGATCAAGCTCAGAGTCTAGTGTCTCAATCACTGTCTGCATCGAAGTAGTGGCCTCTCCTAGTATAGAAATAGTCTTAATGGCTTCTTCTAAACTAGTACCTACTTGATCGAAGACTGTCTCCATCGCCAACTGACCAATCACAAGGTTCTCCACTTCTTCCCCAAGTGTGTCAATCTGCTCGAGTGGTAAGTCATCAAGAATCTCTGCAATGTCATCCAGACGATCCTCATGTCGGACTAATCTGGCTGCCAATAGAGGTATGGTGTGATGGATGGGTTCTCCGGTAACCGGAAGAATCCTCGAAGTAGCTGTAGCCGAACTCTCTCCTAGTTCCATGGCTCTCGGTGCTCCTTCCTGGGATCTCCAGTGACGGATGATCGGTAGCAAGAAAGACCATCGGCGAGCATCGACCCTCTTGTGGTTCCCGGTGCGAACTGTAGTCTCATCTCTAACCTGGGCATAGGGGTCCGATAAAGATGGAACCAAGCGGTATGTCCTTTTGCAAGGTGGCAGAGGCTCACTGAGAGTAGCTGAGGGTGGAGAAGCAAGGGGTGGAATAGAAGATGGTAATGGAACAGTGGTGGTCTGGTGATAGAAGATAGTAGGTGGTGGAACTGAAGATAGTGGTGTAAGCGGTGGTGTCCTGGAATGCTCAGGAGCTGGGGGTGGTGATATTACGGGAGTCGAAGTTGGTATGAGTGGGGCTGGTGGTGGTATGATCAGTGCTGGTGGTGTACGTACCCGTTTTCGGGGAGTGTGTTTGCGAACATAACTTTCTCTGGGGCGTCGGTAAAGTTGGTCAAAGGGTTCGGGTTCATATGGCTGGAGTTGTCGTACTCGTCCATGCCGGCGAATCGGGTCAGGTGATGGGATGGGTGATGTTGGAGGGGAAATCTCCAGGTCGGATGCCGGTAGAAATTGCTGGCTTTCCATGTACCGGTCAGTAGCAGGTGACATCGGTATAGCTGCCGTAGCAAAGTCTGAGGTAAATGGCATAGGATCCTCATTCTCTGAATCAGATGATACAGCGATGGGATGGGGTTTCGAAGACATAGTACTGTAATAATCCCGAATAGTAAATGTAAGCTATTAACATAATCATAAATATGTTAAACTTTGTTAAGAACTCGTATAGTAAGCAACATCTAAAAATGTTGGAAGTGTGTAGGCACGGAGGGCATAAGGTGGTTTTTCTTTACAATGGTCCGTTTTAAAAAATGTAGTTATAGTCCAATGTTTAAAATACATCTGGTTCTCTAAAACCATGAACTCTGATGCCAATCTGTAACACCCCCAATTTCGGATAACAACAGCGGAAGACTTAATTAGGTGTTACGTAGAGGATCTTTCGTCATAATCATAGAAAACGACTTTAGAAAGACGTTTTAAGTTTATCATTCAAAATAAAAGCATTTAAAATACAAAGATGTTTCATAGTCAACACGTTTATTTAGATTTGAATGATAAAACATTTATTTCAACCACCCATACAGGGTTTAATGCCCACTCCGTGCCTTGAGTTCCAGCCTTTAGTTACCTGAGATAACATGCTAAAAGTCAACAAAAGTTGAGTGATATTCATAGGTTTAAGTTTAATAGGTTTGAACACAAGTATAAGTGTTAGTTGCATCGAATTACAATTAAACAAGTTAAAATCAAGTTATTACTGCATTAAGCTCATGACACGCAACGCTTAACGGGCATCAATTATGATGTAAAGTATATAGGCCCTCGAGATGGGTATTTGCCAATAACCCATAAGTTTGTTCAAATAAAGTGCGTCTGGGTGGCTCATCCTAGCAAACCCAAACGGGGATTGTCAGTCCCAAATAGATCTATTCACAATTATTTACGTTCACTCGTAAGTGATTAAGGTTCATGATTGAGGGACTTTTGGCAATAGCTACTTAAGCAATAATAATAACATTCATAGCATACAAAAAGTTTGTGTTCAGGTTTGTAGCATGTATCTCCCCACAAAAGATTTATAAGTTTAAGTGTGGGCTATGAACTCACCTTGTAGTACAGTAGTGGTAGTAGTATCGTTACCCAAACGATGAAAGGAAACGGCTTCAACACACGACCTAAATAATATATGGCAAGTTTTAGTGGTTTGATAGTCTAAGTTTGGTTTATCGCGAATCATAACATTTAGGGTTTTATCGATTTGATGATTAATTCGTAACATTTAAAACATATGGGTTTAAATGTTTAAAGTTCAAAATTAAATTATATATAAAATATATTATATATATATATATATATAATATTTATAATTATCTTGAGTAAGTTTCGTTTGCGGGAGTATATAAATATAAATCTTTAATAATGTTATTTATTTATTATAGTTTATTTCGATTAAGGTTTGATATATTATATATATATACTATTTTATATATTATATATTAATATATATTATAATAATATATTTTATATATATGTATTTAATAATATATTATTATAAATTTATATTATGCATATAATTATATGAAATGACGTCGTTAACGTCGATTGACGAGTTTTATAAAATAATTATATAAACTTATAATTATTTCTGAATATAACCTTTAAGTTTCACAAAGTTACACTTTTAACCCTAACGGCATAATCTTTGCACCGTTAGTCCTCGGTTAAGTTTTATTACATTTTAGGTCCAAAAATTTTAATTATTTACATTATATAATAAACCCAAAAGCTCTTAAATTTACAGTTTTCATCACAAGATGTTAAAAATGACAATGTTTACCGTAAGTTTCCAATTTGACAATTTTAGTCCCTCGGTTAGCAAATCTTTGCAAATCGAGTCCAAAATTTATAAAAATCAAAGTTTATCATTTTTATTTCATAACTAAGTTTAAAATAGCTTTTGGAACTTATCGAAAACTGCTTATTATTATCGAAAGCTTATTTTCCAGCTTATGGGCTTTTAACGAGCTAAATGTGTAGCCCATTATGGGTTTTTGATCCAATGGTTTTGGAGGGGGTTTGGGCTTGGTTACGGGCTCACTTGAGGGTTGTAAAAACATAACAAAATAGCTTATAAGACCAGCTTATACGACAAGCTTAAATATTGCTTAGTGGGCTTTTGAGCCCGATCGCTATATATGTTTAGTTTGAAAAAAAAGTCGCGAGCGGGTTTTTACCTTGGGGTTTATTAAGGCATTACATGGGTTTACTAGGTCGTAATGAATATGCAATCCGTAAATTTGGTAGCTTGACTATTAGGTCGAGAGATAAAACTTAGGTATTGTGTGTCGAGTTTGTGAGATACGAGATCAAAGTTATAGTGACTTGGCCATTATGAAAACTGTTTTAAAGTCTCTAAAATATTCTAAGTGTTTTAAAAAGAGTCGAGTAGGCCAATGTGACTTAGAACGTGTAATTTTTAAGGTTAGCATGTTTATATAAGGTTCGAATAAATGTTGCTCTCGTTAGTTAATATGGCAAGTATTTAAGGTGTCGATTTGCTTAGGTGTGTTGTTAATATATTTGACGAAATATTTGCCTAAAGTAAAATGGTTTACGATAGAAATGAAATTATAAAAATAGATAATCATAAGAAAAGTTCGAAGGGTACTCACTTCACCTCAAAAGGTGGGGCGTAATCACCAAGTCGAACTGAGTTAGGCCGAAAGGGTGGTGTAGCTCGATTCTTTGTACTTCAAAGATTTAGGAGTGAGTTTAATATGATTATTGGCTTTGCTCGAATGTCTCGAACTTTAGGCTAAGCTAGGCGGGTTTCATCAATGAAAAGACTTAGAGATATTTTGAGTTGGATTTGTTTGTGGATGGTTGAATGCCGCATGATTGAGGGTGATTTTATAGGCAATCCGTTGAGTGTTAGTATGAAGGAAATGATGAACCATCTTGAGTGTGTACAAGAGTAGCAGTGAGTGTCATTGTTTAGTCATCTTGGAGTGTGCTAGTAACCCAAATGATGGCTCTTTTTGATGCTATTAGCTGGCGCTCACATCCAAAGGGAAAGAGACAAAGTGAGTTTTTACATGTTGTGTTTTGTGGCTTGGTCGAATACTTCAAGGGTTTTACACATTTTATACATGATTAAGAATTTAGTGTAAGGTTCGTTTGTGACTCTTAACGATCGAGGTGATATAGAAAACGTGTTCGAGATCATTAGTGGCTCGAGTGGAGTTGTTTGTGGGTCGAATGCATATGACTTATAAATAAAAATGAGTCCTTGAGTTTTGTCGCTCTATGATACATAGGCCGAGCTTTGAGAGATTTTAAACAAACAAATGTTCGAATCATCACACAAAATTTGTCACACTCGATTCTCGGCTAGGTTGACAATTGAGTCATGTAAAATAATTACGTGGTTGTTAAGTCGAATTGGGAGAAATCGTGGCAAAGTAGACGTCCCTCGTTGCGTTTTTATAAGTTAAAATTTTGTAGAATTGGATTTGGGTTTGTGATTTGGGCTCGTTGGTGGGCTAGCGCAAGAAAAGAAAAAAAAAATACTAAGGGTCCGTTTGATATGTTTGGTTGTCGAATGGTTGGGCTGAGGCCCAATGATTCTAGCGGCCCGTTTGATATTTATTGGATACTGAGTCGAGGTCCAATATTATTACTGAGTGTTTGTGAAATTTTTGTGAGCTCGGGAATGTATTTGATCACGTTCGGTTAATGGACGAAACGTATAATCGTTAAGTATTAAACGTTAATAGTTTTAGATAATTTCGCGATTTTAGACTATCAAGGTTCGTGTGTAAGCATCGTTTCTAGGTAATCGGTAATCACAAGTATCGTTGTGATTTAGATAGTGTAGTATAAATAACAAAAAAAAATTTGTTACCAGTAGAAATGTTTATTAAATAACGTAATGATTTATTAATCATTTATTAACATTTACTATTCATTGGGGAAAATTACGAGAGGTTACACAATCTAAGTAAGAAACTCTAACACGAATTGTTAATGCTAATGCGGCATCTTAACACTAACAATGAAGAACACAATAACTATAACTAACTTCGTATATTAATTCTTTTAATCAATATGATTACAATCTTCGTCGTTATCAAAAACTAATGCCTAAGGGTTCCTTTTATACACTAAGGAAACCCTAGATACAAAACGTGTAGAAGGATATACGTATCTTCTCTAAAGATAATTACGTATCCTTTCCTAACTTAACTCTAACAAACTTTCCTAACTTTCATAAACAGACTTAATAACTTAAGTCAACCAGACTTAACTATTAATACTCTACCAGACTTAACAATGAACGACCAGACTTAACAATGACAAGACTTAACTAATATAACTAACAGACTTAACCACGTAACCAGCAGACTTAATTTGTTCTTCTCATTAAGTCTTCTCTTGATAATTCCCAACAATCATCCCCTAATTTGATCTTCATACTTCATGAATTTCAAGTTCCTTTTGAATGAGCTTCTGAGGATTGAATCTTGAACTCTTGGAATTTTCTCTAACACTTCAAAACTTCAAATATGATCTTTATGCAGCAACTTGACTTGAATAATCTTTTCACCATTTGATATGCAATCCATCTGATCTTCACAGCAACCATAACTACTTGTACATCAATTCTTTTAAGTTTCATACTATTCTCATCACTTCCAGGTGTGTAAACTCCTGTGAGAGGTGAATCATTGAAAATTAATGGATTTGATGTCTCTTTACCAATAGCCATCACTACTGGAGTAGCAAATATTTTGGTGTGTAAGACCATGGTACATTAATAACCATATGATTTTTAGTAAATCATCAACTATCAACGGATTTGTTTTGTCTTTACCAAAAGCCGCTTGCTTTTGGACTAGCCAATTCTTTTGATGGAATGCACCTCATCTTGGTGAATTGATTACCATGTATGGTTTTCCACAACCTTTACCACAAGCCATACCTTGTGGGCTAGCCAACTCTTCACTATCTCAGATATGGTGAGTTGAATACCATACAATTTTTGGTAAATTGCCAACCATAAACGGATTTGAAATATCTTTACCGGAGCCGTTTGCACTGGATTAGTCAGTCCTTATGTGGATTAGAATGGTGTACTGATAACTATTTGTTGTGTTAGTGCTATGCACCTTCACCAAGTGAGAAGTTCCTTTAGTCTCACTTAACAACTTGAAAATTCTTTCAAACACTCTTAAACACCCCAATATGATTCTTTTAAAGATTTTTCCTTAATCAAATCAAGCAACTGCTCATAAACTTCATCCTTCTCATCTGCATGTAACTTCTTTTCCAACATTTCCTTACAGACCCTTGATAATAAAGGATATTCTACTTCTGCCAGCATATAAATATGAACTATCTGTAGAGATAAGAAATGTACTCTACATCTATGAAAATATCTCCAAGTCACAACTTCTTACTGATCTGACAATCTCCAAATCTCATCTGTTGTTGAAGGTGGCTCAAACATCACTTTTAAGTCTCCCCAAAACACCCTCTCAAACTCTTCTTCAGGTGTATTGTCTCCATGTTTGATGTTTACCAACTTATAAAGTTCTTGAAGATCTTCCCTACTCACATCATTCAGAATTGCTGGAAAATTAAGGTATACAACATCAGTGTTGTCTTCCCTTATGATCTGATAAGCAGCTCTTTGTCCAGTCCTAATTATATGATATTTGACAATTTTAGCTGGTTCCTTAGAAATTTCAGGAATTGTTCCCATAGTACAACCCTCAGATGAAGGTTCTTCTTCAGATTCCTCCTCATGTACTACCTTTTTGGACTTACTCTTTCTTGCTATACTTTTCCTCCTTGTAAACTTTATGACTGGAGGCTTTTTAATTTCTTTCTTTTCTTCCACAACATCAGACACTTTCTCAGCTTTAGATGCTTTCTCAACTTCAGATGGTTTTTCAACTTCAGTTACCTTTTCATCCACTTTCTCAGCTTCTATTGTTGGCTCAGACTCTGTTACTTTCTGTCTCTTGAAACTTCTTCTCAAAGAATCTTCATAATCCACTGGCCTATAGCCATGATCTCTCTCATATGCACTCACATATTCAGCTTCAATTTCCTCAAATGATTTTCCTTTCATCTTTTCCCATGTTGAGTGCAGCATGTTCTTTAGATACATCTTCATACCATGCATCTGTTCTGCTTTAGACATCTTCTTGGGAACTTTGGTTTTCTTCTGAGTTTGTCTTATCACTGACATAAAATCCCCCAAAGTTTCTTCATTCCTTCTAGCATTTATGAACTCTGCTAGTTGTTTGGCTCTCTCCTCAGAAGTCAAACCTGAAATAGCTTTAAGTTCCTCAAACTTTGCCCTCAACTCATCATCTTTTTCAATCATTTGCTTCAGTGGATCATCATTAACCTCTTCTGATATCTTTCTTGCAAGCATTTCATCTTGTCTTTTCTGTTCTTCCTCCTTTTCAATCTGCTTTTTTGCTTGTTCTTGCAATCTCAGCTAAAGAAGCTTGCTCTTCTCTTTCTTGTCTTTTTGATTTCTTGGACTTAGGAGTTTCCATCATAATTTGTTTTCATTCCCTTTGAGTTTTAGGCTGCTCCTCATGCTCCTCATCACCAGACTTATCTCCATGAGCAGAACTAACAACCTCACCAGACTTTTCTTGACCACCAAACTTAATTTCCTTACCAGCATTAACATGTCACCAGATTAATCTCACCAGAATTAACCTCACCAGATTTAATACCTTCAGCAGACTTAACCAATTCTTCATCAGATTCTTCATCAATTATCAACTTTCTTTTTGGATATCTGCTTTTCTTCCTTTGTTGTTGAATTTTACTCAGAGATTGAGCTAATGTTTTTGCTGCTTCCTTTGTTTCAAGACTTATATCTACTTCATTAGCTGGTTTATCCTTTGCTGGTGTCTTAAGAACTTGTTCATCCTCTAGATTCCTCCCCTGTTTGGAAGAATTTTCATCCTCACCTTCTTGGTCATCAAAAGCAACTCCTTTCTCCTTCATTACTTTTTCCAACTTTTTAACCCTCTTGACCAAAGTTAAAATAGCCTTACTCTTAGCATTGTTTGCCTTCTCCAATAAGTCTATTCTCTTAACCAAAGCAGGCACCAAGGTGAGAAGATCCTCCACAGTCATAGGGTTGGATTCCTCCTCCTGAACAGGACTTGGAATATTGGTTTGCTGTGGTGGTGAAGCTGTTGTGGGTGTAGGTACTCTTGGTTGGGATGGTGATGGACTTGGTTGTGGTGTGGGTGATCTTGGTTGTTCCTGAGCTTGCTCCACATTGGTTGGTTGTTCAGCATGAGATGTACCTGCAATGTTAGTTGAACCAGAAAGCATAGCAGGCAAAAGTGGCCAAGGTGCCCCATTGAATCCCTTTTTCATGTTTGCAAAGATTTTAGGAGTAAAAGCCACAATCACATAAGTCTGCATTTTATCTTCAGGTTCAAAATTCAAAATCATTTGCAAAAATCTTGGGTACATAAAAAATTTGTGTTTGTTGTTGACATTTGCTACCATGCCATCAAAAATGAGTTTTGAAAAGTTAAAAGACTTCCAAGTGAAAGACAGACCAACGCAGAAGCAATGTTGCTTCCAAACTGATCCCATCCACCACTCTTGGGACTTAGGCAATGGAGCAAATGATGAAGTAAAAACCTCCAATGTGGTGTAAAATAGCTTTTCCAAAAAGTAAAAGTACCATCAGTGGGATAGCCTATGGTTCTCATACCCTCAAAAAGGTCATCATTAGACAAAATATATTCCCCTGAGGCATCATCCAATTGAAGATTGCTCCGAATGGATGCCTTAGTGACAATGAAGTCATGGGTATCTATAGTAGCCCTTAACTGTGTGTACCATCAGCAAGAGTTTCAAAGGTAACAGACCCCCAAAACTGCTTAACAAGAGAAGTATAAATTGTAGGATTATGAGTTAAGGCGTACCGAAGTTTAGAACCTTTTAAGAAATCCACAATCTGCTCAAAGCCTCCACTTTGATTCGGTTTCTTCAAGAAACCAACCTAGTTATGCTTGTCACAAAACTTTAGTGAAGCCATAGTCAAGAGAATGATTAAGTGCTGGTTTAGGGTTTGAGTACTGGTAGTTAAAAACAGAGTATCGTAGGCCGAAAATAATGATATTTTAAAATTGGAAGCAAATAATGAATAAAAGTGAGATATTTTATCAAATTTTATCCTTATATACTTCTATTTCTCGAAAAATACGCAACGGTATTATTTTATCAGAAAAATCATTATTTTACTGACCAGACCTAACGGTAATAAAATTTAATTACATTTTATACTACCAGACTTAAAATCGGTCAACCAGACTTAATCACTGACTCACCAGACTTAACTAAGGAATCAGACAAACACTCATAAAAAGCAATATCAAGGCTTCTGATCATCACCAATCCATGTGATTTCTGCAAATGTTAGTTCCAACACCAAGAAAAACCAAGAAAACATACAAACAAACGATTTTACAATTAAAAAGCAAGAAAAATTAACTACCAGAATTAAAACTACTAAATTTTTTTTTTTTTTTTTTTTTTAGTTTAAATTTGACCAGTATTAAATCTATTACAAGAATTAACTTCTAAGCCTACCAGAATTAATTCCTAATCAGAATTAACTACTCATCATAATTAACTACTTAGTACTGGTTTTACAAACTTTACAATTTAGCCTCCCCTTAAATGTAACCTCCCCTTAAACTGAGCTATGGGTTCATCATACCAATATTAACCACTAAGTAATTAAACCTAGGTCCATCAAAGGCTTTGGTTAATAGGTCTGCCACATTAAGATCTGTGTGTATCTTTTCCACTCTAATTAGCTTCTTTTCAAAGCAACCCTAACGAAGTGATGCCTTATTTCTATATGTTTAGTTTTAGAGTGGTATACAGGGTTCTTAACTATACGGATAGTGCTCTCATTATCTATGTGAATTATAGTGTTCATAAAGTTCAAACCATAATCCAGCATTTGATTCTGAATCCACAAGACTTGTCCACAGCAATTGGCAGCTGCTACATACTCAGCTTTTGTTGTTGATGTAGCCACAATAGTCTGCTTCTTGCATTGCCAAGAGATTAATCTTCTTCCAAGGAATTGACAACCTCCAGTTGTGGATTTCCTATCAAGACTTGCTCCAGCATAGTCACTATCTGAATAGGCTTCCAGGTCAAAAGATGATTCTCTAGGATACCAAAGGCCCAAATTGGGTTTTCCCTTTAAGTACCTAAAGATCCTCTTCACAGCATGAAGATGTGAAGTCTTGGGAGTAACCTGAAAACGAGAACAAGCACACACAACATACATTATATCTGGCCTAGAGGCCGTTAAATACATTAGAGAACCTATCATGGATCTATAAAGATGCACATCCACATCCTCAGCATCTTCATCCTTTGTCAATGGCACCTTGTTCTCTATAGGAGTGACTGCATTCTTCACATTTGTAAACTCAAACTTCTTCAAAATCTCTGCAACATACTTGTCTTGAGAAATGAAGAGGCCATCTTCTTTTTGCTTCACTTGTAGTCCTAGGAAAAATGTAAGCTCACCCATTGAGCTCATTTCAAATCTTTCCTTTCATTAATCCTTCAAATTCTTCACACCAAGACCTTTTTGTAGAGCCAAAAATGATATCATCCACATAAACTTGTACCAGAATGATATCCTTCTTGTCCCTTTTTATGAATAAGGTCTTGTCTATCACACCTCTTTTGTACCCATGCTCTTCAAGAAACTTGGAGAGAGTTACATACCAAGCTCTGGGAGCTTGATGGAGACCATACAATGCTTTTATGACTTTATACACCTTGTTGGGGTGAGCTGGATCAATGAAACCAGGAGGTTGATGAACATATACTTCTTCCTCAATAGTGCTATACAGAAAGGCACTCTTTACATCCATCTGATAGACTATGAAGCCCATATATGATGCATAGGCTAAAAATAACCTAATAGCCTCAATCCTGGCTACAGGAGCAAAAACCTCATCATAATATATCCCCTCCTCTTGTCTATACCCTTGTGCTACCAATCTTGCCTTGTTCCTAACAACTACCCCTCTTTCATCCATTTTATTTCTGAAGACCCACTTTGTACCTATCACTTTAGCCCCATTAGGTAGATCTACCAGAACCCAAACTTCTTGCAATTTGAACTGCAACAACTCCTCTTGCATTGCTTCCACCCAACTCTCATCTTCAAGTGTTTCAGAGACTTTGGTGGGTTCCTTTTGAGAAAAGAAACAAGCAAACAAGCAATGTTGTTGGTCCTTGTGGTTGACCCTTTGCTGCTTCTTGATAAGACTGATAAGTGCATGAGATTCAGGAAGCTTTTGCACTTTACTTATGGTTTGAACAGCTGACTTTGGATCACCAATTATCTGACTTTTGGGATGAACTTTGTGAATTCTGAGTGTTGGAGCTGGACTTACATCTACTTCAGTGGGTAGATTGTTGAAGTCAGTAACTATCCCTTCTTCATCATAAAAAGCCCCCTAAAAAATACCTTCATTTGGATTATCAAAGAACTCAAGGTCTGGCATCTCAGAATCATCAAAATCATCATTTGGAGTAGAATCAGGTTGAGTAGAATTAATAGTATCACTACCAGTATTAACTAAGTTAGTACTGGTAGCAGAATTAATGAATCCACTACCAGAATTAACCAAGTTAGTGCTGGTATCCTTCTTCCCAAGGTGTTTCTCAGCCAAAGCATTCACTTCTTCTCTGAAGGATAAGATATCTTCTGAAACTTTTGTAGGAGAACCCTCTTTTTCTTTTGGTTGAGGCTTGTTCACAGTCTCCTTCCTTTTTGTAGAAGATTTCTTTGTTCCTTCATTAGCAGCAACATGGTTGACTTCTGTGGTAGGAATCACAATAAGCTCCTCAATTTCTTTGCCTTGATCAACAGTGCTTGCATCTTGAGTACCTGCATTGTTAGGCACTTCTATGGAACCTGCATCAGGGTTAGCTTGATTCTCCTTGGAGACAGGAATATAGTTCATAGAATCAGTTAAATAATCAAGATCAAACATCCATCTATGACCTAGTCCCTTCACATTGGGTTTTTCCTCAAGAAAATTAACATGAAGATTTTCCTCTACTTTCTTGGTCACTAAATTGTATACCCTAAAGGCCTCACTATTCAGTGAATACCCAACTAGAAACCCCTCATCAGACTTCCCTTCAAATTTTCCAAGCACACTCAAGGTATCAAGAATGGTCACATGGCACCCAAAAGGCCTTATATAGCTAACAACTGGTTTATGGCAAAAAATAAGCTCATAAGGTGTTTTATTCTGAGGCTTGGTCACTCTAACCCTATTGAATATGTAGCAAGCAGTTGCTACTGCTTCAGCCCAAAAGGTTGTGGGTAAGAATGAGTCTGCTAGCATGGTTCTAGCTGCCTCAATCAGGGTCCTGTTCATTCTCTCAGCAACTCTATTTTGCTATGGAGTTCTAGCATTGCTATATTGTTGCTTGATTTCTTTTTCACCACAAAACTCAATCATGCTCCTATTCTTAAATTCTGTGCCATTGTCAGTCCTAATGATCTTAACCTTGTGATTTAGTAGGTTTTCTATTTGCCTAATGAACCTTTGAATTAAATCAGAGGTTTCATCTTTTGTAGACATAAAGAATACCCAGCAATACCTGGTGCAGTCATCAGTAATGACAAGGCAATAACTAGCATGGTTGATACTTCTAACAGATGTAGGGCCAAACAGATCCATGTGTAAGGTATGCAAAGGCTCAGTAACAATCCTATCTAACTTAGCCTTACAAGAAGCTCTATGTTGTTTGCCCTTATTACAAGCTACACAGGCATGGTCATTCATAAAGACCTTGGAAGGTAAGCCTCTAACTAAATTACCCTTCACAAGTTTGTTCATATTCTTGAAATTGACATGACCTAACCTTTTATGCCACAATCTAGATTCATCCAATGTGGCTTTTGCAAGCAAACAAGCAGAACCTTTTGCAACTTCAGGTGCTTTCATATCAAAACTGTACATGTTGTGTTGTCTAGGAACTTTAAGAAGGATCTGACTTTCATCAGGCATCTTAAAGTCCGAAGTCAATACAAAACATTCAGTTTCACTAAAAAGCACCTTATGCTGCTTATCACAAATTTGTGATATTGAGAAAAGGTTAAACTGCCCTAGTTCTTTTACAAAAGATACATTGTCAAATTCTAAATTGCCTACAACAATTCTACCTTTACCAGTTATCTGACCTTTACTTCCTCCAAAGGTAACAGAACCTCCTTGGAATTCTTGAAAATCCTTCAGATGATTCTTGTTACCAGTCATGTGCCCAGAGCACCCACTATCAAATATTCCTTTGTCTTCCATGTTCTTCAGTGGATGTTCCTGCACAAAAGTAGAGAAATTAGTTTCTCTCTAGGACCCAAGCCTCTAAAGACTTGGGTCTGCCCTGTGGATCAACAAATTTATAGGTCTTGTATGAGCTTGATCCACTGTTTTTCTTGGATTCATAGGTAAGTGTATTCTTAAAAGGATCCCAAGACCAACATGCTGGGGTCTTAACAGCAGAATCCCCATTTTCCCTTGCAGCACTTGAGCTTGAAGCTTGTGCTGCATTATTAGCAAAAGGACTCCTCACAGGTGAATGAGGTTTGTAAAAATTGTTTCTTTGATTATATGAGTTCACCTGTGGTCTATTTATTGGTTGCCTGGGTCCAGAATGATTAAACCACCCAGAATTAACACTTGGCCTCACATAATTAACATTTTGACCAACAGAACTAACATTTGGTCTACCAGAATTAAAATTTGGTCTACCAGAATTAAAATTTGGCCTACCAGAATTAAAATTTGGTCTACCAGTACTAACAGATGACCAACCAGAATTAACATTAGACATACCAGAATTAAATTGTGCTGGTCTAGTCACAAACTTATTAGCATGATTAATCGTGTTAGCATTATTCCAAACTGGTTTATCATTCATATGGCCAGCATTAACACTATTATTCTTTCTAAGTTCAGCCTCTCTTTTCATCCTAACCTCATGAAAATCACAGTCCCTAATCAAATGACTTAGACTACCACACACAAAGCATCTTTTAGGACCAAAATTGTGGTTTCTTTTGTACTCTCTTCTCATTCTATCAGGTTTTGGTGACTCTTGATTTTTGACAGACTTCCTAAGAGATTTTATGTGAGTATCACAACTAGGTTTATCTGTATGAGGTTTGGGTGTAGTCACAACTGGTTCACTATTTTTGACTAATTTTAACTCAGAAACATCTTTAGGTGCACTCTTTGATTCTGAATCAGACTGCTCAGAGACATCTCTAGTAGATCCTTCTCTGTCATTGGTTTGACAAGTGGAGTATTCACTAGATTTGTCATCTGAGTTGCCTATCTCACGATAGATAGGACCCTTTTTACCATATACAAACAAAGAGTCATCTAGGTCTTTCTTTTGTAGAGGAGTGTAATCTCCACTTAATGGAGGAGGCACCCCTTTAAAATTATCAGTTTTAATGAACCTATTGTACATTGTCCTACCAATAGAGTCTTCTTTTCTACATTTGAACACAGATCTGTCCATCTCTTCCTCATAGCTTAGAACTTTACTATCTGACTGTATCCCATAACCTAAGCCAATTTTACTTGTAGAGCTCATACTAGATGCTATTATCTTATCCTGACACTTAGCAGAATAGGTCCATTTGTCTACTTTCTTTTGCAATTCATCTCTTTCCTTAACAGCTTTCAAGCTGCTCTTCTATATCTCTTAAGTTTTTCATCTTTTTCATATATCTCATTAGCTTGAAAGGTGAGTTTTTCATTTAAGGAAGCTTGTTTGTTTTGATAGTTAACTATTTGTGCTTCTAAAGTTTTAACAGCTTTAGTATAAGCAAGAATTTTTGCTTCCTGATCACCTATTTGTGTTAATTGTTCATCACACAAAGCTTTAATATGATTATATGAATCAATGCATAATTTTGAGCACAAAGATACCTCATTACTGGAACCAATAGCCATAAGTGCATGGTTTGGCTCTTCATCCTCAGGTGTGTGTTCATCCCAATTCACAGCTCCAGCTTCCAATGTCATCAAGCTCATCTGATTCTTCCCCATCTTGTCATCATCTTGAGAGTCAGAACCCTTCTTCTTTTTCCAATCAGTAGTCACCTTTTCCTTGCAATCTCTGGCAAAGTGACCATGCTTGTGACAATTGTAGCACTCAACAGTCCTACTATTGTATCCCACTAGTGACTTCCCATCAAGCTTAATGTTCCTCCCAGTCTTCTTGTAAAACTTCTTAACCCTGAAAGCAATCATGGCAATTTGCCATTTGATATCCATTTCTTCAACTTCAACATCATTGATCTGTTCCAGATCCTCACTAATGAAGTCTTGATCTTCTGGTTCCTTATCAAGAAGTGAGTAAATTACTTCATCAGCAAAGCCTGCTGGAGTATCTCTTTCTTTTCTCATGCTGCTAGAAGAAGCTCCATGACCACCAGAATTAACGCTGCCATACTTAATCTTGTTAGTGCTGCTCTTGCCTTGAGAAACAAAAGCAACATTTGTAGAACTTGAAGATGCTTTTTCTTGGATTTCCTGTTCAAACACCTTGAGATTGTTGTACAGGTCATCAGTTGTCATGGTGTCAATTTCATCCTTCATCCTCATGGTCAATGTCACACTTGACCATTCTTTTGGTAGTGCTCTAAGAAACTTTTGGTTTGCATCTTCTTCTGACACAGCTGCACCTAGGGGTGTTCACGAGCCGAGCCGAACCGAGCGAGGGTCTGCTCGAACTCGGCTCGAATTGAAACCGAGCAGCTCGGCTCGGTTCGTATTTAATGAAACGAGCAGAAAACCAATGCTCGTGCTCGCTTGGTTTAAAACGAGCAGCTCGGCTCGGCTCGAACTCGCTCGGTTTAATAACATTTTCATGTCTTATCTTTGTTAGCTTATAATAACATGTCTCAGATATTTGCAACACAAATTCACATTTGAAACATAAATATATTCACATCTGAACTATGGAGTATTATGTTATCAAAGTAGTACTTCATTATCTGCTTATTACGATTCACATTCACTTTATTACATTTACTCATATTTAATTGGTCATAAGTTCATAACTTAGATGGACAAGGCTTGAATAGACCCGTATGAGATTAACTCGAAAACTTGCTAAGGTCGGATTTGAGTATGCTTTTTTAAGCCTCTACACGAACAAACCCAACTCGAATAAAACTGAAGCCGTCTCAAAATTTATATCGTGAAAAGATAATAAGAAAAATATTATTAAGGAACATACATCTAGAAAATAGAATTTTTTCACATCATATTCTTCGAATTTACTATGCATAATTTCTAATTAAGCTATGGATAACAGGTCCACATTAATGTTAATCCATAAATACATACATAAATATATAAATAAATATATAAATACATATATATAAGATAAATTTATATTTATATAAATACATACATATATATATATTTATATATATAATAAAAATATTCGAGCCGATCCGAGCCGAGCATACCTTTGCTCATGCTTGGCTCATTTACAAACCGAACCGAGCAGAGCGGCTCGTTTACAATCGAGCGACGGATCGAGCGAGCAATTTTCGAGCATTTTTCGAACGATCGGCGAGCGACGAGCGCTTTGAATGGCCCTAGCTGCACCATGAACCTCCAATTGTGATAGAAGATGTTGAAACCTATCATAACCTTTTTCCAATCCCTCTGAACTGGATACACTGAAAGCTTCAAATTGCTGTTTAAGAACAGTCTTTTGCATCTTCTTGGAGTTAGCATTCCCTCCAAATCTTTTCTTGATAGCCTCCCAAATTTCCTTGGCATCATTCATGCCATAAAAACCTTCTCATATGCTCTTTGGGAATTTCCATTAGCAGCATAGTCTTGGCCTTCTTATCTTTTTCAACAGCCCGTATCTCTTCAGCAGATACTGGTGGTAATATCCTAATCACTCCATCTGTACCTTGTGAAATCCTTTTCTTCGAATTCCCATTCTGTATGACCTTCCAGACTTCGCTGTCAATATACTCCAGATAATGTTCCATCTCCATAGCCCAGATGTCATATTCTTCTCTCTTTAGGATTGGGAGTTTTATGTTGGATATGGTTGTTGTTGCAGAGATGGGTTGTTGTTGTCTAGATGTGCTTGCTTCAGGTTTTTCTTCATCATGGATTGATTTTTAATCATCACTGTTGTGAACTAAGAAACCATCATTCTTATTGGGATTTTCAACGTCAGACATTTTGCAGGGTTTAGGTGAGTGAATTTAGGGTTTGGTTGTTGTGTTTCTTCAAACTCAGAGTCTCTTTACAGGCTCTGATACCACTTGTAGGTCCACACGTTATGGATCCAAGTAGCCTTGTTACTTGTTGGACGACTTGAATAAATTCAAATCAATCTAAGTAAGAAACTCTAACACGAATTGTTAATGCTAATGCGGAATCTTAACACTAACAATGAAGAACACAATAACTATAACTAACTTTGTATATTAATTCTTTTAATCAATATGATTACAATCTTCGTCGTTATCAAAAACTAATGCCTAAGGGTTCCTTTTATAAACTAAGGAAACCCTAGATACAAAAGTGTAGAAGGATATACGTATCTTCTCTAAAGATAATTACGTATCCTTTACTAACTTAACTCTAACAAACTTTCCTAACTTTCATAAACAGACTTAATAACTTAAGTCAACCAGACTTAACTATTAATACTCTACCAGACTTAACAATGAACGATCAGACTTAACAATGACAAGACTTAACTAATATAACTAACAGACTTAACCACGTAACCAGCAGACTTAAGTCTGTTCTTCTCATTAAGTCTTCTCTTGATAATTCCCAACATGGATTAGTAGTTGTTTTAAACAATTGTCATTATGCTCCCTCTATTATTAGAGGAATTATTTCAGTTTCACGTTTGTTTGACGATGGTTTTATTAACCGCTTTGAATTGAATAATACAATTTCAGTTTCTAGGAATAATGTTGTTTATTTTAGTGCTATCCCAAGGGATGGTATCTTTGAAATTGATATGTCTTGTTCTAAAACAAATGATAGTTTTATGTTTGCTGTTAGCAATAAAAGAGCCAATCTCACCTTGGACTTTACTCTCTTGTGGCATTGTCGTCTTGGACACATTAGCAAGAAACGCATAGAGAAGTTGCAACATGATGGACTTCTCAACTCAACTGACATCAAGTCATTTGAAAAGTGTGTTTCCTGCATGTCTGGTAAGATGGCAAGAAAACCCTATTCACATCAAGTGGAAAGGGCTAAGGATCTACTTGGACTAATACACACTGATGTATGTGGCCCATTTAGAACTGTGTCAAGACAAGGAGCAAGCTACTTCGTCACTTTTACTGATGACTATAGTCAGTATGGTTATGTTTACCTACTAAAACATAAACATGAAGTGTTTGAAACATTTAAAGTGTTTCAAAAGGAAGTAGAAAACCAACTCGGGAAGACCATTAAGTCACTACGTTCTGATCGTGGAGGTAAATATATGAGTCAAGAGTTTTTGGATCATCTTAAGGAGCATGGGATTATTGCCCATCGCACTCCTCCTAACACGCCCCAACATAATGGTGTGTCTGAGAGGAGAAATCGAACACTGCTAGACATGGTTCGCTCCATAATGAGTCAAACTACTCTTCCAAAGTCCTTTTGGGATTATGCTATTGAGTCTGCTGCATGCATTCTCAACCTGGTTCCAACTAAGAAGGTTGATAAGACACCATACGAGGTATGGCATGGGAAAGCCCCTAAGTTGTCTTACTTGAAAGTCTGGGGTTGTGAGGCACTTGTTAAGCGTGATACACTTACCAAACCTGACAAACTGGAACCTAGATCTATTAAGTGTATCTTCGTAGGATACCCAAAGGAAACAATGGGATATTCTTTCTACCTTCCATCCGAGAACAAAGTAATTGTTGCTCGGAATGCTGAATTCGTTGAGAAAAATCTCTTGGATCATGAAGCAAGTGGGAGTCTAGAAGATCTTGAAATTATTCAAGAAGAAGATATAAATCCTTCTGTAGACACTAGCTTAGGTCATGATGAGGATGATCAAGAAATTGATGAACCTCAAAGTGATATCAATCCCATTCGTAAGTCCACTAGGACACGCCGTGCCCCAGATCGAATGTGTTTTTACGTCGATGCTGAGGAGCATGAGTTGGGGGATCTTGGTGAACCCAATAACTATAAAGTTGCATTGTTGGATCCTGAATCCAAGAAATGGCTTGATGCGATGAATGTGGAAATGCAATCCATGAAAGACAACGAAGTCTGGGACTTAGTTGATCTTCCTCCTAACGGTAAAACCGTTGGTAGCAAATGGCTCTTCAAAAAGAAGACTGACATGGATGGTGCAGTACTCACCTTTAAAGCTCGTCTCGTAGCAAAGGGCTTCACTCAAACCTACGGGGTTGATTATGAAGAGACCTTTTCTCCTGTTGCAGACATTAGGGCTATAAGGATTCTCATAGCCATAGTTGCATTCTATGACTATGAGATTTGGCAAATGGATGTCAAAACCGCCTTCCTCAATGGACATCTTTTCGAAGAAGTCTACATGGTGCAACCTGAAGGTTTTGTTAATCCAAAATATCCTAACCGAGTATGCAAGCTCAAGCGTTCCATTTATGGACTTAAGCAAGCATCTAGGCAATGGAATAAACGTTTTGATGACGAGATTAAGAAATTCGGTTTCACTCATAATCAAGATGAGCCATGTGTATATCAGAAAGCTAGTGGGAGTTATGCTACTTTCCTAATTCTATATGTTGATGACATATTACTCATGGGAAATAATATTCCAATGTTACAAGATGTAAAATCCTATCTTGGAAAATGTTTTGCCATGAAAGATCTAGGAGAAGCTGCATATATTCTTGGAATCAAGATCTATAGAGATAGATCAAGACGGTTAATTGGTTTGTGTCAAAGTGCTTACATTGAGAAAATCTTGAAAAGATATTTCATGGAGAATTCTAAACGAGGAACTATCCCAATGCAAGATGAGCCTAAATTGAGTAAATCACAAGGTGCTGAGACACCTGCTGAAAAAGAGCGCATGCAAAGAGTTCCCTACACCTCGGCTATAGGATCAATTATGTATGCTGTGAGATGTACTCGTCCTGATGTTGCGTTCGCTCAGAACATGACAAGCCGTTTTCAACTGAATCCAGGTGAACTTCACTGGACTGCTGTTAAGAAAATTCTTAAGTATTTACGCAATACTAAGGATATGTTTCTGGTTTACGGAGGTGACATGAAACGAGAGCTCAGGGTTTCTTGCTACACTGATGCTGGATATCTAACAAATGCTGATGACCTGAAATCTCAGACTGGATATGTATTCGTTTTAAATGGGGGTGCTATTGACTGGAAAAGCACAAAGCAGAGTATTTCTGCAACTTCATCTACAGAAGCTGAGTATATAGCTGCTATGATGCATCTAAAGAGGCTGTATGGATTCGAAAATTCATTTCTGGGCTTGGCATTGTTCCCACAATTGAAGAACCCATAAATATATATTGTGATAATACAGGAGCCATTACTATAGCTAATGAAAGTGGAATCACCAAGGGTGCTAGACATTACCGCGCAAAAGTTCATTATCTTCGAGAAACCATTGAAATGGGTGACGTGAAGATATTAAAAGTTCACACAGATGATAATCTAGCTGATCCCTTTACGAAGGCTTTAGCATATCCTAAGCATTCTAAATTGACTAGGAATATTGGTTTGATACCAGCTAGTAGTCTCATGTAAATCTGTGTGTTAATTAGTATTTGAATAATTTGGAATTGTAAGACAGTTTTATTTTCTGATAAATATAGATACGAGGTATTTGTTATTTTGTTCATATAACCTGTTATTCCATATTTGCATGTTTAATCCATGAAATGATCTATCATTCTAAATATGTCCATTGTCGGTTAATAATATGGGAATATTGTTATGCAAGGCAAATGTGAGTATTGGTTATATTCTATGAGAATGTGGATTGTTCCAGCCAAACTCATATGTATTCACAAGGGATGCATATTGGATACCCCAACTTTCAAACATTTACTTTTGGATCATTGTCATGAGTAAAATGTTGAAATGGTTTGTTAAGTCATCCTTAGACTTGAGATACAAGCAAGTTCTGTTATGTGTGGATATCACTTTTGTAATTATATGCCAAACGTTGTCCTGAATAAGATAGTTATAAAAGCTATGTTTCGGAGTGATGTGAAGCAGCATCCACAACACTTGTAGTCAACAAAGGATTTGTTACTCCACTTGATATGTGCAGAAAGATACCATGGGCCCTCTCCAGAATTAATCAGATAATTGTTCGGCCGAACCCAAAGGGTAATGCAAGATGATTCTTGAACACATTTGGTATATCTGAATTAAATTCTATAACGAGAATCTAAATGGTTAAACTATATGGAATGAGTTAGGATCCATATCCATGGTTTAACGGTGTCTATAACAAGGGATGATAAAAGCAAGACATAAATAACCATGCTACTGAGAATATTTTTTGAAATTTTATCTCAGACATTTCTAGTTTAATAACGAATGTGAGTGTTGCTAGACGTTTCCGTCGTTGGTATATGTGGTGTCTGCTACTCCAACTCCCAAGTGGGAGCTGTTGGATTATGGTAGTTAGATTAGCCATTATATGACTAGAAATGTGTGAGCCTATTGGGGGCACACACGTTAATACACGAAGAGTACGCTTATTAAATAATTAATATATATACTTGTTATATTTATTAAGTGTTTAATATGTTTCACGAAATAATTATTTAACGATTGTTAGTTTATCGTTAGACGCAATAACTAACTAATATACGTTAAATATAAAAGAGAAGGACTTGGATGTCGGAAAACAAAACTCCCGGACTTCCCTCCAAAGTGGCTAGTTATGGAAGGATCTAGGAGGGGTGCTATGTGTCGGTTTTGGCTAACTAAAGGAGGTGAATAACAATGACTTGTTGGACAAGTTTGGGTGCTATATAAACACCCCTTGCCCTCATTGTTTGATACGACACACAAATAAAAAAATAATACAGTAATATCAACGCAAGCTAGTCAACCGATTCTTTACCCAGTTTGTCATCAAATCAAAACCAGTGGATGCATGCATGCATGCATGGCTTCTACAATATAATGTCTGAATTGACTACATATAAACCATAGAGGGGTTTGTCTTATTCGAGCATTAAAAGCAAACAAGATATCATATTTTGTTTTCACATCTCTTACTTTGTTTGGATTACCGATCGAACGTAATACCAACTGGTATTCGGTTGGTTAAATCAAGCAACAATACAAATCGTTGTTTAGTACGTGAAGCAACCACTAGCATCGTAACGTGTTCGTTTGACATGATTGTGTGAGCAACCATAGAGGTGATATATATTTATCACTTTGTTTCATTTGCAGGTGACTACGAGGGTTAGTTTTCTTGTTTCCTTTTTACCTTAATTTGTTTATTATATGTGTTAATCATAATTGCTAAACTAGATCCATTATCCGCTGCGCACTTTTAGTGTTAATGGTTAACATGTTAATTAATTCCCAACAGGAGCAACTCTTACCTTCTTCTTGATGCAACTCGTTACGCCCAAAGTTCTTTTTATGTTGTGTCAAGATATTTTCAGAAGTTGTTTAGTTATGGTGTCAAATGTTAAATATGTAAGAATTTTCTAGTGTTTGGCTTAAGGCCAAATTGACCAAAATATTATGGTTATGGTCTAGTTAAGTGTTAAACATGTATGGGTTATGATACTTGGGAAGTATCCAAGGTAAAATATGGGTGTGCATGTATAAATAATCTATACTACATATAATGCACAAATGAATCTCTCTCCAAAATTTTCAGACTTACAAGAAATAAGCATGATTTACAACACTTTAATGCACCCAATTTTCAGAATTACAACAAAATAAGCATAGTGTACAACAAAAATAAGCATGGTGACATTTTCAGACTAATTTTCTATATACAATTAATACATAATTTAAAACACCCCATCACCCATATGTACAACTACCTAAGCACAATGTACAGAACAATTAATGCTTTATGTTTCCACAGACACACAACAAAACTTGGAATACTGAACCTTCAGTTACCGAAAGTTTGACCAAACCACAATACCGATGTTTGACCACAAAGATATCTATACCCTGGTTATACAACCTCAGAGTTATGAATCGTCATTGGTACAAAGTAAAACGAAAATAACAAGATAAAAAGAACAGTAGATCATATTCAACAATAAACAACTTCACTATCTTTGTTCTATTAACACCTCACTCAATATAAGCCAAGAACAACAACGTTTCCCATCTCACAATCCAATCTCAAGACAACATACATCTAAACCCATCTCACATATACAAGACTCGAATCAAAAAGAAAAAGCAGCTAAAAGAGATCTCAGATTCACAAATCAATTAAGCTTTACAAGTTTTTATTGAACCCATCATAGATCTATTAGAACATAACATCTCTTTTAATATCCAAAATTCATAAAGAAAGAACAAAGCAAAAGTGTTTCATTCTTTTTCTTTTTTTCGGTCTAATGATAAACGAAACACATATCAAACCTACCCGAGACCTTCTACAAGTGAAGCCGTTTATTACTTGATCTCTTCATGGGTTTTGAGATTCAAACAAACGTGTTCAACGTTTAGAAGAAGAAGAGAAGAAAGAAGTGGCAAAAGGTTTTATGTGTTGTGGTGGTTAAACCTCATGGCTGATGAGTGTTGATTTAGATAGATGAAATGAATGTGTTCTTGCAATATAGATGAAATTTTGTTTAGATAAAAATTAGTTGGGAGAAAAACACATATGGGGCGTAGTTTTAAGTTTAGGGTTAATAATGACCTAAAGTTGGTATATGCACTTAGATTAGATAGACTTTGGACCGGGTATTGTGGAATTGAGATGGACCGGGTATAGAGATTTTTTTGTGGGCCTATAAATAATGGATTAACGATTTCAGGTTTTTTTAAATGGCAACGCACTTAAAAGACAATCATATAAGCATAACTCAAGCTAACAATTCCTAGCCATCACTTTTTACTTTTGATACCGTTAACATTTATTTTAGGGTGCCCTTCGCTGCAACGCGCGGGTACCCTACTATCTATACTACCTTATAATACATCTTGCACCTTCTCACATATTAACTTTTTAAGACTACCAAAAATAGATTTTTAAGCAAATACAAGTAAAAAACATAATTTACAAGTATTTAAAGCACAATAAAACTAAAAAAACATTATTCAACAACTACAATTAATACACTATTAAAAACACTCATTCACCGAAATATACAACTATTTAACCACAATGTACAATCTAATCAAGCTACTAAGTCAAGCACTTAAAAATAAAGTCATTAGGCTGTCGGCACTGGTCGGTCGACCGGTTCTGTCGCCGTTGCGCCGACCGTGTCGCCGCCATTGCAGCATGAGGGTCGAACTGGGTCGGTCGGCTCCAACATTGGTTGGTTTGATAAATCACGAGGTCGCGTACTTATTTGACTTCACGAGTCGAGATGTTTTGTTAGTTGCATAACTTGCGAAGTTATTTTAATTTAAATTATCATTCATTTGTACGGTTATTGTAAGAAAAAAAATCATGTAGCCGAACAACATTTGCTCGCCGCAAAATATAGTCACAGGGTACCCGCCGCTGCATCGCGCGGGTACCCTGCTAGTACTATATAAGTGATATGGGTGCATTTGTTACAAATGACTCATTTTGCGAAAATACGCTTTCGTGAATGATTATGCTTTGTAAAAGTATATATATATGATGTTTTCATATTCCTAAGGTTTCTGCAAAGTTTGGTGTTTTTACGATAAGTATAAGTTGGGTTTTCGGAAAATTTGGAGTTTCAAAAGAAGTTTGCATCGGGCGTTTTTGGCCGCCAGCCATTTGAGACAGAACCCAAATGGCCGCCGGCCAAATAGGTCTTGGCACTCAATTTTTATTTATTTTTTAATTGTTATTATTATTATTATTCTTTTAATTTTGCAAATTTTTGAGTCAAGAGCATTTCAATTACAAAGATTTTTTTTATCCATTTACCAAATGATACTTCATTTGCCTTATAATAACTATTCACAATGCTATTTTGGTATATCTCAAAATAATTGTCTATTTAGTAGGTATAGATGATATTTGATTGGTGTAAAAATGTAGTTAATGAAATTCTTTAAAACTTTATGCATTTTAATGTGAACCGATTCAAAAAGAGAATTTTAAATGTAATATTTAATTGATTTTTACACTTAAATCTAATTCTCAAAAGATTGTTCAAATAGCAAAAAAAATTACTACGCAGTTGTTAGTTTAACGGTATCAAGGTATCAACGTGTGTTACTATTAAGATATCTGGATATACCATGTGTCCACCGTTGGAAAGTATATTTCATTTGTTTTAAAATTATTGTCTCATCAATAACAAGTATATTTTATAATTAATTACTGTTTTTTCATTTTTATTCTTTTGCATAATGATAATTTGACCTTTAACTAGTTAACTAATACTTTCTTTAAAATTTGTAATAATCTTCTCAAATAAAGTTAATATGGTAAATTTGATAAAAAAATTCTCTATTTGTTTTTGAGTAACATTTTAGTGACAACTCAAAAGCTAAAAGCGGACGAATAATTCGGTACGCGTGGAGTAAACTTAATGCTCAACGGCTATATTATTCGACACTTTATATTTCTACTAACGGGCCTAAAACAATGCTAAACAAGATGCATTTTACATAGTATGTGGTCTTGACAAACCATCAAAGACTCACTAGACATTAAGTGAAGAAAGCAAATATGGGCCTAAAATACAAATTCTAAACCCAATATCAAAGGTGACTAATTAATATATATATTATAAGGCATGTAAAACGACGCCGTTGATGCTACAGTACCCCCGGCCCGGCCCACTGCTACAGTAACCGGCGCACTTTTTTTTTTTTTTTTTTTTTTTTTTTTTTTAATCAGCTTTCGAAAATTGACAAAAAATACCCCTGAAATTGACGACTCTTTGCAAAAAAAGTCCTTTTTCCAAAAAAATGTTTCGAAAATTGGCAAAAATTACCCCTGACACTAACAACTCTTTACAAAAATAGTCCTTTTTCCAAAAAAAAAAAATGTTTCGACAATTGGCAAAAAATACCCCTGCCATCGGCGACTCTTTGCAAAAGGAGTCCTTTTTCGGGGTAAAAAAAAACGATAATCAACGAAATAAAACAACGCCCCGCCGCAACGCGGCGGATCATCGCCGAACTCGTTATATATATATATACTAAATTGCGTCGAACAATGCTACAGTACCGCTGGCGTCAATTTGATGTCACCGGCCCTTTTTTTTTTTTTTTTTTTTGCCCAATAGCTTAGCCCAATAAGTGATCCAACCCAACTCACAAGTTTCCAAAATTGACAAAAAATACCCTGAAGTTGACGACTCTTTTCAAAATTAGTCCTTCTCCAAAAAATAAGTTTAAAAAAATCGCAAAAAATACCCCTGAAGTTGACGACTCTTTGCAAAATTAGTTCTTTTCCAAAAAATCTGTTTCAAAATTGGCAAAAAATACCCCTGAAGTTCGCGCTTTTTGCAAAAGTAGTACTTTTCCAAAAAATATATTTCAAAAATTTCTAAAAAATACCCACAATTGCAACTAAATCAAAACTTAGAATTCGGCCTACTTTCTACTTAATAAAAATACCGTGCAATAATCAACGAAATAAAACAATACCCCGCCGCAACGCGGCGGATCGTTGCCCAACTCGTTTTGTAAACTAAAACAGCACCTGGTAAACGAACAAACAGGGGGTCTTCCCGCGCTAGCACTCTTGCAAGAAAACGGCCTAGCTAACACGGATTTCGGTTCCATGCGATGGCCCAGGACGAGGCGGTGCTACTTAAACCCCCAACAAGCCATAGGAGTAGGCGGAAGACTTTCTCCTCTTGATGCCTCTTGTGGTAACGCCCTTGACGAATTGCGTTCAACACCCCTATTCTTTTTAAAGTCCCGTCTTTCTATCTTTGGTAGTACATCTATTCATGTAATGGTACAAAATAGGACCTTCACACATGAGCACATTCACTACGTGAACCCTCACACATTCACTTGAGCACATCTGTCTACATTACACCTTTAGATGTCTTATTCAGACGAGATTGAGTATTCTTGTCGTTGCTGACTATTAGCTGGGTTTTTACGACTAGATATCGTTAGCTAATAAGGCGTCTTAGCCCGGCCCACTTGCTTAGACCCATTTAATAGTTAGGGTTTCATATTAGTCATTTCTATTTAATGTCTTGTAAATCCTTATAGTTAATTGAATATGATAATACAATGTTTTCAGTATTTTTTTGATTTCTACATGGTATCAGAGAGCTAGGTCGAAGATGAAGAAGAAAAAAAAAAGGTGTTAGTCTTAGTAGCCGAATTATCCGCCGTCCCGACTGATGGTTCAATTCATCGAAAGAAGCCTTGCATTCGTACATTCTGATTGGAGTATTGGGTATTGTTTAATTTTATATTTTGATGTCAGTGTTGTTCGTATCTAAATCCTCAAAGCAATTAATTGTTTGATTTTAATAGGCTCATATAATTAAAAAAAAAATAAGAATGACGGTTTTGATTGGTTTGTTGAATTGGTGGCTCCGTTGTTTTTGGTTGCTCTTTGTTGAGGGTTTGATTAAATAATTGGTCAAATTTGTTTGATTTTGTTTGGTTCTGTTGATAGTGTTGCGGTATTGAAATTTGCGTAATGAATTATTCGTACCGGGTTGAAATGAATTATTGTTGGTCTTTTGGTTTGGCAGTCTGATTTTACATTTGGTTCGTCTGAATCTAAATCTGTATTTATCTGCCTGTTCTGCACTCGTTCATCTCCGTAATTATTTTGCTCTGTTCTGAGTTTGCACCGCGTTTGCACTCGGGCACCATTCGCTTTTCGTTTGCTTTTTTCAGTTTAGTTTATTTTCTGTTTAACAAACTCTCAATGTTTACCGTTGTTGCATTGCTAGTTTGAGAGGAGGTGTTAGCTAATAAGGCCTATTGGCCCGGCCCGCTTGTATAGGCCCGTTTAATAATTAGGATATCGTATTAGTCTTTTCTATTTAATATCTTGTAAACCTTCATAGTTAATTGATAATACATTGTTTTCAGTATTCCTTTGATTTCTACCGCTATCACTATCGTCAATTTGTATAGTCTCTTATTTGATGGGCATTGTAAAGTGTCAAAAAATGTGATTACGTGCAAAAAGGGTTATTCGTTAACAATAATATCTGAAAATTACTTCTAGATTTCTTGATGTAAACGGTTTTCTTTTTATTTAATGCTAGCTAACAAGTCTTGAATTTCGTTGACAATTTATCACCACATCTCCCAAATCTAAGGGCCCGTTTGGTTTGTTGCTAGGAATGATAATAGGTATCGGATTTAGTATGTGGTAGAATGATAATGGATATGAAAAAGTGTATGATTACGATTGTTTATGTTTGGATGAGAAAATATGGTATGAAAAAGTGTATAGATATTTGAGTTTTGTAGTGGAAAAAAGAGGGACTCACGGGAATGGATTTCATAGACACCAAATTGGTGTGTAATGAATCTATGACTATGATGTACCCACCTCATTACTGGGCCCACAAAACAAACACCATTAATCACTTTCAAAGTCATAGTCTCATTCCCATAGTATTCAACCAAACGGGCCCTAAGATTTTATGGTCTTTGGTTTTCGGTCAAAAGTCTTCTTTTTAGACTCATCCAGTCATATTTATTGTACGAGCTAACAATAACTATCCACAAAATACATATTCTGAACAAACGAACACAATGGCCGACCCGGTCTTAGCTTCTGGAGATCGGTTCCGACTACCGGTCTAAGTGGGAATTCTTATAATATAGTATCTAACCTTTGAACCTTGGAAATGTATCAAGAATGACTTTGGATCACTAGATAAGTATGTATATCGTTGAGTTAAAGCTAACCTTATTACAAATTTACAATTATACAAGTGGTTACAACTAGGGGTGTTAACGATCCGAGATTTTAACGAGCTACTCGAGCTCGAGCTCATTTAACTCGAGGTCGAGCTTAACACTCACGAGCTCGAGTCGATCTCGAACAAAAATTAGTGCTCGATTAGTTTGATGAGCCGAGCTTTGAAAACTAATATTTGGCTCGGTTGTATTCAATGAATCGTAATGTGTTACAGGATTAAATATAAATAATAATCTAATGGGCCTAAATACCCAACTAAATTCAATAATAAGCCACATGTTGAGTGGGCTAAATATGATCCGCAAACAGCCCCCCGCAGTTTGAGCGGGGGAAGGAAGAATGCTTAAGCTGGAGCGAAACTCATCAAACAAAGCAGTCGGCAAGCCTTTGGTGAAAATGTCCGCATATTGATAACGGGAAGGAACATGAAGAACACGTACATGCCCAGTAGTAACTTAATCTCGAACAAAATGAATGTCAATCTCGATAGGCTTCGTGCAGTGATGTTTCACGGGATTCGATGAGAGATAGACGACACTCACATTATCACAATAAACAATCGTAGCAGTTGAAACCGGTTTATAGAGCTCACACAATAAATTACGAATCCAGCAAGTTTCAGCAACGGCATTAGCAACACCCCTATACTCAGCTTCAACACTAGACCGAGAAAGTGTAGCCTGACGTTTAGAGGACCAAGATAGAAGGTTGTTTCCAAGAAAAACACAATACCCTGAAGTAGACCGACGCGTAGTCGGACATCCAACCCAATCTGCATCGAATTATGCCACTAAAGATGAGGTCGAGGATGAATAAAGCTGTAATCCATAGTCTAAGGTACCCCGCGAACATAACGTAAGACCCGCTTGAGAGCAAAGAAATGTGGCTCCCGAGGGTCATGCATAAAAAATCAAACCTGCTGAACGTCATAAGAAATATCCGGTCTAGTAAAAGTAAGATATTGTAGAGCACCAGCAAGACTGCGATATAATGTAGGGTCAGAAACTGGATCGCCATCAATTGCAAGCTTGGAATCCGTGTCAACAGGAGTACGACATGGATTACAAGTGAGTATACCAGCACGCTCAAGTACCTCATTAGCATACTTCTGTTAAGAGAGAAACATCCCAGAAGTATTAAAAATCACAGTAATGCCCAAAAAATAATTAAGCGGGCCAAGATCAAGCATGGAGAACTCATGATGCAGAGAAGTAATAACCCGCTGAAGAAGAGCTGTATAAGAAGCAGTCAAGAAAATATCATCAACATATAAATGCTGATAAGCTGTATCGGTCCCCTGTCTGTAAATGAATAGTGAAGAGTCACAACGACTATGATGAACACCAACCCGAGCAGCATAGGCTGCAAACCGCTGAAACCAAGCCCGAGGGGATTGTTTAAGCCCATAAAGTGATCTCTACAAAAGACAAACATAATCGGGATGTTGTGTATCCCAAAAACCATGAGGATGATGCATATAAACAGTCTCAGATAACGGTCCATGCAAAAAGGCATTCTTGACAACAAGCCTAAATGAACTTTGTGGGTGTGTTCACTGTAAACCCTCACGAGACCTCACTCGTCCACTCGGGACACCGAGTGGTTTAAAAGGATTATTGCATACGCTAAATGAAACAGTGATTCCTACGAAAGTGAGTTAGGTTTTTGTTTTTTTTTTTCCTTTTTATTTTTAGACTTATGTTTGTTGGTAGTGTCATGATTTCAGGGAATTGAAGTTTGCTCATGGAGGCAAGATGAAGGCACGCATGTTAAACGTGATCCTTCTTTCATTTTGGAGCAAATTTCAGGGGAGTTCTCATTCCAATTCTACTTTTACCTCATATTTATTTCTTGTTTAGTACAAAAGGGACTTTGTGCATTTCAAGTGTGGAGACGGGAGTAGAATTATAACTTGAACTTGTTTACCCTAATTTTTTCTAGTTTATTTTGAAAAATTATGCCATTTTTTAAATTTTGACATGTTTTTGTTAACCTAACTAGAATAGACCTTAGCCGAGCACTCTATAACCCTTGATTTCCATGGTGAGATTTAGCCTTTCATTTTCCCCTTATTTACCCCAAATCCACCAAATATTGAGTGTGCCGGTAGTATGTAAACTTTAGAACTTGGCCTTTACATCATTTCGAGACCATAGACGAGTAGTGTGTCGAGTTAGCTTGATACATTTGGAAGAGACAATTCGAGAAGGCAATATTTTAGGATTAACACCCAAATAGCCCATATGTGTATATAATTGTGTGCGTTTATCGATTAGTCACTTCGACTCTTCGACCCCCGTGTTAAAACCCTTTTGTTGCACTCACTTTTGGTGCAAGATACACCCTTATGAGCCATTCTTTTCGTTTCATACCCTTATCAATATTATTTCGATACACCTATTCGCCTTAGCCTACCGTGTAGTCTTAGTTTATGATTGGGAAGTCGCCGTTTGCTCAAGTTTAAGGTTCGAGTAGAGAGATTCGGGAATCACGCCTACGTCGAAGACATATATTTGAAGATCATTGAAGATCCCCCATAATTTCTCATATACGATTCATTTCAAGTGGGGGGATGATATTATTTTGTATAGTTATGATTCAAAATAAATAAATTAATAAATAAATAAATAAATAAATTGAAAAAAGAAAAAAAAATTGTGTTTTTGTATGTATATAGTAGTTATTATTGATAGTGCATCATTATAAGCATTCTGAGTTTATCAGATTTAGTATCGTGGAGGCCACTTCGATCACATTTGAATAATTGAGTTGGTGACTTGCGTACACCAAAATGAAGACCAAGTAGTGTGCCCATCATGACGTCTGTGACAAATGGTAATTTTCACACTTTTAGTTAATAATAAATATTTATTTATTATTTTTTAAGATGAGAATTTCTATGCGTAAATGCATGTTTCTGAGCATTACTGAACATTTTAAGGAGCTGTCCCGCATACTGTAGCTTACAGTCACTGCTGAAAAAGTTTATTTTTGTCAGTAAGCGTAGATTATTCTATTTCTGATAGTTACTGACAAATTTCGTATTTAACTGAGAAGCTTTCTCGTATTTACTGAAAAGCAACCCCACACGCGAACCGACAGTACAGTATATGTGGTAGCAGTCAAATAAATGCATTTTTGAGTAAATAATAATATTTTATTATTATTATGACGAAAATGTCGATAGAAACTTTATTTTTCGTGTACGTGTCCAAAAAGGTCAAACCGGGACTTTACGGTAACATTTAAGCTTAAACCGACACACGATACACCAACGAGGAACAAAATATTTTCCCTCCTCTTCTTTCTTGTCTTTTGCCTCCCACTAACCACAAACCAACAAGGAGATAATCTTATTTGTCTTATTGTGATCTCATCCCATTTTGTAATTTACTTAAATGGTGACACTCACTAATACACACACAAGTTCTTATCATCTAAACTTTCTCATAAAACTCTTTCACCTCTCCAATATTTCCCTGATCAGTTGGCTGAACTAACAGGGAAAGGTTTTATTAGACCAAGTTCTTCGCCTTGGGGAGCTCCGGTCCTGTTTGTTAAGAAGAAGGATGGATCCTTCAGGATGTGTATCGACTATCGGGAGCTGAATAAGCTAACCATCAAGAATCGATACCCACTCCCGAGAATCGACGACCTATTCGATTAACTACAAGGTTCATCAGTTTACTCCAAGATTGACCTGAGATCAGGTTATCATCAACTCCGAGTCCGGGAAGAGGATATCCCGAAGACTGCATTCAGAACCCGATATGGCCATTATGAATTCCAAGTTATGCCATTCGGCCTAACTAACGCACTAGCCGTATTCATGAACCTCATGAATCGAGTGTGTAAGCCGTACTTGGATAAATTCGTGATCGTGTTCATTGACGACATCCTGATATATTCTAAGAATGAGAAAGAGCACGAGGAACACCTCAAGCTAATCTTAGAATTATTGAAGAAGGAGGAGTTATATGCCAAGTTTTCGAAGTGTGAATTCTGGATATCAACTGTGCAGTTTCTGGGCCACGTCCACAACACCTACCGAAATACGCCAATTCTTAGGCCACGTCCACAACACCTACCGAAATACGCCAATTCTTAGGACTTGCCGGTTATTACCGAAGATTTATCGAAGGTTTCTCCAAGATAGCGAAGCCTTTGACTAAACTGACACAGAAGAATGTGAAATATGACTGGGGAGATAAGGAGAAAGAAGCTTTTCAACTCTTTAAGGAAAACTTGTGTAGTGCACCTATTTTGGCCTTACCTGAAGGTAGTGAAGACTTTGTTATTTATTGCGACGCTTCACACAAGGGTATAGGAGCCGTGCTAATGCAGAGAGAGAAGGTGATAGCATATGCTTCTCGACAACTGAAAACCCATGAGAAGGACTACACAACCCATGACCTAGAGTTAGGATCAGTTGTGTTTGCACTTAGAATCTGGAGGCACTATCTCTATGGCACAAAGTGCGTGATGTATACCGACCACAAAAGCCTACAACACATCTTGAACCAGAAGGAGTTGAACATGAGACAGCGCCGATGGTTAGAATTGCTTAGCGACTGTTGATACAAAAGTTGGGCGTTCCTTGATTCCGTACCAATTCGATCTTAATGCTTGAGACCTGCGCACTAAGAAAACAGAAAAACACCGTTAGGCTTATCGTGGGATTGTCTCCCACGATTCTCCTCCGGCGTGAGAGTAAGTAATCGGTTTTAGGGTTTGTAGAGGAGTTAGGGTTTTGTAAGTCGTACCTTTAATGAGAGTCGAAGGACTCTTTATATACACACGAAACCCTAGTCGGTTTCGTGTCCTTCACTCCTCAGTATATCCCGCATAGGGCGGTATATGATATATATCCATAAATAAAGGATATCTATATCAAAACCATAAATAGCTTTGGGTTTGGGCCATCGTGAGCCCAAACCGCTATTGCGATAGCCCATTCGTGATGGGTATGGGTCCATTCGTGATGGACTTAACTATGGGTCGGGTTCGTGACCCGAATACGGACTATACGTCATCATGTCCCCCCAGTCTAGTGTGCGCAATGCGTGATTGCGGGTACTAGACTAACAACTTAAAAATATATATTACTCGATGCGTAGCGGGGAAGTTTTAATTATTTCCCGCCAAAAATAGCGAGTTAACCTAGTCCAAGTATCTTCTTCGAAAATCGTGTGTGGTGGGTGAAAAAGTGCTTTACCTTTTGAGTTCCCAACCGTCCGATTAGAGCAAGTGGGGTACACATGTCGTATATCCACGAATATGTGTACCCTATATAAAGTGAAGCCGTCATTTCTCTGTTGCTACCACAGTAAAAACCATCATTTTTCCGCCATTGTTAAACCTTCCAATAGCGATCAAGAAATCAACGAAATCCCAGGTAATAGCGCGTGCGCTTCATAACACTTTAAATTCCAATAATGGTTCTTCAGTTGTCTGAGATTCCTTCCGATATATCGGAGGATGAACTTCGTCAGTTCACCTCCGATTATTACATCCCTCTCTCATTGCATCCGGTAGTTCCGGCTGCGAATGCATCAATAGCAAATTTCCCGCGAGGGAAGGTGGGGGTTTATACGCGCTTCTTCGAATTCGCTAACCAGCGTGCGCCCATCTCCCTCTTTTTGTGCGATATTCTAAATCATTATCGCCTTCATATTTCTCAGCTGCACTGTATAGGTGCAGCAAAAATAACTAACTTCGAAGTAAATTGTCGCCTTTTGGGGATTGAGCCCACAGTCCATCTATTCCACGCGTTCTACCACACAACGTGGTCGAATGGGTGGGTGTCTTTTGCTAAGCGCGCCGGGACATTACAATGCTATACAGATAAGTTAGATGCGCTGAGGGTTTGGAGGGAAAAGTTCTTTTGGGTAGATAGTGCCTTCTTTCCATGGGTTTTTGAGTTTTATACCAAAGAATCATTGCCGAAGGATGAGCGCCCCGACCCCAGGTTGTATAACGAGGCTGATGCGGACACGATAAATACTAATCGCATTCTGATACAAGCGTATCCAGAAGATTTTTTGGTGCACATGGGCATCAGTCGCAACTACTTCGGTAGGCCAGAAGAGGTGCCATCTTTTTTGGATGAAAATAGCCGGGGTGGGTGCTCGTCCTTCCTTCCTTTTCGATTATTAGTAGTAAGCGCTCCTCCCTTTGTGAATAATCTAACTTAGTTTGTGTTTGTTTGTTGCTTGTTGCGCAGAAATGGACTTATTTAGCGTGGTTCGCTTGGAGAAGCCAAAACAAGTGATTGTAGGGGTGCGCCCTCTGAGGGATGGCGAAGAGCCAATTCTACAGGCTACTGCAGGGCGCACAATGGTCATTGCGCAGGAAGAGCCAGAGGAGACAGGTGAGACAGGGGAGATCCCCCCAGGTGTTACTATGGCTACTCCTCTGCGTAGCTTTCCCGCTTCTGGGTCGCAGATCCCTGTGGAGGTAGTACACGTAGATTCGTCGGGGAGTGCCATGGATGAATCTGAGGAAGAGGAGGAAGAGAGCCAAAGGTTGAAGCGTAAGAGATCATCTGGTGATGATGGCGCAAGTACATCAAGTAAGCGCCCTGCCATCTCTGTCAGGCAATCATCTGAAGAAACTGCATCGCAGAAGGATGCTTCTGGAACTCCTCCTTTCAAGTAAGCAATGGACCTCCTATCGTTAACCTTTTATTCCTTGTTGATATTGTTGTCATTGTTTGACTTTTTGTTACTTGCGCGCAGTTTGGAGGCTGTTGTTGATGAGGGTGCGCAAGTTGGAAATTCGCCACCCAAGGCTGATGTTGCATATACTGGTGAGTTTGCGCCCAAGAGTCCGGTGGGTGAGGAAAAGTCTGCTGAAGATGCGCCAACAGGTCGCCTTATAGAAGAGTTGGCTTCATTGGTTGCGCGACTACAGACTCAGTATAGTGGTGAGGGTAGCCAAGTTGCGCAGAAGGACAAGGAGATAGATATTCTGAGGGCGCAGTTGACTGATGCACAGGTTGAAGCGAGGGCATCTAGTATGTACGCCCAGAAGGTTGCTGATGAGAAAATGTCACTTATTGCTGAACTGACTCAAGAGCGCAAAGGAGCAAGAGAATACAAGGCCTCCTGCCTTTGGGCCTTGAGATATATGGAACTGAACAAGGGCAAACTCATGTCGAACATGGATGGCTTTCGCAAGTCTGTGGAGAGCTTGCTGGAGAACCAGGAGCGCAAGCTGCGTAAGCTGAGCATTGAGTATGATGAGGAGCTGTACCCTCATTTGGTGTCTACTATTGCTGAACGCAGATGGCTCATTAGCCATGGGTTACGCCTTGCTGCGATGGGTACTTTGGAGTCCCAAGAGGTGCGAGAGGCCTTTGGGGAGGTTGTTGAGCGCGCACTTGCACGTGGCAAGGCGCAAGCTGTAGAGGAGCTCTCTGAGAGCGGTCTGTTGAAGGTTCCTGTCGCACAAGTGCCTGATTATAATGCGAGTGCTTATGATGAGCTTGTTGCATCAATGGAGAAGATGAAGCTGCTGGAGCTTCCTCATATCGCTCAACTTGAGCGTGACCAGGATTACCCCATAAGTGTTATCATGGAGGGGTTGACCTTGGCAAGGCATTCAGTGGAGAGCGCAGAGGCAGAGGCTGACTATTTTCTCAAGCCAGACTCGTCGCAGCTGCAGGTACCCATCTTTGCCTATCCTCGCAATGTCCAGGATCCCTTTTCCCTTGAGGAGGAAATCTCGTTGAAGCAATGTTTAGAAGCTCATGCTACGAGATTGGCAAAGAAGCAGGGTGTGAAGGGAAAGGCTATCCTCTGCGGTGTTGGTGCCGCGCATCTCCCCAGGTCTGATGGTGTGCCTGTCAGCGTACCGACAGTGTCGCCCCAAGGTGGTGTTAGCAGTTCTAGGCTCAAGCGTACTCGTAGCCTTTAGATCTTTTTTGTCTTGGTAGCTTTTTGTAATAGATTAACATTTTTGTTGCACATATGCATGTTAAGTCTATCCTTTTGTATGAATTCGTAATCCATAACAAAGTGTTGGTTTTGAAATATGCGATTGTACGCATATTGTACCAAATTTGATTGTGGTTATATTGATTGTGCTTAGTTTATTTCGTCTTTTCGTGAAAGATGTCTAAGAATCAAACCGTTTATATAAATAATTTATAATCACTGGTATCATAATCTTAACATAAGCGTGTGTAAATTTATGGCATAGTCGTGTATGACATTATCGTGTATAACATAAATGTATATGAGATGCACAAGTTGTTGTGTATCTGTCGTGAGGTGCACAAGTGTATGGATTGCAGCGTACTGCAAATACCATGTTAAGGGGATAATTGTCTTAACTCCTAATTTGTTAAACGCGCACAGTATGCATAATTGCGCACCCGTCGTGAGATGCGCATCGAACTTACTCCAACGTCTTGAGAGTAAGGTGTTTAACAAGGATACGTGATCCGATGTTGATGGGTTTGCAACCCTCTTACTCAACGAGTCATTTATTAGGTTTACTCATCCTTTTACCATCGTGGGTTTTTAATTAGTGCATGCACGCCATGTAGGCAAAAGATAATATAACAAACAATATTGAGACATAAATTATATGTAAGCAATAAAGTAAAGTGTATCACGGAGTTAGCTAGAAACCGCAATCATTTTATTAATACTTGCAAGTTTTTGTAAAAAAGAAAAACATTTGTCTAAATGAAACAAGATATAAATACACGGATATTTATTGAGCACTTACTAAAGTGCGGAGGTGTCCATGTGTGAGGCCGTAGCCCTATCTAAAGGTAGCATCTCTTGAGATTGCAAACGTTCCATGTGCGTGGTAGCTCGTGGCCATCTGTGTTACGCAGTTTGTACGCGCCTTGTCCTAGTGCCTCAATGACTTCATAAGGCCCTTCCCACTTCGGTCCAAGTTTACCTGTATCTTCTGCGTGGCTTGCATCATTAGCGCGGTACACAAAGTCTCCAGGTCTGAATGAGGTGCTTCGAACTTTAGCATCGTAGTATCCCTTCATCTTTGACTTGGTTTTTGCCTCTAGTATGGCTGCGCGCTCGCGCCTTTCTTCCAGCAGGTCCAAATCTATCCGTCGTTCGTCATCATTGGTCGCGGCATTAACTTCCACGGTGCGGATAGTTGGCATCCCAATTTCAGCTGGTATAACAGCTTCTGTCCCGTAGACAAGGGAAAAAGGAGTGTCTCCATTGCTAACCTTGATTGTTGTGCGGTGCGCCCATAAGACATGCGACAACTCATCCACCCATCTGCCTTTGTGTTTGTCCAGGCGTGCTTTAATTCCTTCGCCTAGACTTCGATTTGCGCGCTCAACTAAGCCATTGGTTTGTGGGTGTTTAACTGATGCGAAGTGTTGTGTGATATTTAACTCCGCGCACCAGTCTTTGAATGGGTTATCACGGAATTGTTTTCCGTTATCTGAAACGATTTCCCCAGGTAATCCAAAGCGGCATACAATATTTTCCCAGACAAATCGCTTTACTTGGTTTCCTGTGATTGTCGCAACTGCTTTTGCCTCAATCCACTTAGTAAAGTAATCTATTGCCACAATAAGGAATTTCAGTCCTCCTGCTGCGACAGGGAAGGGACCCGCGATGTCAATGCCCCATTTATAGAATGGCCATGGGGAAGTAATAGGCGTTAGCTCTTGTTGTGGTCTGCGCGGGATGGGTCTATGAACTTGGCAGTCATTGCATTTCCTTATCACATCGCGCGCATCACGGTGCATAGTAGGCCAGTAGTACCCTGAGCGCAATGCGCGTGCTACGACGGATCGTGGTCCTGAATGCATGCTGCATGAACCAGCGTGGATCTCCCGGAGTACGTAGTCTGCCTGGAGAGGTCCAACGCACCGAAGCCATGGCTGTAGGAATGAGCGCCGATATAGGATACCATCTCTAAGCTCGAACCTCTGCGCCGTGCGCCGTATCCGTCGAGCGTCTTTTAGCTCCTCGGGCAATTTGCCCTTGTTTATAAAATCGATGATAGGGGTCATCCATGTAGGATCCTGTTCTTCTATCACCGTAGATATCTCCATCTCCGAGATGGACTTGTTCTTTAGAATCTCCACCAATACTTGTTTTGATAGGTGCGCAAAGCTTGTAGATGCAATCTTGCTCAGTGCATCTGCTTTTTTGTTTTCCCCTCTAGGAACTTGTTTGATTGTAAATCTATCAAAACTTTGAATTAGTGACTTTGTCTTTTCAAGGTATTGGACCATGTTGTCCTCTTTAGCCACATATATCTTCTAACACATGGTTGGCTACTAATCGAGAATCCACGTTTGCTTCTAGGTTGCGTACACCCATTCGAGTTGCAATGCGCAATCCAGCGATTAGGGCCTCATATTCTGCCTCGTTGTTCGTGGCTGTGAATTCAAAACGCAGTGCGTAAGTGAACTCCATTCCTTCTGGATTAGTGAGTATAAGGCCAGCGCCCGACCCATCCACACATGAAGATCTATCCGTGAATAAGATCCATGGCTCTTGTAATTCTACCTTGCTTGGTGGAGGTGCGGCATCGGTGTCTGGCTTTTCGATAATGAAGTCTGCTAATATTTGTCCTTTGACCGCAGTGCGTGGTCTATAGGAGATGTTATACTCGCCTAGCAGTACACTCCATTTTTGTAACCGGCCCGATGCGTCAGGTTTAGAGATAACTTGTTTGATAGGTTGGTCGGTAATTACTGCTATTGGGTGCGCTTGAAAGTATCTGCGCAGTCTTTTGGCAGCAAATACTAACGCCAAAACCAACTTCTCCATTGAGCTGTAGTTGATCTCTGTCTTTTTGAGTGCTTTACTTAAAAAATACACTGGTGTTTGCACAGAATTCCTATCCGTCAGTAGGACTGCGCTGATCGCTCCTTGGGTGGCGGATAAGTAGATGATTAACTCCTCCCCTGGTCGGGGTGCGACTAGCTTAGGAAGCGCTGCTATATGTTGCTTAAGCTTGGTGAAGGCTTCTTCCGCTTCCGCAGTCCACCGAAAGTCTCCCTTTTTAGTGCACTTCTTGAGTGTTTTGAATAAAGGAAGTGACTTATCCGCTGATTTGGACAGGAATCTGTTCAAACCAGCTAGCTTTCCATTTAGAGATTGAACTTCTTTCAACGTGCGCGGTGAAGGAAGTTGGAGAACAGCGTCTGTCTTTTCTGGGCATGGCTTAATGCCATCTGGTTCTATCAGATATCCCAAGAACATTCCTTCTGTAGCACCGAAAGTGCACTTCTTGGGGTTTAACTTCATGTTGATCGCCCGTAGCGTTCTAAATGTTTCTTCTATATCGCGCACCACTTCGTCCTCAGTATGGCTTTTTATGACAAGATCGTCCACATAAACTTCTAAGTTGCGGCCCACTTGCTTTTCGAATGCATTATCTACCAATCGCTGGTAGGTAGCGCCCGCATTCTTCAGGCCAAAAGGCATCTTTGTGTAACAGTAGACCCCTTGGCTTGTGTGAAAAGCTGTTTTTTCCTCGTCTTCCTTTTCCATTTGGATTTGGTGGTACCCTTTGTATGCGTCCAAGAAACACTTAAAGGGATATCCACACAACGATTCCACTTTCCAGTCTATCTCTGGTAGTGGGTAGCAGTCCTGTGGACATGCTTTATTAAGGTCAGTGAAGTCCACACACATTCGCCAACTGCCATCGCTCTTTTTGACCATCACTGGGTTGGAGAGCCAATCGTGGTAATAGACTTCCCGCATGATGCCAGCGTCCACAAGTTTGTGTACTTCTTCTAGTATGGCTTTTGCGCGTTCTGGAGCCTGGCCGCGCTTTTTCTGCCTTACTGGGGAATATCCTTGTCAGATTTGTAACTTGTGTTCTGCGATTGATCGTGGCACGCCAGTCATGTGTTTTGGTTCCCAGGCAAAGATATCCAGATTCCTCTGTAAGAGTGCGCACACGGCTGTTCTGCCTTTGTCAGACAGCGACCCTCCGATTGATACTTCTTGCTCTGGGTAATCGGGGTGAATTGCGACCTTCAAATTTGGAACTTTAGCTGCGCTCTGCTCTGGGACGTGCGTCGTCTCACATGTAATCGTGTTACATTCTTCTGGTGGCGCAGCGTTGTTGTAAATGGTGACGATGCCGCCTTCTACTGGAAATTTGAGCATCCCATGCGCTGTGGATGGTACCGCGCGCAACGCCGATATTCCTGACCTCCCAATGATTCCATTGTATGGCGAAGGGGATTTAATTACCATAAAGTTCATCCAGGCTGTCGTGGAGTGTTCCTTATTACCGACAGCAACTAGTAGGCGCAGTTGCCCCATAGGCCATATCTTCTCTCCTGTAAAGCCAGTGAGCGCAGTCGTGGCTGGAATTAACTGTCCTTGTATCTCAGGACGCAATCTCTTGAAGCAATTTTCATACATTATATCCGCTGATGCGCCCCCATCGACATACATGCGGTGGATGTCGTGACCCCCCGCATTTATTTCAATGGTAAGTGGTTCTGCCACTGCGTTGTCCGCAGTTAAGGTGGGGAAGGAGATTTCGCTTCCATGAGAGAACTTCTGGCTCACCTTTTGCCTAATCTTTCGCTGCCATGACTGTATCATGTAGATAGTATCAGCTTTTTCCTTAGGCGCTTCCTTCTTGCCTCCGGTTCTCTGCTTGTCTTTCCCCTCCTTAATGTTTTTAACGAGGTGGTCCAACCTGCCTTCTTTCACTAGTTTCTCGATTAGTTGGCGTAACTGGACACACTCATTAGTGGTATGGCCCTTCTGTGCGTGATACTCGCAGTATCCGTTCCCTACGCGCCGATCCTCAGGGGTGCGCATAGGTGGGGGTCTTGGAAAGTTCGCACCTTCCGTCGCGAATATCTCCTTTGGAGTTTTTGTTAATGGGGTGTACTTTTCGTTTCCCCTTCCGCCTCCTTGGTTGCGATAACTTTTGTTACGATTGCCACTCTGGTCATTGGATTGTCTCCTTGACTCTTCTTGTGACCTATGGTTCGAGTAGCCTTTCTTGCTATCTGCAGCGGCTGCTTCTCCTTGGACGAAGGACCTCGTTCGTTTCATGAGTTCGTCAAAGGTTAGGGGAACCTTATCATTTAACTTTTTTATCAAATCTGGGTTATTGATTGCATTCATAAAACCCGATATTTTTAGTATTTCTGGGCACGCCTTGACTTTCATGCATTCGTCCTTAAAGCGTTCCATGAAAGCGCTTGTGGATTCCCCTTGTCGCTGTTTGACCCTAGCGAGTTCGACAGGGTTTTTGGCGCACTTCTTCCTTTGAGTGAAGTTTAAACGAAACGCCTTGCGCAACTCTTCAAACCTACCGATGCTTCTGCGTGGAAGCTTACTAAACCAGTTGCGCGCATTCCTTACTAATGTAGAGTTGAACATATGGCACCACACAGGTTGTGGCCAATTTTCGATAGTGGCTGCTGATTCAAAAATTTTTAGGTGATCATCAGGATCACCTGTCCCATCACATGTTTTGACGTTAGCAGGCATGCGCCTTTTCTTATTCTCCGAAAAATCGCTGATGCGCCTAGTAAACGCATCAACTTTTTGGCGACGCCAAGGAAGAGACATGTCTTCGTCCTCCTGGTCGCGGTATTTCCCCCTTGATTTCCAGTGTCCAGTTTCTTTGTCCTCGTTGTCCGAGGAATCACTTGAAGATGAGCGTACTCTTTTGTGACGCTTGCGTCGACTATCATCAGAATCTGAGCTTGCTCCTCTGCGGTGCTTGCGCCGACTATCCTCAGAATCAGAGCTTGAAGGACTTTCACTTGGGGAGCACCGTCGCCCAAGCCTATCCTGAACCCTGCGACTGCCAAGCCTAACGTGGACATTGGTGCGCCGTTCCCCATCTTCATGCTCCTCTAGATTCTGGAAGTCGGCTGCTTCATCATCCACAACCTTCCTTCCAATCCTGGTAAACACCGGTTGTTTGCGGCTATCCTTCTCGCGTCTTTCCTTTCGGTGGCGCGGTGGGGATGCTTCGTACTCAGGGTCGAAGTTGAGCCTGGCGTGCAGACTTTGGCTTGACCTCTTCATTGCCTCCTCTTGCATGAGCGCAACCAAGGCTTCGTAGTTTTGAGATACAAAGTCACTTGGCGCTAGTTCAGGCGTGACTCCTTCTAGCGCGATGAAGTCCGTTTCCAAAACAAGATCCTTGTTTCGGATAGGCGCATTTGGTGGTTCAGTGAAGTTTACTTCTGGCATGGCTAGAGGAGTGCGCTGTGGGTCTACCGCGCTAGTACTTGTTGTAGTAGCATTGGTAGTCATAGTGAGCGGTTCTGTTGGAGTAAAGAGCAGATCTGAGTACGCTCCTAAGCTTCTAGGCGTGCTGGTTGTCCCAGAGGCCTGCTTAGAGGCCGCATCAGTTTGCTGTTTCTTCCCTAGTAAATCGTCATGCATTTTCTTCGCATGTGGAGTCCGCTCCTTTCCGTGCTTCGTCATTCTAGTTCAAAGCTCTTAGTGTAGGGTCCCACGGATGGCGCCACTTGTTGATACAAAAGTTGGGCGTTCCTTGATTCCGTACCAATTCGATCTTAATGCTTGAGACCTGCGCACTAAGAAAACAGAAAAACACCGTTAGGCTTATCGTGGGATTGTCTCCCACGATTATCCTCCGGCGTGAGAGTAAGTAATCGGTTTTAGGGTTTGTAGAAGAGTTAGGGTTTTGTAAGTCGTACCTTTAATGAGAGTCGAAGGACTCTTTATATACACACGAAACCCTAGTCGGTTTCGTGTCCTTCACTCCTCAGCATATCCCGCATAGGGCGGTATATGATATATATCCATAAATAAAGGATATCTATATCAAAACCATAAATAGCTTTGGGTTTGGGCCATCGTGAGCCCAAACCGCTATTGTGATAGCCCATTCGTGATGGGTATGGGTCCATTCGTGATGGACTTAAGTATGGGTCGGGTTCGTGACCCGAATACGGACTATACGTCATCAGCGACTACGATTGTGAGATCTGTTATCACCCAGGAAAGGCAAATGTGGTTGTCGATGCCCTCTGTTAGGAATGACGATCAGTTCACCGCTTTCAGCAAAAATTCTTGAGGCTCAGGTCGAGGCACTCAAGGAAGAGAACCGACTGCGTGAGAAGATTTACGGAATGCTAGAGAGCGAGAATGGCTTCGAAAAGAGACCCGATGGAGTTTTGTGTTATGGGGACAGAAGTTGGATCCCGCTATACAGAGGAATTCGTGATTTGATCATGCACGAATCCCACAAATCCAAATACTCCATCCATACAGGATCCGACAAGATGCACTTGGATTTGAAGAAGCTATATTGGTGGCCAAACATGATGGCCGATATAGCTAAGTACGTCGGTAAATGTTTAACGTGTTCGAAAGTCAAGGCTGAACACCATAGACCATCCGGTCTGCTTGTACAACCTGAAATTTCAGAATGGAAGTGGGAGCGCATCACTATGGATTTCATCACCAAATTGCCTAAGACATCGAGCGGTTACGACACGATCTGGGTAATCGTGGACCGTCTCACTAAATCTGCTCATTTCCTTCCTATAAAGGAGAACGATAGCATGGACAAACTTGCACGACTGTACGTGAAGAAAATTGTCGCAAGGCATGGTGTGTCTGTTTCTATCATCGCTGATCGAGACAGTCGTTTCACATCTAACTTCTGGAAGTCGCTCCAGGACGCATTGGGAACAGACCTCGACATGAGTACAGCTTATCATCCTCAGACTGATGGTCAGAGTGAAAGGACTATTCAGACGTTAGAGGATATGCTGAGAGCTTGCGTGATTGACTTCGGGAACGGCTGGGATTTGCCTTTAGCCGAGTTTTCCTACAACAACAGCTACCACACCAGCATCAAGGCTGCACCATATGAAGCATTTTATGGTCGTAAGTGCAGATTGCCAATATGTTGGGCTGAAGTCGGAGAAAGCCAACTTACCGGACCAGACCTAGTCCACGAGACTACCGAGAAAATTATGCAGATCAAGAGCCAAATGCAAGCGGCTCGTGACCGTCAAAAGAGCTATGCCGACAAGAGGCGAAAACCCCTTGAGTTCCAAGTGGGTGATAAAGTGATGTTAAAGGTCTCGCCATGGAAAGGCATGATAAGATTTGGTAAACGTGGGAAGTTGAACCCTCGTTATATTGGACTTTTTGAGATTCTTGCCAGAGTCGGGCTGGTAGCCTACCGACTCGAATTGCCATCCGAACTCAGCGCTGTGCATGACATTTTTCATGTCAGCAACATGAAAAAGTGCTTATTTGATGATAACGCTGCCATTCCCTTGGATGAGATTCAGCTTGATGAGAAACTGAATTTCATCGAGGAACCGATTGAAATCATGGACCGGGAAGTTAAACGACTAAAGCAGATTCGTTTCCCAATTGTGAACGTCCGTTGGAACTCTCGCAGAGGTCCCAAGTACACTTGGGAGCGAGAGGATGAAATCAAGCGAAAGTATCCTAATCTCTTTTCGAATTCATCGAGTAACGCAAATTGAAATCCGGGACGGATTTCCCCATTAGCTGGGGAGACTGTGACAAATGGTAATTTTCACACTTTAAGTTAATAATAAATAATTATTTATTATTTTTAAGCCAAGCATTTCTATGCGTAACTGCATGTTTCTGAGCATTTCTGAACATTTTTGGAGCTGTCCCGCATACTGTAGCTTACAGTCACTGATGAAAAGTTTATTTTTGTCAGTAAGCGTAAATTATTCTATTTCTGATAGTTACTGACAAGTTTCGTATTTAACTGAGAAGTTTTCTCGTATTTACTGAAAAACAACCCCACACGCGAACCGACAGTACAGTATATGTGGTAGCAGTCAAATAAATGCATTTTTGAGAAAATAATAATATTTTATTATTATTCTGACAAAAATGTCGATAAAAACTTTATTTTCCGTGTACGTGTCCAAAAAGGTCAAACCGGGACTTTACGGTAACATTTAAGCTTAAACCGACACACGATACACCAACGAGGAACAAAATATTTTCCCTCCTCTTCTTTCTTGTCTTTTGCCGCCCACTAACCACAAACCAACAAGGAGATAATCTTATTTGTCTTATTGTGATCTCATCCCATTTTGTAATTTACTTAAATGGTAACACTCACTAATACACACACAAGTTCTTATCATCTAAACTTTCTCATAAAACTCTTTCACCTCTCCAATATTTCGAACCACCATAATCAAGATCTACAAAAATCTATTAAGTTTCAAGGCAATCGGGTTGTACTTTTGAGCTTTTGGGAACATTTGGAACGTTTCTTGGGTAAATTTGAAGCAATTGGGTGTGTCTTGGGTACTCCTTTGGCTCGTTAACTATCAAGAACATTGTGAGGATCTTCAAATTCAATCTTGTTTATTTCATGTTCTTGTAATGTTTAAAAGTGTTACCAAACGCTAAATTTGTATGTTTTGCTATTTTGAAAAAGCTAGGGTTTGGTATATAATTAGGGGTGCTCAACTTTTTTTGAGTTTATATACAAACTATGTTATTTCTTTCTTGTGTGGTAAATCTTGTTACATGTTGTACTAGTTTGATGATACAAATGAGCTTTGAACTAATTACGCGAGTTTAAGTAATATAAGTGTTAATTTGAGCTTATATACAAATCGGCTCACTTATAAAATAAATAATTATTGAGGTTTTGAAAAACATAAAATTTTGGCTCTAGTGGTGAAATGGTGAAATTAGTACTTGATAGATTATTTGAAATTGCTTATTGATTAAGCTCTAGCTTATTGTGTTTTGACTTGTTTTGGGTCAAATGGGTTGTACGACACATATTGGGCCGAGCCCAATATATTTCGGCCTTGGTTGACTATTTGACTTGATGGCTTATTTATAAGTGCTTATTTGACTAAATTAAATATCGTTACGTAACTAATTAAATTAAAAAGGGCTTAAGGCTTAAATATGTTTTTGGGCTTATTTTGGGGTCTCGACACAGTTGGGCCGAGCCCAACCCAAATTCGGCTTGGTTTGACTTTTTGACCAAACGACGTGATGAACATGTTAAATTGATTTTTAGAAACTTAACGATATATATATCGTAACTTAAAAGGGTTAAATGATTTTTGGGCTAAACTTGGACTATTGGACCCATTATGGACTTTTCGGCCCAATATATATCTTGGATGACAAAAATGAGTTTTCGAACATCTTTCGACCTTTTATAAATATATTGACTTATTAAAACGTTATACATCGATTAAAACCGTTTTGAACTTGTTTTGATACCTTAAGCCCAATAAGACAAATAAATGGGCTTTTCGGCCCAAAGTTGTAGTTGTTGACTTTTTGTTGACTTTTGAAAGTATTATGACTAAACGTTGACTTTTGTATCGAAACCCATACTTAAGAAGTAAACGTAACAATAAATATAGTTATAACGATAAACATAAATTTTGGACTAGTTGTGCAAATATAGTTAACGTAAGGGATTATTTGAGGAAATTGCAACACTTGGGATGAATGTAAAAGTTTGAATAAACGAATGGGTCATGCCCGATTTTTCTAAAATTTCGACACTTAGAATATTTTCGGATGAAAACCGACTAAAAGATGAAACGGGTTATTTTTATTATTAAAAATATTAATTCTTCTAAATTAATATTTTTAGACTTTATAAGACTTATAAATATGTTGTAGATATTTATACACTTACACTTATTTAATTTCTCAAAATTAAATATTTATAAATTTCTTTATAATTATCATTATATTATAAATAATTGTAATATTTATAATATAATAATACCCCACTATCACCATTATCATATTAATTTTTTTCAATACCTATTTAATTAATTATAAGCCCTAATTAATAAAATATTTAATTATTATTATTATTATTATTATTATTATTATTATTTTTTATTATTATTATTATTATTATTATTATTATTATTATTATTATTATTATTATTATTATATAACACACGATAATATATATATTACTTACGCATTTTTGCGACGACAAGCACTGAGCACGGAAGTTCCGTCGCAAGCGTTTTCACTGTACACTTTCACCATGAGCCATCACCAAAGAGTCTTATACAATAAACTATTTTGAAATGTTGATCCGTGTGTAGTATATATATAAGTATAGTATCGGATGCAAGTAATACACGAGTTTCAACATGTCAATCCTTTAGGAAAAAGACTAACTTGTAAAACCCGTGAATGTGTGTGATACCGGGCAATATGATCACCCGGGTCGTGTCCCAACGAGGTGTGAATGGAATTTATCGTTTTGGGTTCGAAATTAGAGTGCTTGATGATTGGAAATGAGATTTTTGGTGTTTGATTAAATATCCTACAATTACGGGAAGCATAAATAGGCTAAGGGAAACCTAAACATATAAATCTACAAAACATATATAAGCAAAACACAAAGAAAGAAAATAACGTAATTCAAAACTGGGAAAACGCGAAACTAAAGTGAAATCTAAGAAATATTAACTCTACGGGTGCCAAATTATTTTTCCTACGTCCGAAATGACAAAAGAAAATTTTGAAAAAAAGAATGTATTTTTCTGATTTTTAAATTATTTAATACGAATTAAAAACTAATTAAACTAAATTAATTTCGGAAAAATACTAAATGAACAGTGAAAATTCTACAAAATTACCAAAAATTAAATTAAGCTAAAACTAATCTATGAAAAATATTTGGACTGAAAAAGCTACTGAAATAAGCTATGAAATAAGCAGTTCAGCAGTTTAAGCTTAAAAGGCTGAGAGGGGTTAAAAATAAAATAATGAAGATAATGCACCAAGCAGAACTTGGTGCATTGGTAGGGCGTGTGTGTTGTGAGTCAAAGGTCCCAGGTTCGAATCTCACACACACCCATTTTTGTTTTTCGTTTTTTTTTATTTTTCTTTTTGAAACCTAAAAAAGCTAAGGAAAATAAGCAATTTTAAAACTGAAAATGTTTTTGAAAATCAATTTCAAGCTCAGAATAAGCCTTGACTTATCTGATCAGTTGGCTACTTGGGAAATAAGCTAGGCTAGAACAAAAAAAAGGGCTGAAGGCTATTCTAATAAGCAAAATGAGAATAAGCTACTGGGGACCAGGAATAAGCTAAGCAGACACAGAATAAGCCACAATTAAAAAGCACATAAGCACTTAACAAAACCAATAAGCAGATGGGACTGCTTATCTAGGGTGTGCAGGGCAAATAAAGGCTGATTCAAGCTAGTGAAAAGCAGTTAAGGACAATTCTAAAAAATCAAACAAAAATAGCATAAGTTAGAACAGCCAGCTGAGATTATCTATGCAAATTTGAAGCTACTAACAACTAATGGTGAAAGAATTAAAAATCATCAAAGTTTGCTGAAAATCTGAAAAACTGGATTTGAGGCTGCTGATCTAGTTGGCTGTTGTGATGTGCAAACTTTGTAAAAACCAAAGGACATTTGACCTATGCTTGTTATGACCAAAGTGAGTTAAGATAATGCCAAAAAGTAACACAAAACAGGCTCAACTTATCAAGTGCTTGTGAGAAGCAGTTGAGGGGCCAAGGTTTCTCCTATCCTACTAGATACTACAAAAGGCTCAAAAACACTAAAAGTGAACTGAAAAAAACTTATCAGGACTGAAATAAGCTTAACCAAAACTAACCAACTTACAAATGAATAGTAACAAACCAGTTTGACCCACTTTGGGTCTTAACCCAAACACTCCCTAATGGGACTGAATTTGCAGTTTTAAGACTGAAACAGACCCAATTAAGGCAATGCTTTGGAAGACTAAAGCTATACTAACTACTTGCACTAAAATAAGCTACCTTGTGGAACAAAGAAGCTTTGGATAAGCAATAAGCAGTTTTGGTCTTTTAGACCATTTCTAACCCTTTTTTAAAGAAAACTTAATTCAAGTTATGAACTATTATCCTACTGGTTCATACAATCATACATAAGCTTAGAAACATGAAAACAACAAAATAAGCACAAATTAAGCAATTGCACAGTAACTGTTGACTAAGGTTGACCAAATAAGTGAACTTCAAATTAAACTAAACTTCGAATTACAAGACTGGAAATGTAAGATAAAAATAAGCTAAAAGAAAATACAAAGTACCTTAAATAAAATTCTAAATAAAACCTGTCTTACAACTAATACAAGATTTCCTATTTATACTAAATAGCTAACTAGGGGTCTTTAACCTTGTTGTGCTAGTTTTGTGAGAGAAAACAGCATTGGAGCTCAACTGTGCTTCTTGGGAGCAAATCCCAACCGTTGGATAGAGTTGGGATAATCTCAGCCTTCTAATTGGATTTGGCGCCCAATTGTGAGTTATGGATTGCCAGCTTGGCTTGGCATCTTGTGAAGAAGTACCTTGGGGCTAGTAGAGTGGCTGGAGCAGTGTATGGGGAAGTGGAGGGGGGAGACAATAGTTTCTGGTGAAGTACTGGTGATGGGATTTGGGTATGGCGGGAAAAGGGTGATAATAAGAAGAATATCTGACCTAGGTCAAACGTGGGTTTAGTTAAAAACAATATGGCTGGGTATGGGTTATTTGTATTTTGGGCTTTGGTTATCTTTGGGCTGGGTACAAAAATGGGTTAAGGGTTAAGGATTGGGTTGGTTAAGGTTATTTGGTTTAGATTAATATGGGCTGACTTGGCCCATATAAATGGGTCGGGTCGGCCCATAAAAATGGTTTCGGTTTCGGTTTTCCAAACTTGATCCAAAATTATATCCCGGGGCTGACTTTGACTCCGTCTCGGTATGACCAAAAGCACAATTGTTGTCGAGTCGATCCAAAAATGCTCGTTTTAGCTCCCTTTTCAATCCTTTGTACCTGAAATGCATAAAAACACAAACCAAGGATATCTGCAATATATTTGGTATATTTGGACGTTTTTGTGTCTTTTATGGGTGTAAAATGATGAGTATTTACACACTCATCAAATGTACTTGCCACAAAGCAAGCAAGAAATACACGAGCACTTGACACACGTAAACCTTTCAACTGAGTTAAAATATTTAAAACACGAATATTTCGCTAAGACTTACCATACTGATCTAGTTCGCGTGGCGGGGCGGTTGCACTGTGTTATTGTTGACTAGCAGATTGCTATTATTATTAAGGTGAGTTTATAGTCTCATTTTTATGCGTATTGTTTTTATAAACCTTGGGGTGAGAAACATGCAAAACTGTTTTCATGGACCAAATTGAACTTTGTTTTTATACGCACTGGTATACGAACAACCTAAGTATGTTTGAATCTTATTGCGCCCACAATCATCAACCGTCAATTCCTGCTGGAAAGCGCGTATGATATAAATAGATCTATTGGGGGTGACTCCCCCGTTCGGTTGGCCCGGTAGGTCAACGCGAACGTATACCATGTCGGATTTTGCCGAGTGTCCGGTGATTAACACTCGCGGGCACTCTTTGTTTGCTATGCCAGCTTGGCATATTGTGTGACAAACGGTAATTTTCTCACTAAAATTATAATAATAAATGTTAATTTATTACTATCTGACTGATAAATTAAAGCATTCATGAGCTTGCATAACTATTTCGGGAAGCAAACCCGCACACTGTAACATACAGTAACCCGCAAAACTATTTAACCGCATCAGAGAAAGTGAATTTCCCATTTTCTGACATTTATAGACCTCAACACAATAAAAGCGAGAGGTTATCTCACTTTTCCTGAAAAATGATACCACACGCTTACCGACACCACATTAGTAACGGTTAAATTTTACAATTTATTTCAAGAATTCTATAATTGTGTTTTCATATTACTCTTACAAAATTTTTCTCATAAACCATATTTTTCGTGCTCACAACAACCTGAAAAACTCAAATTATACCGGAGCTCAACGAGACACGGGGTACACAAAATACACTTTAAAATAATAAAACACACATACACACGTGACCCCTTATCCCTTTCTCTCTCCCTCCCCCACCTCTTCTCTGCATCCCAACGTCACTCTCCATTATCCCATCTCAGATCTATAGCAAACAAATCGAGTGACGCAACGCATAAAACAAGGCAAAATTCATCATCTTCCTCCTTAGCCATACTGAAGCCACTGCCACCACTTGTCGAGTTTTACAAGGTCAACATATCAGACCAAAAGGATGACGGAGATGAGGGCGACGGTACCCCTTTTCGGCTATAGATCGACTGAAAACAAGAAGAGAAAGATTCAAACCCTCATAGTCTATTTTCTTTTATAATCCAATCAGTTCACAAGTAAGTCCACACACCCAAGAATTTATCGAAGCAAAATATCATAGTATAGTTTCAAAGGGGAACGTTTCTGTGGAAGAAGTGTGTGGATTTGCTTGTGACGAATTCGGGTTTCTTTTGATTTTCTTGGTCTCCTCATTAAATCGACATCCTGTTTGTTGTAAGGTTTTGACTCCTCTACCATCTATAAATCTTAATTAGATGTTATCGTTAAATACTTGAATCGAAATATCTTTTGTTGTTATGATTTTGTTGGTTAAAGTAGTCGTTGATTCTAGTTTATAATCAATCGATATTAAGGTCATAATTGTGATGATGTTTGTGTTGTTATTGTCGTGTGGTAAAGATTAAAACCGAGAACTAAAACTAAAAATCAAAACTAGGATTGGCTCGGAATTGGAAGTGTATGTCGTAGATTATTGTATCCAAATTTTTGCATATTGCTTTTTGTTCGATTTAGTAAGCAGTTAATGATTTAGTTAAATAGATGATGAAAATTTGGTGTTTGTGTTTATGCTCGGATTTTGTGTTTGTGTTTACACTCGGATTTTGTGTTTGTGTTATGCTCGGATTTTGTTTGTGTTCATGCTCGGTTTTGTGTTGTGTTCATATTCGGATTGTGTCTGTGATTGTGTTCGGATTTCATTTGGTTGAGTGGTATACTTAAGTCGATTTGGTCATTGTGTAATTCTAGAAAAACACACCCACGAAGGGTGTGTTGTGTTGGTTTGTCTCGAATCTTAGGTATAACACTTCTCGGTCTTGTGTTTTAAACTAATAACGACTTGCGTATACTTGATTCTTAGTGTGTCTCGGTTGTATTGTGAGCCGAGAGGCCATGGATTGAAGTCACTCGAGCTCAACTCGAGTAGTTGACTGGTTTTTCTTGTCATTGGTTCGACCACTTTGGTTATTAAACACACACGGGGTGTGTTATGCTTGCTCGGTCAAAAAGGGTCTCAAACCCTTGTAATAAGGGCACGGTTTGGCTGTGTCATGTTCACAAGGTCGAGGACACTTGACCTGTTTCACTTGATCACTCGAGCCTCGGTGAGGTCGAGTGGTACTCGGGTTGAGGTGGTCGAAAGATAGGTCGAATATGAGTGATCGAGTCACCCACGTGCCGTCCTACACAAACTGTTATAACACATGGAAAACTTGTGAATTTTGTATTACTGAATCTTCTTTTAGTTACTTATATTGGGTCGAGTCCTTTAAACCTCAAGGAGATTGTTGTGTTATTTGTTCTAAATTTTGTAGACTGGATTCTTTGTTTATCCATGTTGGGCCGAGCCCTTTTAAACTTCAAAGGGATTTGTGGTGTTCAATTTTGCTAGACTGGGCCGAAGCCCATGTATCAAATATAGGGTCCGTTTAGTTCATCAGTCCAATCCAGAGTCTAGTTCATTGTTCCATGTTGGGCCACAACCCAATCCTCCAAATCCCCAACATAAGTGAGTATTTGTATAACCTGTTTTGAACACGAGTTGTTGTCGCAATCGTTCCCGATTATTGCAACTTTGTATTTCACGACTTACAATAACTCCACTCGTTACCGACTCGTTACACTTCACCAAATCACAAATATATATATATATATATATATATATATATATATATATATATATATATATATATATATATATATATATATATATATATAAACCATACAACGTAACTCGACATGATTTTTATAAACAAATCGACCAAGTTAGTTTTACTCTACACATACAACTAGAAAACTCTTTTATGAATTTAAAAACTATGAGAACAAAGTGAAAACTAAACTTGTGAAATTAAACTCGTTCATTAATATATACCAATTATTTGATTTCATATAAACTTGACGTACTTTATCAAAACTCATATAGATTTATTATATTATAAAATGATTATTTACTTTAAACGCAAACCTTATAACTTTTGTTAGCACGAGGAAACCAAAGCTTGTACTCACGTCATGCCCGCCTATTGTCAAAAAGTATATACTTAGCTTACTAATATTTCATTAAATGTAATAATCAATAATGAGGAATTTTAAACATATCATTTCTTTTATATATATATATATATATATATATATATATATATATATATATATATATATATATATATATATATATATATATACACACACACACACACACACACCATCCTTCTCATACACACACTTATACATGTAATATGTATAAACACGCACTCAGTAATATATACTCATTTGACGATAACGTTTCCATATGCCGTCAACGTCTAATATTGATCGTAATTGTTTTTCCGTACATAGTCCTTCAGTTACTGTTAAACCGGAGACTTATTCGTCTTGATATTTTTCTTATTATACATTTATGCACTTCCAAGAGCCAATACCTTCAAATGCTTAGAAAATTGTTTTAAACTTAAATGCTGTCACACCAGCAACAATAACATAAACTCTTTTAAAACTTTTGGAATTAAATTGAATTTCGTAAATTCTTAAACTTAGTCGGTGAACTAAAGCAAACCTTACTAATCTAGGTCGCGTGTTGGTGCTGAACACTGTCTGAACTATTGTATTATCTGACTGCTATTTACCGAGGTGAGTTTATAGCCCCACTCTATTTAAACTTGTTTTACAACTGGGGTGAGAAACATGCAAAAATCTTTTATGGACCAAGACTATTGTCTATGCTATTATGTAGAATCCCACGAAGATCCCTTGTAATAATCCTCATTAATTAAAGATAACCTCGAGTTACTGTTTAACAAAACCCATTTTTACGGGGAAATTTGAACTTTTCCCTTATATGTTGTTATTAACCCGTTACGTTTCACGATTATATGTTAAGTAACGACACGGACTCGAGACACAATTCGATCACGACACCACTTTTTCACGAATGTCGACCAATGACAATACTTATATTTAACGAGTGACCATTTCTTGATTTTCCTAAATCATTACCAAATATTACATTTAGATCACCACTAATCACCATTTATTTAATTTAATCATTTCACTAATAACTTCCTAAACTACAAAGCTAAACGGGCTGCCCTTTTCTGCCAAGCCCATCATCACACGTCCAGGCCCAACTTCAAAATCCAGAATCCTTTTTGTGAATTTTAAGTGTATTCGACTACTATGCACTCTCCAAAACAGCTCGAGTTCTTCCGATTATCAAACACGACTTGTCCATGTTTTTGTATCATCTTACTCACCACCCACTAGACAATATATGTACCACTTTTTAGATTTAGATATCAAGCATTGCCATGATTTTCGAGACCAATCTATTTGTCCCATTTTAACCGAATTGTACATCTAAAAATCTCAAAACTCGACCAAATCGTTCCCCGCTTTTTCCTACGATCTTCTAACAATATCCTTAACATATTATGGTACATAAAGGGAGAAAAGAACTACAGCAAGAACCTATAGCTCACTAGTATTACTTTGGAGCCAATATTAATACAAACCAAATGTACAAGTACTCCAAAAGATAAGATCCAAATACCTAACTCTAAATATCTTCATGCCATCTACCAATGTCAGTAAAACATGCATATGTGTCCCTCAAGTCACAGTAACATCAATAATAGGGATGGAAGACTTGGAAAGTCAATAAGAAACGTGTGATATATTCCTCCTATATTATACCTAACCTATCACCCTCTACACACACCACTCTACATTTATCCCATCTCCCTCACCTCTCTCTCCTCTCTATTTTCCGGCGCCAACTCCGGGCATCTGAGCCGTCACCGCCGCTCACCACCACCACCATTTTAATCTCCTTAATCTCCTCATCATTTCCCTATGCTTCACGCGCCACCTAACCACCCTCATCTATCCTCTTTTCGGTAACAGATAAATTTTCCGGCGAGTTTTCCGGCAAACCCAAGCTTGTTGCTGTAACATGTTTAGATCGAGAGTAGTTTTGGTTGTTTAGTTTGAATATCACCACGGCAGTCACGACGCGCCACCACAGCCGCCGTTCTCCTCCCTCTCTTAAACTTTTCTCGACATGGTAACTCGAGGAAAAACCACTTCATATTATTTTTATTATTTATTTTGATATTACCGATTATTATGTTGTTGTTTGTCGTGGATTTAAAAACTATATTCAAACCGAGAAAACTATTAGTTAGTTATTGATTTTGGAATGAACTGAGTATACCCATTTTCGTTACTGTTTTCATGGGTACATATAAACCGGATTTATTTTGGATGTTAAACTAATAAAACTCGTTATTAGATTTGTGATTAAAACCGAATATAAACATGTTTTATTTGTAGTTTCGTGTGGTAAGATTTTCAAACGGGATTGTGTTGTTTTGGCTGTGATACGAGTCGTGGTGTGTCGAGTCGAACGAAAGAACTTAGGTCCGTTTGGTTTGTATTTGGTGCCGAAGGGAAATAAGCTGAGACCATGAGGGTCTCGGCGTTGTGTTGTCATTATTGTTGAGTTATGGTTGTTGTGGTTGAGTCAACGTTGCCATTGTTATGTTGTTGTTCTCGTTTGGTTGTTCATACTCGTGGCCTAGGTTCACAGCCGAGACCTAGTGGTCTCGGCAAGGTAAAATAAAGTTTGGTTGATTTGGATTGTGTTAGTATCATAGTTTTGCTGTTGGAATTGTTTAACAGCCCTTGGGGGCTCATTTGTGTTGTGTTGGATCCGAATTGGGCCTATAACCCACTAAAGGGTGCGTTTGGTTTATAGCAGGCCAAGTCCATAAGTATAAAATAGAAAAAGATGTGTTTGGTTATAAATTATGGTGTCAAAATGTATTTTACTAACGAGATATAGACTTTGAAAATGTGATTTGAATGTGGATGATACACATACATAACGGACACACAATAAGGAAATAATGTTTAATAACCAACGGATACTTTTTATTAAATTCCATTAAACTGTTTTGAGGAAATTGATTTCTATTAAAGTCTCAACGACTTGAGAAAACTGACTTTGTTAGTTAAACTTAATCATATTTAAAAAACATTTATGTTTTATACAAATTATTTGGGGATAACGGGGTAAATGTCGAAACGTACAAACTGAGTTATTTGATTTGAGGTGTTTGTTTGTCTTTAGCTTCTGAGTTTGTCTTCCTTGGTTTGAGCTCTCGTCAGAATTCTCTCGAGTTTGTTGATGTCTCTTCTCTTTGGCGTGAGTTGTCTGTCGAGTCTCTGTCTCCTTACCACACCACACGAAACGTTGAAACTAAGTTTTTGATAAGATTTGAAAACTGAGTAATCCACGAAAACTACGACACGCTGTCTTTTATAGACTATATTATTGTGCGAGACGTATTTTGAGATAATCGTATGCGTATTAGGTTGTGCCGATCCTAGACCGTTGTGTACCGCCGTGCTTGTACCTCCGTGTACCGTCATGCCACATGTTTTGAGACCGTTGTGTTTGCTCTAGATGCCAGTTGTGTCAGTTGTGATTCTTGCATTTGCTGTGGCTAAGGTGAGTCGTGGCCCCTACTTTTAACACTTATTTTTAATAACTCTTTGGGGGAGATACATGCTTTAACTGTTTTCAGTTACTTATATAAAACTCTTATGATTTACCCCAAAATCATCCACTATGCATTACATGTTCAAATCACCCTTGAGAGGAATATATGTTCGTTATATGTGCAAATTGCTTGCTTAGCGTAAACACTGAATTTGAAAGATAACATTTTTAAACTACTTGATGTAACATGATACTGAGACTTATTGTATGCATTCATATAACAAATGAATGTACTGTTACTTTATTATGATATTTCTACATTTCACTAGAAATAATTGCCAAGACTAAAATTACGCATAATTCATGAACCTCGAAACCTATATTGCCTAAGTTTACTTTATTGCCATAAAGTCCCTCGATCATGAGCCATTAATCACTGCGGTGAGCGCGAATATAGTGGACAGCTTCGAAACCTGTTAGAGGCTGACGACCTATCCCACTAAATACTTTGACGGAATGCCTTATGGTTAGTCGTATTTAGTCGTGATACACTATATTTGAGAAAAATAGGAATTGGCAAATCACCTATTACATGAGGGCTTAAACACCCATCAGTAACCCTGGTGGGACACCTCCGTTTTACGGAAATTGTTAACGTTTTGCGTGTCATGAGGCTTAGGGCAATATAACTTTATGAATATATGAATGTTTCATATATATTAGGATACAGCTGTATTTAGTAAACCACCACTTTACACTGATAGACTTCAGACACTAGGTTATTATTTTCACTATGTGTTATGATTATGAATCATGTACTTGAACCTTAATTGTTATCATATGTGACTAAATTGTGAATTCTACAAAAGACAACCCAAAATGCTTGGCATATCGTTACATTTAAAAGTTGACTCAACATTCTATTTCGAGCATATAACAACGTAGCTCATTTTCATTTAAAAACTTGAAACTTATGATCACTTGAGATCATACATGAATTACTTGTGGATTTTATTCAACACAACTTGTTATTTAATGAAGAACTATTATTTATTTCGACAATCACTGTACACCTTTTAAAATCTATTGAATTAAAGTTCTTATCTATTAAACTCCACGAACTTACCAACCATTGTGTTGACGTTTTAAGCATGTTTATCTCAGGTAATAAATGGAGCAGGACAAGGCACGGAGCGGGCATCTTATACTCTGATAAATAAACTGGTGTAAAATCAAATATGTCATTCTTTCCAAATTACTACACTTTTGTGGGATTTTCAAAATCAGATATTTTCCTTTATACCAAAACTATTATTTCGAATGACATATAACTTTCAAAACGCCTATTCTGGACCGTTTTTCTGAAATTTTAACTCGATCCTCACCGTAACACCCTAATTACTTTTCCGCTGCCACTAAACAAATTAGGGGGTGTTACAGATTGGTATCAGAGCCTATGGTTATAGAGAACCCAAACGCTTTCAAACATCGAACTATAACCACACTTTCAAAATGAATGATTTTACACCATACCATTTTACGCCCTCCGTGTCTGCAGACTGCCGTGCTCAATACATTATCTATTAAGATTATTTCGCACTAATCTTTACATGCTTGATAATTACTCTTCACACGTTACACACTGTATTATTTCACACTTACCGTTACGCTCTTAACGTACGATTTACTTATGATTATTATTTTCGGCTACTATAGTACCAAGTCGCCCAAAATAGTTGATATTACCAAACTTACCCACCGTATTACTCGTACATCACCTACTTATCATATCACTCCGGATGCTGAGAATCCCTACGTATTAATATCTCAACCCCAGAATAACACGGAACTTACTCAAATACCACTCCCATCATCCCCTACTTACTCGACTTCATGTCAAAAAAAACTCAGAAGGACTGCTGAATATTATTCAGATGAAAAGTTGATTGGTTGTCCGACAACATTCGAGGTTGGAAAAAATTCACACCAAGAAACGATTTGGAAAGATATTAAGCCAAATTCTCCATTACCTACACTACCACTCCCACGTGACCCGGTAGCCTGGCACAGAAAAATCAGGATTTTAGCACTTTATGAGCCCAAACCTTTTATGACACCATTTTGGAGCTACCTCAATGGACCTATTAAGAAGATACACCTAAGTTTAGTATCAATTATACCACCATTTCCACCTTACTTCAACCCTAGATATGATCAGGATAACGTCACCATACTTTACCACCACTACTATCATCATCCCCTCCATCGTCGGTTGGACCCGACTACTCGTTAAGACTACTCACCTAGACTTACCCATTTACACCCCACCAACTGGAGTCGACTCCTAGAGAGCATTTACCCTCTCAGGTCTCCCTCATAATTACTATTTCCCACCTGCTCTCACTCTTTCAGCCCGAATCCTCGAGACTGGAAAGGACTTTAGGACAACAGTTACCCACACACCTACTCCTCCCACCATCATGACGCAACTGGAGCGTCATGAGTAACAGTTAGATACACTTCTGAACATCATTGACAAAACACCACTCACGACCGACGACACCCCACCTGACCTTTTATCCGACAAGATGGACTTTCAGGACGGACTGACAAGGTTTCAGTCAGAGATATTGAGAAACACTCCCACATGACAGTCCTTACAATAAGAAAGACAGAGGTATATTAACCTGCTGCATGGAACATTAATAAAAGACCTTGTATCGTTGATTTTGTAAAAACAATCGATCAAGTTATTAATATTATGATGTTTACAGTGGTTATACCCAGACCTACCATAATATTACCTACGATTGTTAGGATTCCTCATACCAACACAAACTAGGCTATGACCATAGAATTCTTTAAGACAAAATTTCGGAAGAGAACTTGATGAATGAAGAGAAAGTTGTTGAACTTCAGTTTTTGTGTAGATGAAACAGTTTGTTCCTTAGCAATCCCATACCAAGAATTGAGCATTTATCTACAATATTACCCAGACACATCGCGACTTATGGTTCACAACTGGATAAAGTCTCACATTGTAACCACATTATTAAAACTAGTATACAAATACCTTGTTACTCGAAATTATTCTGACATGGCCATTAGGTGGATTTAAATCCGTGTTTCTTGGGATATTGATAGAATATGGCCAGCATGAACAGTACAAATACCCTACTAGCACCAACCACAACCTTGACTCCTGAAGTTATCCAAAAGCTAGTAACCAACATCGTTGCTGTGGCACTCGGAGCGACTACAGTAGCTCATCCGAGTAGCAACAATAGGACAACCGGAGAAAAGAAAACGACTGCGTCTTATAAACATACCCATGAAAGTTTCACGGATTGTAAACCAACGCACCTTAAAGGTACAATAAGAGTAACTGAACTTACCATCACAATTACCCAAGGATTTCTAGACCAAGAAGTCAAACAAAACACTACAAGAATCAATGCCTAAACCAGAATATCACTTAGGACAAAAAGGCCAGTGGAAGAGAATGAAAACTCTTTAGAACCTTAACAACGTCAAGGGATGACACCAATGTTTAAACAGAAGAGAAATTCCTGTTAGAGATAAGTAAACCATAAGTTCAAAAAAAAAAAACTCTTTAAGTTGTATTTCCTCCTTGTACTTTACCTTAGGTACGATGGATGTAACCTAAGTACAACAACTATCTTTCTACCGTATGAAGACTCTACTTGGTAACATTTCTGAAATAATCCACGTCTATTTCAATTATCCCTATTCATAGTCGTTATGTAACAATATCCTGATATCATTTTGGAAATTTGATTGAACACCATTTCTGACCAAACAATAGATTATTACCACATTGTAAGAAATCCTCACCTAAAACTTAAGTCTATACCAAAGATATCCTAGTAGCACTTTAGAAATTCCTGACTTATCCTCGGAATATGAACAAAAACTTTATAATTCTTTTGAAAATAATCAGAGGGTGTCCGACTTTGTGACGGAACCATTATAATTGAACAATATAAAACACCTTGAAGAAGCATAAATGTCACGGTGACTGAGCCAAGCATTACATTATTTGGTCCTCAAATTATACATAGCCTGATCAACTATGTCTAATTTAGGAAAAATCATGTCATGAATGAAACAGTTATCCTTCAGATTCCTAATAACAACTTCCATTCAAAAGGAAAAATCTTGAGACAAAATAAATTGCCCATAAACGTCACTTTTGACCAACCACAAATAAATACCTACACATATTTCCCACCATTCTTATGGTAAGAAACTGATAAAAGTACAAGCATTAGAAACCTAAGAATTCACAAGGACTTTTGGGAAGCACCAATAATATAAATTTTATTGGAATACACGGAAATTAGTACATAACGATGAAACTAGCACCGATAATGCTAAAGTTACAACTATTTATTCCAACCTTCATATTATTCATTTTCCACACGCCATATCCACGATAAGGGCTACAATCACCAACGGGATGACAAACGCTAAAATCACGACCAAATATTGGAAGTCTTCGTCCGGGCATACCTCAAGTAGATAACCACAAGAATAACGTACACAATCGCTAGCATAATTATGAAGTGCGGCATTTTTGAGATGTGGAACGAGAGAAAAATAATTTGTGGAAGAATGAAAATTAAAATGGAATATTTATAGGCTAAATCTAACCGCTGGAACCAAAACTAGCCGTTGAGGGCACCGTTCATGACCGTTAGTATACACTGTTCACTAGCCGTTAAATTCCCACAGTTCCTGACCGTTATTCTCATTATTCGCAATAATTGACCAAACATTCGAATTTATTTCATCTAGCATGAATAAATCTAACTAGATCTCGTTTCCTCAATCTTCGGATAGAAACCTCTCAACAACATTTTCCATAACCCCTCACCCTTGAACACCACATTTTTCAACACCTATCGAAGACTGAACTTCGGGACGAAGTTCAAAATTTAGGGGTAGATACTGTAGGATCCCACGAAAATCCCTTGTAATAATCCTCATTAATTAAAGATAACCTCGAGTTACTGTTTAACAAAACCCATTTTTACGGGAAATTTGAACTTTTCCCTTATATGTTGTTATTAACCTGTTACGTTTCACGATTATATGTTAAGTAACGACACGGACTCGAGACACAATTCGATCACGACACCACTTTTTCACGAATGTCGACCAATGACAATACTTATATTTAACGAGTGACCATTTCTTGATTTTCCTAAATCATTACCAAATATTACATTTAGATCACCACTAATCACCATTTATTTAATTTAATCATTTCACTAATAACTTCCTAAACTACAAAGCTAAACGGTCTGCCCTTTTCTGCCAAGCACATCATCACACGTCCAGGCCCAACTTCAAAATCCAGAATCCTTTTTGTGAATTTTAAGTGTATTCGACTACTATGCACTCTATAAAACAGCTCGAGTTCTTCCGATTATCAAACACGACTTGTCCATGTTTTTGTATCATCTTACTCACCACCCACTAGACAATATATGTACCACTTTTTAGATTTATATATCAAGCATTGCCATGATTTTCAAGACCAATCTATTTGTCCCATTTTAACCGAATTGTACATCTAAAAATCTCAAAACTCGACCAAATCGTTCCCCGCTTTTTCCTACGATCTTCTAACAATATCCTTAACATATTATGGTACATAAAGGGAAAAAAGAACTACAGCAAGAACCTATAGCTCACTAGTATTACTTTGGAGCCAATATTAATACAAACCAAATGTACAAGTACTCCAAAAGATAAGATCCAAATACCTAACTCTAAATATCTTCATGCCATCTACCAATGTCAGTAAAACATGCATATGTGTCCCTCAAGTCACAGTAACATCAATAATAGAGATGGAAGACTTGGAAAGTCAATAAGAAACGTGTGATATATTTCTCCTATATTATACCTAACCTATCACCCTCTACACACACCACTCTACATTTATCCCATCTCCCTCACCTCTCTCTCCTCTCTATTTTCCGGCGCCAACTCCGGGCATCTGAGCCATCACCGCCGCTCACCACTTCTCACCACCACCACCATTTTAATCTCCTTAATCTCCTCATCATTTCCCTATGCTTCACGCGCCACCTAACCACCCTCATCTATCCTCTTTTCGGTAACTGATAAATTTTCCGGCGAGTTTTCCGGCGACCCAAGCTTGTTGCTGTAACATGTTTAGATCGAGAGTAGTTTTGGTTGTTTAGTTCGAATATCACCACGGCAGTCACGACGCGCCACCACAGCCGCCGTTCTCCTCCCTCTCTTAAACTTTTCTCGACATGGTAACTCGAGGAAAAACCACTTCATATTATTTTTATTATTTATTTTGATATTACCGATTATTATGTTGTTGTTTGTCGCGGATTTAAAAACTATATTCAAACCGAGAAAACTGTTAGTTAGTTATTGATTTTGGAATGAACTGACTATAGCCATTTTCGTTACTGTTTTCATGGGTACATATAAACCGGATTTATTTTGGATGTTAAACTAATAAAACTCGTTATTAGATTTGTGATTAAAACCGAATATAAACATGTTTTATTTGTAGTTTCGTGTGGTAAGATTTTCAAACGGGATTGTGTTGTTTTGGCTGTGATACGAGTCGTGGTGTGTCGAGTCGAACGAAAGAACTTAGGTCCGTTTGGTTTGTATTTGGTGCCGAAGGGAAATAAGCTGAGACCATGAGGGTCTCGGCGTTGTGTTGTCATTATTGTTGAGTTATGGTTGTTGTGGTTGAGTCAACGTTGCCATTGTTATGTTGTTGTTCTCGTTTGGTTGTTCATACTCGCGGCCTAGGTTCACAGCCGAGACCTAGTGGTCTCGGCAAGGTAAAATAAAGTTTGGTTGATTTGGATTGTGTTAGTATCATAGTTTTGCTGTTGGAATTGTTTAACAGCCCTTGGGGGCTCATTTGTGTTGTGTTGGATCCGAATTGGGCCTATAACCCACTAAAGGGTGCGTTTGGTTTATAGCAGGCCAAGTCCATAAGTATAAAATAGAAAAAGATGTGTTTGGTTATAAATTATGGTGTCAAAATGTATTTTACTAACGAGATATAGACTTTGAAAATGTGATTTGAATGTGGATGATACATATACATAACGGACACACAATAAGGAAATAATGTTTAATAACCAACGGATACTTTTTATTAAATTCCATTAAACTGTTTTGAGGAAATTGATTTCTATTAAAGTCTCAACGACTTGAGAAAACTGACTTTGTTAATTAAACTTAATTATATTTAAAAAACATTTATGTTTTATACAAATTATTTGGGGATAACGGGGTAAATGTCGAAACGTACAAACTGAGTTATTTGATTTGAGGTGTTTGTTTGTCTTTAGCTTCTGAGTTTGTCTTCCTTGGTTTGAGCTCTCGTCAGAATTCTCTCGAGTTGGTTGATGTCTCTTCTCTTTGGCGTGAGTTGTCTGTCGAGTCTCTGTCTCCTTACCACACCACACGAAACGTTGAAACTAAGCTTTTGATAAGATTTGAGAACTGTGTAATCCACGAAAACTACGACACGCTGTCTTTTATAGACTTTATTATTGTGCGAGACGTATTTTGAGATAATCGTATGCGTATTAGGTTGTGCCGATCCTAGACCGTTGTGTACCGCCGTGCTTGTACCTCCGTGTACCGTCGTGCCACATGTTTTGAGACCGTTGTGTTTGCTCTAGATGCCAGTTGTGTCAGTTGTGATTCTTGCATTTGCTGTGGCTAAGGTGAGTCGTGGCCCCTACTTTTAACACTTATTTTTAATAACTCTTTGGGGGAGATACATGCTTTAACTGTTTTCAGTTACTTATATAAAACTCTTATGATTTACTCAAAATCATCCACTATGCATTACATGTTCAAATCACCCTTGAGAGGAATATATGTTCGTTATATGTGCAAATTGCTTGCTTAGCGTAAACACTGAATTTGAAAGATAACATTTTTAAACTACTTGATGTAACATGATACTGAGACTTATTGTATGCATTCATATAACAAATGAATGTACTGTTACTTTATTATGATATTTCTACATTTCACTAGAAATAATTGCCAAAACTAAAATTACGCATAATTCATGAACATTGAAACCTATATTGCCTAAGTTTACTTTATTGCCATAAAGTCCCTCGATCATGAGCCATTAATCACTGCGGTGAGCGCGAATATAGTGGACAGCTTCGAAACCTGTTTCGAGGCTGACGACCTATCCCACTAAATACTTTGACGGAATGCCTTTTGGTTAGTCGTATTTAGTCGTGATACACTATATTTGAGAAAAATAGGAATTGGCAAATCACCTATTACATGAGGGCTTAAACACCCATCAGTAACCCTGGTGGGACACCTCCGTTTTACGGAAATTGTTAACGTTTTGCGTGTCATGAGGCTTAGGGCAATATAACTTTATGAATATATGAATGTTTCATATATATTAGGATACAGCTGTATTTTGTAAACCACCACTTTACACTGATAGACTTCAGACACTAGGTTATTATTTTCACTATGTGTTATGATTATGAATCATGTACTTGAACCTTAATTGTTATCATATGTGACTAAATTGTGAATTCTACAAAAGACAACCCAAAATGCTTGGCATATCGTTACATTTAAAAGTTGACTCAACATTCTATTTCGAGCATATAACAACGTAGCTCATTTTCATTTAAAAACTTGAAACTTATGATCACTTGAGATCATACATGAATTACTTGTGGATTTTATTCAACACAACTTGTTATTTAATGAAGAACTATTATTTATTTCGACAATCACTGTACACCTCTTAAAATCTATTGAAATAAAGTTCTTATCTATTAAACTCCACGAACTCACCAACCATTGTGTTGACGTTTTAAGCATGTTTATCTCAGGTAATAAACGGAGCAGGACAAGGCACGGAGCGGGCATCTTATACTCTGATAAATAAACTGGTGTAAAATCAAATATGTCATTCTTTCCAAATTACTACACTTTTGTGGGATTTTCAAAATCAGATATTTTCCTTTATACCAAAACTATTATTTCGAATGACATATAACTTTCAAAACGCCTATTCTGGATCGTTTTTCTGAAATTTTAACTCGATCCTCACCGTAACACC